>CAWYQB010000521.1:600000-837500 GCA_963966105.1 Volucella zonaria | reverse complement strand
AATTGTTGTTGTTGTTGTTGTTGTTGGTGTTGGTGTTGGTGTTGGTGTTGGTGTTGGTGTTGGTGTTGGTGTTGGTGTTGGTGTTATTGTTGGTGTTGGTGTTTGTGTTGGTGTTGGTGTTGGTGTTGGTGTTGGTGTTGGTGTTGGTGTTGGTGTTGGTGTTGGTGTTGGTGTTGGTGTTGGTGTTGGTGTTGGTGTTGGTGTTGGTGTTGGTGTTGGTGTTGGTGTTGGTGTTGGTGTTGGTGTTGGTGTTGGTGTTGGTGTTGGTGTTGGTGTTGGTGTTGGTGTTGGTGTTGGTGGTGGTGTTGGTGTTGGTGTTGGTGTTGGTGTTGGTGTTGGTGTTGGTGTTGGTGTTGGTGTTGGTGTTGGTGTTGGTGTTGGTGTTGGTGTTGGTGTTGGTGTTGGTGTCGGTGTTATTGTTGGTGTTGGTGTTTGTGTTGGTGTTGGTGTTGGTGTTGGTGTTGGTGTTGGTGTTGGTGTTGGTGTTGGTGTTGGTGTTGGTGTTGATGTTGTTGTTGTTGTTGTTGTTGTTGTTGCTGTTGTTGTTGTTGTTGTTGTTGTTGTTGTTGTTGTTGTTGTTGTTGTTGTTATTGCTGTTGTTGTTGTTGTTGTTGTTGTTGTTGCTGTTGGTGTTGGTGTTGGTGTTGGTGTTGGTGTTGGTGTTGGTGTCGGTGTTGGTGTTGGTGTTGGTGTTGGTGTTGGTGTTGGTGTCGGTGTTGGTGTTGGTGTTGGTGTTGGTGTTGGTGTTCGTGTTGGTGTTGGTGTTGGTGTTGGTGTTGGTGTTGGTGTTGGTGTTGGTGTTGGTGTTGGTGTTGGTGTTGGTGTTGAAGTTGGTGTCAAAATGTTTCGGCAAATTTGGGTGGCCAAAACCGACATTGACTACCTTAGGATTGTCTGGAGAAAATCACCTACAGATCCCTTGGAACACTTCCGTTTGTGCACAGTGACATATGGGACGGCGTGTGCCCCATATTTATCGGTTCGCATGTTAGAACAGCTGGCAAAAGATTATAAAGAAGAATTTCCCGTCGCGTCTGAAATTCTTCTTAATGACTTTTACGTTGACGATGTTGTGTCTTTCGGAGACTCAATACCTGAAGCCATGTTTAAAAGGAAGTCTTTAGTCGAACTCTTATCTAAAGCCGGTCTACAGCTAAGCAAGTGGCAAAGCAACTGTCCTGATCTCTTAAAAAACGAAAACCAATCTTTTAATGGTGTTACATTTGAAAATGAATCCGATTCGTGCGTCAAAGTTCTTGGCTTATACTTGAATTCACAACTAGACTTCTTCTCGTACCGCTTTAATTTGGTTGCTAATGATCCTGTCACTAAAAGAAATATTCTGAAAGACATTGCGAGAATCTTCGATCCTCTCGGTTTTATTTCCCCGTCGGTCGTACAATTGAAAATAATATTACAAGAACTATGGTATAAAAAGCTTGATTGGGACGATCTTCTGCCGGAAGAAATCGTCCAAAAATGGTCTACAATTCGTGAAGAACTCTCCATGCTTAGTAAAATCAGTGTTCCTCGTTCAATCGGCATGACAGATTCATCATTCCAACTGCACGGTTTCTCTTATGCATCGGCATCCGCGTATGCCGCTGTTATCTATTCACGCCGAGTACTTCCTGATGGAGCCATCATAACAAACATCGTTGCGGCCAAAACTAGAGTAGCAACTGAGTATTCCTCGGCTTGAGCTTTGTGGTGCGCTATTGCTTTCACGCCTACTTGTTGCTGTTCAAACATCTTTAAACATAACCTGCTCCAACGTCTTCGCTTGGTGCGACTCTCAAGTAGTTCTTTCTTTTCTGTTGGCAAACCCACGACGTTGGGAAATCTTCGTTGGAAACCGAACCGCCGAAATTCTCAATATCATACCTCGCAATCGATGGTATCATGTCAAGTCGGATCAAAACCCAGCAGATTGTGCTTCGCGCGGCATAAAACCATCGAATCTTATCTCACACCCCATTTGGTGGAGTGGCCCACAATGGTTGAAGGAAAGTTATGAAAATTGGCCCATAGCATACATTTCCGAAGAACATCCAGAATGCAAGCAGGAGGAGAAAAAGAAATTTAGACAAACCTTCTTCATTTCTAATCCTGACCACCCCCTAGATTCTATCTCGACTCGCATCTCGTCGTGGCATCGTTTGATTTGTACTTTTGCTATGTACATCGTTTCATCTTAAAATGTCATCGAAAATCCCAACCAACTCGGTTAGAACTTCTACCTAATGAGATTTACTACGCTAAGAAAGAGATAATGAGATGGCTACAGAATTTGTATTTTGGTGAAGCAATCTCCTTTTACTCAAAGCATGGTCACTTCGCTAAAACTTGTAAAATTTCTAACTTAAACCCTTTTCTAGATAACGAGAAAATACTACGTGTTGGAGGTCGAATCCAAGAAGCTAACATTTCGTTTAACGCAAAACATTCCGTCATCATTCCAAAGGGGCACGTTGTAACAAAACTCATTGCACTCGACTTTCACTAAAGATGGCTGCATCCTGGAGTAACAGCATTGTTTACATTGATCCGTCAGGAATACTGGATCCTCGGCTGTCGAAATTTACTTCGCAAAATAACGCACGAATGTATGAAATGTTTTCGGCAAAGAAAGGCGACATCATCCCAACTTATGGGAAATCTACCCCCTCCACGGATTCAGATGAGTAGACCCTTCACACACTGTGGGTGCAATTATGCTGGACCCATCCAAATAAGATCTAAACTCGGACGGAAAACCTGTACGACAAAAGGATACATCGCGCTGTTCATATGTATGGTTACAAAATGCATACATCTAGAGCTGGTGAGTGATCTGACCACAGAGGCATTTTTAGCTGCTCTACGCCGTTTGTTGCGAGACGAGGTAAACCATCACACATTTATTCGGACAACGGAACCAACTTTCGTGGTTCAGCTAGATATCTTTCGGAAATGCATCAATTTACATTGTCAGAACAACATAACTCGTTTATAGCCCAATCTCTCGCGCGTGATTCAATTACCTGGCATTTCACTCCCCCCTCGGCACCACATTTTGGCGGTTTGTGGGAGGCGGGAGTAAAATCAGTCAAAAGGCACCTCCATCGCGTCATTGCTTCCGACATCCTGAACTTCGAAGAGATGTACACCCTTCTAACACAAATTGAGGCTTTGTTGAACTCCCGTCCTTTATGTCAAAATTCTGATAACGACTTTGATCCTCTAACACCTGCTCATTTCATTCTAGGTGAGCCGTATTCAGCTGTTCCTGAACCCTCCGAAGAAGTGACGTTCAATCGATTATCCAGATGGCAAACTTTGCAATCAAAGATAAGGGGCTATTGGAAAAGATGGAGCATGGAATATCTCTCCTCTTTGCAACAACGACCACGTTGGCTCGAGTCGCAACGAAACCTACAGATCAACGACTTGGTAGCAATCAAAGAAGCCAATCTACCTCCAGGAAAATGGGCATTAGGAAGAGTGACTGCAATACACCCGGGCAAACCCGGACACGTACGAGTTGTAATCCTACGAACTTCAAATGGAAACCTTGTTCGCCCAGTGCACAAACTGGCTCTTCTCCCCACTTGCTGAAACTTTGTTCCAGGGGCGGGGGAATGTTTGGGAATATTTGGATTTTAATTAATAGGTATGCATTTATTGATAGTTACTTGTTTATTTCATTATAAATCTTATCATATATTGTTATCACTTGTAAATTCTCATTATTTTAATTTAATTGAACTAATATCGTATTTGCCAAACATTGCACACTTTACACAATCTTATTTTCAATCATTCCATAACTGAGCTTCTCTCATTAAATTTAATTCAATTTGATAATTTTGATTAAACTCATTTTCATGTATAACAGTTTATGCCATATGAAATTGAATTCAAATTGATTTTGATTCTGTCTCGTCCATTTGGATCTTGACTATCGCAGAATAAAGACCTCTGGTCGCTGGTATTGTATCAATTTATTAAATTTTTTGTTTCATTTATCGGTAGAACTAGCCTGATGTGCAATTTTATCTTTTGTCGCCTTGCTTTCGCAATTTACACATCGACTGCATAAGCATTCGTTCTTCAACAAACACTAGGCGTCTATGGGGGTCATTTTGTGCACCAGAAAAAAAAATTCTAAAACGGCTACATCTCCTAAACTAGGCTTCTGTGGGAGTCATTTTATGCACCAGAAAAAAAAAATTCAAATTATTAAATGGTTATTTCTCCTAAACTAGGCGTCTGCGGAGGTCATTTTATGCACCAGAAAAAAAAAATGTAAAATACTAAAATGGCTATATCTCCTAAACTAGGCGTCTGCGGGGGTCATTTTATGCACCAGAAAAAAAAAACACTTAAATGTCTATATCTTTTAAACTAGGCGTCTGCGGGAGTCATTTTATGCACCAGAAAAAATAATTCAAATTACTAAAATGGATATATCCCCTAAGCTAAGTGTCTGCGGGGGTCATTTAATGCACCAGAAAAAAAAATTCAAATTACTAAAATCGATATATCCCCTAAACTAGGCGTCTACGGGGATCATTTTATGCACCAGAAAAAAAAAAAATTCAAAATTATAAAGTAGCTATGTCGCCTAAACTAGGCGTCTGCGGGGGTCATTTTATGCACCAGAAAAAAAAATCAAAACACTTAAATGGCTGTATCTCCTAAACTAGGGGTTTGCAGGGGTCACTTTATGCACCAGAAAAAAAATTCAAAATACTAAAATGGCTATATCTCCTAAACTAGCGTCGGCAGGGCTCTTTTTATGCACCAGAAAAAAAAATTCAAAATACTAAAATGGCTACATCTCCTAAACTAGGCGTATGACGGGGTCATTTTTTGCACCAGAAAAAAAACATTCTAAATACTAAAATGTTTATATCTCCTAACCTCGGCGTGTGCGCTGGTCATTTTATGCACCAGAAAAAAAATCAAAACACTTAAATCGCTGTATCTCCTTAACTAGGGGTTTGCAGGGGTCACTTTATGCACCAGAAAAAAAATTCAAAATACTAAAATGGCTATATCTCCTAAACTAGCGTCGGCAGGGCTCTTTTTATGCACCAGAAAAAAAAATTCAAAATACTAAAATGGCTACATCTCCTAAACTAGGCGTATGACGGGGTCATTTTTTGCACCAGAAAAAAAACATTCTAAATACTAAAATGTTTATATCTCCTAACCTCGGCGTGTGCGCTGGTCATTTTATGCACCAGAAAAAAAATCAAAACACTTAAATCGCTGTAACTCCTTAACTAGGGGTTTGCAGGGGTCACTTTATGCACCAGAAAAAAAATTCAAAATTCTAAAGTGGCTATGTCGCCTAAACTAGGCGTCTGCGGGGGTCATTTTATGAACCAGAAAAAAAATCAAAACACTTAAATGGCTGTATCTCCTAAACCAGCGGGCTGCGGGGATCATTTTATTCAAATGAAAAAAATTATTCAAAATACTAAAATGACTATATCTCCTAAACTTGGCTTCTGCGAGGGTCATTTTATGCACCAGAAAAAAAACCAAAACACTTAAATGGTAGTATCTCCTAAGCTGTGGGTCTGCGGGGGTCATTTTATGCACCAGAAAAGAGAAATCCAAAATACTGTATCCTAGACTAGGCGTCTGCGGGGGTCATTTTATCCACCAGAAAAAAAAAATTAAAAATACTAAAATGGCTATATCTCCTAAACAAGGCGTCTACGAGGTTCATTTTATGCACCAGAAAAAAAAATTCAAAATACTAAAATGGCTATATCTCCTAAACTAGGCGTTTGCGGGGGTTATTTTATGAACCAGAAAAAAAAAACAAAACACTTAAATGGCTGTATCCCCTTAACCGGTGGCCTGCGGGGATCATTTTATGCACCAGAAAAAAAAATCAAAACACTTAAATCGCTGTATCTCCTTAACTAAGGGTTTGCGGGGGTCACTTTATGCACCAGAAAAAAAAATTCAAATTACTAAAATGGCTATATCTCCTAAACTAGGTGTTTGGGAATATTTGGATTTTAATTAATAGATATGCATTTATCGATAGTTACTTGTTTATTTCATCATAAATCTTATCATATATTGTTATCACTTGTAAATTCTCATTATTTCAGTTTAATTGAACTAATATCGTATTTGCCAAACATCGGACCCTTTACACTATCTTATTTTCAATCATTCCATAACTGAGCTTCTCTCATTAAATTTAATTCAATTTGATAATTTTGATTAAACTCATTCTCGTGTATAACAGTTTATGCCATATGAAATTGAATTCAAATTGATTTCGATTTTGTCTCGTCCATTTGGATCTTGACTATCGCAGAATAAAGACCTCTGGTCGCTGGTATTGTATCAATTTATTAAATTTTTTGTTTCATTTATCGGTAGAACTAACCTGGTGAGCAACTTTATTTTTTGTCGCCTTGCTTTCGAAATTTGCACATCGACTGCATAAGCATTCGTTCTTCAACAAACACTAGGCGTCTATGGGGGTCATTTTGTGCACCAGAAAAAAAAATTCGAAATACTAAAACGGCTATATCTCCTAAACTAGGCGTCTGCGGGTGTCATTTTATGAACCAGAAAAAAACAAATCAAAACACTTAAATGGTTGTATCTCTTAAACCAGGGGGTTGCGGGAGTCAAATTGTGCACCAGAAAAGAAAATATCAAAATACTAAAATGGCTATATGTCCTTAACTTGTTGTCTGTGGGGTTCATTTTATGCACCAGAAAAAAAAAAAATTCTAAATTCTAAAATGGCTATATCTCCTAAACTAGGCGACTGGGGGGTCATTTTATGCACCAGAAAAAAAAATTCAAAATACTAAAATGGCTATATCTCCTAAACTAGGCGTCTGCGGGGGTTATTTTATGAACCAGAAAAGTAAAACAAAACACTTAAATGGCTGTATCCCCTTAACCGGGGGCCTGCGGGGATCATTTTATGCACCAGAAAAAAAAATTAAAACACTTAAATCGCTGTAATTTGAATATTTCTCCTAAACTAGGCGTCTGCGGGGGTCATTTTATGCACCAGAAAAAAAAAACACTTAATATCTATATCTCCTAAACTAGGCATCTGCGGGGGTCATTTTATGCACCAGAAAAAAAAATCAAAGCACTAAAATGGCTATATCTCCTAAACTAGTGATCTGTGGGGGTCATTTTATACACCAGAAAAAAAAAAATTCAAAATACTAAAATGGCTATATGTCCTAAACTAGGCGTCTGCGGGGGTCATTTTATGCATCAGAAAAAAAAAATTAAAAATTCTAAAGTGGCTATGTCTCCTAAACTAGGCGTCTGCGAGGGTCATTTTATGCACCAGAAAAAAAAAATTCAAAATACTAAAATGGCTATATTTTCTAAACTAGGCGTTTGCCTAGGTCATTTTATGCACTAGAAAAAAAATCAAAACACTTAAATGTCTGTTTCGCCTAAACCAGGGGTTTGCGGAGACCATTTAATGCACCAGAAAAAAAAAGTTCAAAATACTAAAATGGTTATATCTCCTAAACTCTCCGTCTGCAGGGGTCATTTTATGCACCAGAAAAAAAACATTCTAAATACTAAATTGTCTATATCTCCTAAACTAGGCGTCTGCGGGGGTCATTTTATGCACCAGAAAAAAAAAAATCAAAACACTTAAATGGCGGTATCTCCTAAACCAGGGGTCTGCGGGGATCATTTTATGCACCAAGAAAAAAAATTCAAAATTCTGAAATGACTATATCTCCTAAACTTTGCGTCTGCGGGAGTTATTTTATGCACCAGAAGAAAAAAAAATCAAAATACTAAATTGGCTATATCTCCTAAACTAGGCGTCTGTGGGGGTCATTTTATGCACCAGAAAAAAAAATGCAAAACGCTAAAATGGCTATATCTCCTAAACTAGGCGTCTGCGGAGGTCATATGATCACCCGGAAAAAAAATCAAAGCACTTAAATGGTAGTATATCCTAAACTGGGGGTTGCGGGGGTCATTTTATGTACCAGAAAAGAGAAATCCAAAATACTATATCCTAAACTAGGCGTCTGCGGGGGTCATTTTATCCACCAGAAAAAAAAAATCGAAATACTAAAATGGCTATATCTCCTAAACTAAGCGTCTGCGGGGGGTCATTTTATGCACCAGAAAAAAGAAATCCAAAACACTAAAATGGCTATATCTCCTAAACTAGTGATCTGTGGGGGTCATTTTATGCACCAGGAAAAAAAAAATTCAAAATACTAAAATGGCTATATGTCCTAAACTAAGCGTCTGCTAAAGTCATTTTATGCACCAGAAAAAACAAATTCAAAATTCTAAAGTGGCTATGTCTCCTAAACTAGGCGTCTGCGGGGGTCATTTTATGCACCAGAAAAAAAAAATCAAAACACTTAAATGGCAGTATCTCCTAAACCAGGGGTTTGCGGGGATCATTTTATGTAGATGCAGAAAGTACAGCGGAGGAGTAAATGTCCGTCTCAATGGTCAACAGCATCTCCGTTATGCAAATTATGCTGTTCTATTAATTATTCTCTTCAAGTAGTACTGCCGGAAACGTCAAAGCGAAAAGTTGAACATAAAGTCCATTCTTTAAAACTATTGTACCTAATACAAATATTAGTTTTCTCTATTAAATCTTTCAAAATACTGTAAAAAATATAATGCCTAAGTAATAAATTGAAGTAACTATTTGAAAGTTCTGATCTAATTCCTTTTTTTTGAACTACATGGTGTCAGAAGTGGGATGTGTTCTCTTACTTCGCGTCGGTCGTGTTGTCATGTTGACCAAGGAACACCCCAAAAGCAACAACAATTTTTAAAGTGAAATTTCATTAAAAATACCAGAAAATCATATATGAAAAGTAAAGCAAAGTTAAGTTTGATAAGTCAGTGCGATACAGTTTATTTCTGGTAGCTGGTGGTGATGAAAAGTGCATGCATCCAAAGTAAAGTTCGATTCGAACGAAAAGTTAAAACGCTAAAAAAAAAAAAAAAAAAAAAAAAAAAAAAAAATCAGAAAAGTGTTGAGCTCATAGACAACGGGCATCGCATGTGAAGAGTGGAAGAAACCGACAACTAAATACATATACACTTACAGAGGCAAGACATTGGTGAGCTCGTTTCAGATTATATGCATGATATTTTACAGTATTTTTACTGTTTGCATGATCATTCGACATTTAGCTCTACAAAGTTACGTTATCTGGCTCTCAGAGACAAGACTCCCGTTTAAATAATTTTGATGAATCGAGACTCGTTTAATTGGCTTTTACAAGTTAAAATTAAATGAATTTGTCTGAGGATATCGAATCCTTCACAACTAAACAGCTTCAAACAATTTTAAAACAGCGTGGTTTATCTTACCGGTATAATCTTAAATCTGACCTAGTAGCACGACTCCGTGTTGCATTAGAGACCGAGAAAGTACGTTTACAAGAAGCATCTGCTTCTGACACGTCTTCTTTGGTATCATCCGATTCGTTGCATTTAAGTATGTCGTTGAAAGAAGAAGCTGTTCAGAATAACTATCCATTTAAGGACGTTGAGGAATCTTTAGAAAAATTTGATGGCGAATCCAAGGACGTCGAATTATGGCTTTCAGACTTCGAGGAAATTTCAATGGTTTGCTGTTGGACTGAAATACAGAAATTTCTATATGCAAGGCGATTGTTGTCGGGGGCAGGTAGATTAGCAGTTGAATCAGAATCAGGAATTTCCAGTTGGCAGAAGTTGAAAGAATTTCTCAAGAACGAATTTGCAAATAAGGGGACGGAGAACGTTCATAAATTGTTAGCGGGTTCAAAAAAGCATTTATCAGAATCTTATTTAGAATACTTTTATAGACTGAAAAAGATAGCAGTGAGGGGAAAAGTTGAAAATTGGCATTTAGTAAGCTATATAATAGGTGGAATTCCGGACAACGCTATGAACAAAAGTATACTTTACCAGTCTCAAACATTAGACCATCTAAAAGAAAATTTAAAAGCCTACGCAAAAATGAAGGAAGAACAGGATGCGGAAAAGAAGAAAAGTGACAGGTCGCAACAAAGCACAAGTAATACAAAAAAACAAGACCATATTGTTCATAAATCGAAAAGATGTACAAATTGTGGAGCTATGTCACACACCCACGGTAACTGTCCCGATAAGCTGAAGGGAATGAGGTGTTTCCACTGTGATGAGTTTGGCCACATTGCTCTCAAATGTCCCAAAAAAGCAACCGTCAGTATCGTTAGGGCAGGTATCCCCGATTTCTCAGTACAGGTAGCTATTGGTGGGGAAAATTATCATGGACTTATTGACACTGGAAGCGACATTTGCATTATAAAGAGGGCCCTAAAGGATAAGCTAGGCATATCAGGTTTCAAGGAACCCGGCATTTCGGTTGTCGGGTTTGCTCAAAATAGTAAGACTACTTTGGGTGCTGTAGCCATTGATGCAGTTATCGATTTTGAGTCCTACCATTTTTTGTGCCACGTTGTTCCAAATGATTGGTTAAATACGGATATACTTATCGGTAAGAAATTTTTTGCGAATTTCCAAGGTTGACGAAAAAAGGACATTTTTGGCTCAGGTCAACGTAATAAACTGCGACTCGTATCCAGACAGTTTGGACAATATAAGTGATAGCAAGTTTAAAGAACAAATTTTGTCTATGGTTGAATCTTACCGGCCACAGAAGGAGTCTGATCATAGAGAAGTCGAAATGAAAATTTCTCTGGAGGACGAAGTTCCAGTTCATCAAAGAGCTAGGAGATTGGCGCCGTTAGAAAAGGATGTGGTACAGCGGCAAATTGCTGAGTGGTTACGCGAAGGAATTATACGAGAAAGTATGTCATCATATGCTAGTCCCATAGTTTTAGCCAAAAAGAAGGATGGCAGCAGTAGACTCTGCGTAGATTATAGGAAGTTGAACAGTAAAATAATAAAAGATAGGTTCCCTTTACCTAACATTGAGGAAGTTCTAGAAAATTTGCACAAAGCAAAGGTTTTTACGACGCTCGATCTTCAAAACGGATTTTTTCATGTTGGTGTAGAAGAGTCGAGTAAAAAATATACAGCTTTCGTTATACCAGACGGGAAATATGAATTCAATAAAGTTCCATTTGGGCTATGTAACTCGCCGTCGGTCTTTCAGCGCTTCATAAATTCTATTTTTCGTAAATTGATTCAACAGGGCATTCTGCTTGTTTACATGGATGATCTCATCATTCCATCTGAAAATGAAACTGAAAATATGGAATCGCTAAGAAAAGTTTTGAGTGTGTGTAGTCGGAATGGTCTTTTGATTAAATGGAATAAATGTCAGTTTTTAACAAAAGTAGTACAGTTTCTTGGGCATATAGTTCATAATGGCACTATTCGACCTTCCGATGAAAAAGTTTTAGCCGTTCGAAAATTTCACATGCCAAAAAACCTAAGAGATGTTATGAGTTTTTTGGGTCTCACAGGTTTTTTCCGAAAATTCATTTCAGGATATGCTTTGCTGGCCAAACCTCTAACCGATTTGACGAAAAAGAATGCAGATTTTACTTGGGGACGAAAGGAGGAAGAATCATTCCAAAGCCTAAAAAGAAAGCTATGTGAAGAACCAGTTTTAATTCTATTCGATCCCTCTCGCCCTACGCAGTTACACACAGACGTCAGCAAGGAAGGATATGGAGCAGTCTTACTGCAGAAAAGCGACGACGATTGTTTTCACCCAGTCTTCTTTCTAAGTTTTAAAACCTCACCTGCGGAAAAAAACTACTCAAGCTATGAATTGGAGGTTCTTGCTGTCGTGCGATCTTTAAAGAAGCTGCGTGTTTATCTGTTAGGTCTAAAGTTCGATATTTTTACTGATTGTAAGGCTTTTCAGCTAACTATGGCTAAGAAAGAGCTGAATAGTAGAGTGGCAAATTGGGCACTTCAGTTGCAAGAATATAATTGTTTAGTGCATCACAGGTCGGGGCGATCTATGCTTCATGTTGACGCCCTTAGTCGGCATCCAGTTGTTTCGGTTATAGAAGACGGCGTTACTGCGACTATAAGGAGGGCACAAGCAAAAGACGATTTTTGTAAGGCTCTTTTGCAAATTTTAAAAACATCGGAGTTTGAAGATTATGTTTTGCGAGGCGGAGCTTTATTTAAATATACAGATGGGGATTACCTTATAGTAGTGCCAAAAGGAATACAGCGACAAGTCGTTCAGAAAGTTCATGAACAAGGACATTTTAACGATCGGAAGGTAGAAGCGTTGCTCCGACGAGATTACTACATACCTATGTTATCAAAAATTGTGAAAGCCGTTTCCAGTAGTTGTATAAGCTGCATTCTCGTTTCAAAACGAATAGGGAAGAAGGAAGGTTTTCTAAGTCCAATCGATAAAATTGATATTCCCCTTCATACCTTTCACTTGGATCATATAGGGCCATTGCCCTCCACTGCCAAGAGTTACAAGTTTCTGTTAACTGTAGTCGATGCTTTTACCAAATTTACATGGATATACCCAGTAAAAAGTACCGGGACAGAGGAGGTTTTAAAGAAATTGGAAGTTCAAGCTGATACATTTGGGAATCCAAGGCGGATAATAACGGATAAGGGAGCTGCATTTATCTCAAATCAATTTAAAGAATACTGCGAAACACGAAATATATGCCATTATTTGATAACTACGGGCGTTCCTAGAGGAAATGGACAGGTGGAGCGCCTTAACAAAGTAATAATTGAGGTCTTATCTAAGCTTTCTGTGGAGGAGCCTCTTAAGTGGTACCAGCACATTAGTCGAACCCAACGAATCCTGAACTCTACGGTCTCAAGATCGACGAAAAGAACACCATTTTTGCTGCTCACTGGGGTTCCGATGTTCACAACTGAAGACTTGCAATTGGCTCAGCTTATCGAAGAAGAGATTCGCCAGAATATTGAACAAAGCCGTCAGGAAATTCGCCATCAGGCAAATGTAGAAATTCAAAAGGTTCAAGAGGAAAACAAAAAGGGATATAACCGCGGCCGAAAGAAATCGGTTAAACACAAAATCGGGGATCTTGTCGCTATCCAGCGCACACAGTTCGGGACCGGGCTTAAGCTTTGTCCGAAATTCCTGGGCCCGTACCAAATCTCCAAGGTTAAACGCAATGATAGATATGATGTTCGTAAAGTGGGAGAACACGAAGGTCCAAATATAACCTCGACTGCAGCTGACTATATAAAGCCATGGAAAGTATATAGGTCTGAAGATGATGATGATGATGATGACGATGATGATGATGATGATGATGACGATGATGATGATGATGATGATGACGATGAAGATGATGGCAACGACGATGAAGATATTGAAAATATTCGTTTAAATTCGCCCGAGTCGGTCGACAACCAGAATGGCCGAATGTAGATGCAGAAAGTACAGCGGAGGAGTAAATGTCTGTCTCAATGGTCAACAGCATCTCCGTTATGCAAATTATGCTGTTCTATTAATTATTCTCTTCAAGTAGTACTGCCGGAAACGTCAAAGCGAAAAGTTGAACATAAAGTCCATTCTTTAAAACTATTGTACCTAATACAAATATTAGTTTTCTCTATTAAATCTTTCAAAATACTGTAAAAATATAATGCCTAAGTAATAAATTGAAGTAACTATTTGAAAGTTCTGATCTAATTCCTTTTTTTTGAACTACATTTATGCACCAGAAAATACTTAAATGTCTATATCTCCTGACCTAGGCGTCTGCGGGGGATATTTTATGCACCCGAAAAAAAAAATTCAAAATACTAAAAGGGCTATATCCCCTAAACTAGGCGTCTGCGGGGGTCATTTTATACACCAGAAAAAAAAAAGACAAGACACTAAAATGGACATATCTCCTAAACTATGCGTCTGCGGGGGTCATTTTAAGCAACAGAAAAAAAAAATTCAAAATACTAAATTGGCTATATCTCCTAAACTAGGCGTCTGTGGGGGTCATTTTATGCACCAGAAAAAAAAAATCAAAACACTTAAATGGCAGTATCTCCTAAACCAGGGGATTGCGGGGAACATTTTATGCACCAGAAAAAAAAAAAACAAAATTCTGAAATGGCTATATCTCCTAAACCTGGCGTCTGCGGGGGTCATTTTACGCACCAGAAGAAAAAAAATTCAAAATACTAAATTGGCTATATCTCCTAAACTAGGCGTCTGTGGGGGTCATTTTATGCACCATAAAAAAAAATCAAAATGCTAAAATGGCTATATCTCCTAAACCTGTCGTCTGCGGGGGTCATTTTACGCACCCGAAGAAAAAAAATTCAAAATACTAAATTGGCTATATCTCCTAAACTAGGCGTCTGTGGGGGTAATTTTATGCACCATAATAAAAAAATTCTAAATACTAAAATGGCTATATCTCCTAAACTTAAAGTATGCGGGGGTCATTTTATGCACCAGAAAAAAAAATTCTAAATACTAAAATGGCTATATCTCCTAAACTATTCGTCTGCGGGGGTCATTTTATGCACCAGAAAAAAAAAATCAAAACACTTAAACGGCTGTCTCTCCTTAACCAGGTGTCTGCGGGGGATATTTTATGCACCAGAAAAAAAAAATCAAAACACTAAAATGGCTATATCTCCTAAACTTAAAGTATGCGGGGGTCATTTTATGCACCAGAAAAAAAATTCTAAATACTAAAATGGCAATATCTCCTAAACTATTCGTCTGCGGGGGTCATTTTATGCACCAGAAAAAAAAATCAAAACACTTAACCGGCTGTATCTCCTAAACCAGTTGTCTGCGGGGATCATTTTATGCACCAGAAAAAAAAGATTCTAAATACTAAAATGGCTATATCTCCTAAACTATCCGTCTGCGGGGGTCATTTTATGCACCAGAAAAAAAAAATCAAAACACTTAACCGGCTGTATCTCCTAAACCAGTTGTCTGCGGGGATCATTTTATGCACCAGAAAAAAAAAATTCTAAATACTAAAATGGCTATATCTCCTAAACTATCCGTCTGCGGGGGTCATTTTATGCACCAGAAAAAAAAATTCAAAACACTTAAACGGCTGTCTCTCCTTAACCAGGTGTCTGCTGGGGATATTTTATGCACCCGAAAAAAAAAATTTAAAATACTAAAATGGCTTTATCTAATGAACAAGGCGTCTGCGAGGTTCATTTAATGCACCAGAAAAAAAAAATTCTAAATTCTAAAGTGTCTATGTCCCCTAAACTAGGCGTCTAAAAAAATTCTAAATACTAAAATGGCTGTATCTCCTAAACCAGTTGTCTGCGGGGATCATTTTATGCACCAGAAAAAAAAAATTCTAAATACTAAAATGGCTATATCTCCTAAACCTGGCGTCTGCGGGGGTCATTTTACGCACCCGAAGAAAAAAAATTCCAAATATTAAATTGGCTATATCTCCTAAACTAGGCGTCTGTGGGGGTCATTTTATGCAACATAAAAAAAAAATTCTAAATACTAAAATGGCTATATCTCCTAAACTTAAAGTATGCGGACGTCATTTTATGCACCAGAAAAAAAAATTCTAAATACTAAAATGGCTATATCTCCTAAACTATCCGTCTGCGGATGCACTACAAAAAAAAATCAAAACACTTAAATGGCTGTTTCGCCTAAACCAGGGGTTTGCGGAGATCATTTAATGCACCAGAAAAAAAAAGTTCAAAATACTAAAATGGTTATATCTCCTAAACTTTCCGTCTGCAGGGGTCATTTTATACACCAGAAAAAAAACATTCTAAATACTTAAATGTCTATATTTCCTGACCTAGGCGTCTGCGGGGGATATTTTATGCACCCGAAAAAAAAAATTCAAAATACTAAAAGGTCTATATCTCCTAAACTATCCGTCTGCGGGTGTCATTTTATGCACCAGAAGAAAAAAAATTCAAAACACTTAAACGGCTGTCTCTCCTTAACCTGGCGTCTGCGGGGGTCATTTTACGCACCAGAAGAAAAAAAATTCAAAATACTAAATAAGCTATATCTCCTAAACTAGGCGTCTGTGGGGGTCATTTTATGCACCATAAAAAAAAAATTCTAAATACTAAAATGGCTATATCTCCTAAACTTAAAGTATGCGGGGGTCATTTTATGCACCAGAAAAAAAAAATCAAAACACTTAACCGGCTGTATCTCCTAAACCAGTTGTCCGCGGGGATCATTTTATGCACCAGAAAAAAAAAATTCTAAATACTAAAATGGCTATATCTCCTAAACTTAAAGTATGCGGACGTCATTTTATGCACCAGAAAAAAAAATTCTAAATACTAAAATGGCTATATCTCCTAAACTATTCGTCTGCGGGGGTCATTTTATGCACCATAATAAAAAAATTCTAAATACTAAAATGGCTATATCTCCTAAACTTAAAGTATGCGGGGGTCATTTTATGTACCAGAAAAAAAAATTCTAAATACTAAAATGGCTATATCTCCTAAACTATTCGTCTGCGGGGGTCATTTTATGCACCAGAAAAAAAAAATCAAAACACTTAAACGGCTGTCTCTCCTTAACCAGGTGTCTGCGGAGGTCATTTTATGCACCAGAAAAAAAAATTCAAAATACTAAAATGGCTATATCTCCGAAACTAGGCGTCTACGGGGGTCATTTTATGCACCAGAAAAAAAACATTCTAAAGACTTAAATGTCTATATTTCCTGACCTAGGCGTCTGCGGGGGATATTTTATGCACCCGAAAAAAAAAATTCAAAATACTAAAAGGTCTATATCTCCTAAACTATTGATCTGTGGGGGTCATTTTATACACCAGAAAAAAAAATTCAAAATTCTAAAGTGGCTATGTCTCCTAAACTAGGCGTCTGCGAGGGTCTTTTTATGCGCCAGAAAAAAAAAATTCAAAATACTAAAATGGCTATATTTCCTAAACTAGGCGTTTGCGCGGGTCATTTTATGCACTACAAAAAAAAATCAAAACACTTAAATGGCTGTTTCGCCTAAACCAGGGGTTTGCGGAGATCATTTAATGCACCAGAAAAAAAAAGTTCAAAATACTAAAATGGTTATATCTCCTAAACTTTCCGTCTGCAGGGGTCATTTTATTCACCAGAAAAAAAACATTCTAAATACTTAAATGTCTATATTTCCTGACCTAGGCGTCTGCGGGGGATATTTTATGCACCCGAAAAAAAAAATTCAAAATACTAAAAGGTCTATATCTCCTAAACTATCCGTCTGCGGGTGTCATTTTATGCACCAGAAGAAAAAAAATTCAAAACACTTAAACGGCTGTCTCTCCTTAACCTGGCGTCTGCGGGGGTCATTTTACGCACCAGAAGAAAAAAAATTCAAAATACTAAATAAGCTATATCTCCTAAACTAGGCGTCTGTGGGGGTCATTTTATGCACCATAAAAAAAAAATTCTAAATACTAAAATGGCTATATCTCCTAAACTTAAAGTATGCGGGGGTCATTTTATGCACCAGAAAAAAAAAATCAAAACACTTAACCGGCTGTATCTCCTAAGCCAGTTGTCCGCGGGGATCATTTTATGCACCAGAAAAAAAAAATTCTAAATACTAAAATGGCTATATCTCCTAAACCTGGCGTCTGCGGGGGTCATTTTACGCACACGAAGAAAAAAAATTCAAAATACTAAATTGGCTATATCTCCTAAACTAGGCGTCTGTGGGGGTCATTTTATGCACCATAAAAAAAAAATTCTAAATACTAAAATGGCTATATCTCCTAAACTTAAAGTATGCGGGGGTCATTTTATTCACCAGAAAAAAAAATTCTAAATACTAAAATGGCTATATCTCCTAAACAATTCGTCTGCGGGGGTCATTTTATGCACCAGAAAAAAAACAAAAACTCTTAACCAACTGTATCTCCTAAACCAGTTGTCTGCGGGGATCATTTTATGCACCAGAAAAAAAAAATTCTAAATACTAAAATGGCTATATCTCCTAAACTATCCGTCTGCGGGGGTCATTTTATGGACCAGAAAAAAAAAATTCAAAATACTAAAATGGCTATATCTCCGAAACTAGTCGTCTACGGGGGTCATTTTATGCACCAGAAAAAAAACATTCTAAAGACTTAAATGTCTATATTTCCTGACCTAGGCGTCTGCGGGGGATATTTTATGCACCCGAAAAAAAAAATTAAAAATACTAAAATTTCTATATCTTCTAAACAAGGCGTCTGCGAGGTTCATTTAATGCACCAGAACAAACAAAATTCTAAATTCTAAAGTGGATATGTCCCCTAAACTAGGCGTCTAAAAAAATTCTAAATACTAAAATGGCTATATCTCCTAAACTACGCGTATGCGGGGTTTATGTTATGAACCAGAAAAAAAAAATTAAAACACTTAAATCGCTGTATGTCCTTAACTAGGGGTTTGCGGGGGTCATTTTATGCACCAGAAAAAAAAATGCAAAATACTAAAATGGCTATATCTCCTAAACTATCCGTCTGCGGGGGTCATTTTATGGACCAGAAAAAAAAAATTCAAAATACTAAAATGGCTATATCTCCGAAACTAGTCGTCTGCGAGGGTCATTTTATGCAGCAGAAAAAAAAAACATTCAAAACACTTAAATGGCTGTTTCGCCTAAACCAGGGGTTTGCGGAGATCATTTAATGCACCAGAAAAAAAAAGTTCAAAATACTAAAATGGTTATATCTCCTAAACTTTCCGTCTGCAGGGGTCATTTTATGCACCAGAAAAAAAAATGCAAAACACTAAAATGGCTATATCTCCTAAACTAGGCATATCCGGAGGTCATATGATGACCCGGAAAAAAAAATCAAAACACTTAAATGGTAGTATCTCCTAAACTGGTGGTCTGCGGGGGTCATTTCATGCACCAGAAAAAAGAAATCCAAAACACTTCAATGGCTATATCTCATAAGCTAGGGGTCTGCGGGGGTCAATTTATGTACCAGAAAAAAAAATTCAAAATACTAAAATGGCTATATCACCTAAACTAGGGGTCTGCGGGGGTCATTCTATGCACCAGAAAAAAAAAATTCTAAATTCTAAAGTGGATATGTCTCCTAAACTAGGCATCTGCGATGGTCATTTTATGCACTAGAAAAAAAAATTCAAAATACTAAAATGGCTATATTTCCTAAACCAGGCGTCTGCGCGGGTCATTTTATGCACCAGAAAAAAAAATCAAAATACTAATATGGCTATATCTTCTAAACTAGGCGTCTGCGCGGCTCACTTTATACACTAGAAAAAAAAAATCAAAACACTTAAATGGCTGTATCGCCTAAACCAGGGGTCTGCGGGGATCATTTAATGCACCAGAAAAAAAAAGTTCAAAATACTAAAATGGTTATATCTCCTAAATTTTCAGTCTGCAGGGTTCATTTTATGCACCAGAAAAAGAACATTCTAAATACTTAAATGTCTATATCTCCTGACCTAAGCGTCTGCTGGGGATATTTTATGCACCCGAAAAAAAAATTCAAAATACTAAAAGGGCTATATCTCCCAAAATAGACGTCTGCGGGGGTCATTTTATACTCAAGAAAAAAAAAATCAAAACACTTAAATGGCAGTATCTCCTAAACCAGGGGTTTGAGGGGATCATTTTATGCACCAGAAAAAAAAATTCAAAATTCTGAAATGGCTATATCTCCTAAACCGAGCGTCTGCGGGAGTCATTTTATGCACCAGAAGAAAAAAAATTCAAAATACTAAATTGGCTATATCTCCTAAATTAGGTGTCTACGGGGGTCTTTTTATGCACCAGAAAAAAAAAATTCAAAACACTAAAATGCCTATATCTCCTAAACTAGGCGTCTGCGGGGTTCATTTTATGCACCAGAAAAAAAAAAATCAAAATACTAAAATGCCTATATCTCCTAAACTAGGCGTCTGCGGGGTTCATTTTATGCACCAGAAAAAAAAAATTCAAAATACTAAAATGGCTATATCTCCTAAATTAGGTGTCTACGGGGGTCTTTTTATGCACCAGAAAAAAAAATTCAAAATACTAAAACGGCTATATCTCCTAAATTAGGTGTCTACGGGGGTCTTTTTATGCACCAGAAAAAAAACATTCAAAACACTAAAATGCCTATATCTCCTAAACAAGGCGTCTGCGGGGTTCATTTTATGCACCAGAAAAAAAAAATTCAAAATACTAAAATGCCTATATCTCCTAAACTAGGCGTCTGCGGGGTTCATTTTATGCACCAGAAAAAAAAATTCAAAATACTAAAATGGCTATATCTCCTAAATTAGGTGTCTACGGGGGTCTTTTTATGCACCAGAAAAAAAAAATTCAAAACACTAAAATGCCTATATCTACTAAACTAGGCGTCTGCGGGGTTCATTTTATGCACCAGAAAAAAAAAATTCTAAATACTAAAATGGCTATATCTCCTAAACTATCCCTCTGCGGTGGTCATTTTATGCACCAGAAAAAAAAATTCTAAATACTAAAATGGCTATATGTCCTAAACTATTCGTCTGCGGGGGTTATTTTATGCACCAGAAAAAAAAAATCAAAACACTTAACCGGCTGTATCTCCTAAACCAGTTGTCTGCGGGGATCATTTTATGCACCAGAAAAAAAAAATTCTAAATACTAAAATGGCTATATCTCCTAAACTATTCGTCTACGGGGGTCATTTTATGCACTAGAAAAAAAAATTCAAAATACTAAAATGGCTATATCTCCTAAATTAGGCGTCTGCGGGGTTCATTTTATGCACCAGAAAAAAAAAATTCAAAATACTAAAATGGCTATATCTCCTAAATTAGGTGTCTACGGGGGTCTTTTTATGCACCAGAAAAAAAAAATTCAAAATACTAAATTGGCTATATCTCCTAAACCTGGCGTCTGCGGGTGTCATTTTACGCACCATAAAAAAAAAATTCTAAATACTAAAATGGCTATATCTCCTAACTATCCGTCTGCGGGGTCATTTTATGCACCAGAAAAAAAAATTCTAAATACTAAAATGGCTATATCTCCTAAACTATTCGTCTGCGGGGGTTATTTTATGCACCAGAAAAAAAAAATCAAAACACTTAACCGGCTGTATCTCGTAAACCAGTTGTCTGCGGGGAACATTTTATGCACCAGAAAAAAAAATTCAAAATACTAAAATTCTATATCTCCTAAATTAGGTGTCTACGGGGTTCTTTTTATGCACCAGAAAAAAAAAATTCAAAACACTAAAATGCCTATATCTCCTAAACTAGGCGTCTGCGGGGTTCATTTTATGCACAAGAAAAAAAAATTCAAAATACTAAAATGCCTATATCTCCTAAACTAGGCGTCTGCGGGGTTCATTTTATGCACTAGAAAAAAAAATTCAATATACTAAAATGGCTATATCTCCTAAATTAGGTGTCTACGGGGGTCTTTTTATGCACCAGAAAAAAAAAATTCAATACACTTAAATCGCTGTATCTCCTAAACCAGGGGTCTGTGGGGGTCATTTTAAGCAACAGAAAAAAAAAATTCAAAATTCTAAATTGGCTATATCTCCTAAACCTGGCGTCTTCGGGGGTCATCTTACGCACCAGAAGAAAAAAAATTCAAAATACTAAATTGGCTATATCTCCTAAACTATCCGTCTGCGTGGTCATTTTATGCACCAGAAAAAAAAATTCTAAATACTAAAATGGCTATATCTCCTAAACTATTCGTCTGCGGGGGTCATTTTATGCACCAGAAAAAAAAATTTAAAACACTTATACGGCTGTCTCTCCTTAACCAGGTATCTGCGGGGGTCATTTTATGCACCAGAAAAAAAAATTCAACATACTAAAATGGCCATATCTCCTAAACTAGGCGTCTACGGGGGTCATTTTATGCACCAGAAAAAAAAGTCAAAATACTAGAATGGCTATATCTCCCAAACTAGGTGTCTACGGGGGTCTTTTTATGCACCAGAAAAAAAAATTCAAAACGGAAAACTGGCTATATCTCCTAAACTAGGAGTCTGCGGGGGCCATATTATGCACCAGAAAAAAAACATTCAAAACATTAAAATGGCTATATCTCCTAAACTAGGCTTCTGAAGGGTCATTTCATGCACCAGAAAAAAAACATTCAAAACACTAAAATGGCTATATCCCCTAAACTAGGCGTCTGCGGGAGTCATTTTGTGCAGGGGAAAAAAAATTCAAAACACAACAATGGCTATATCTCCTAAACTAGGGATCTGCGGGGGTAATTTTATTCATCAGAAAAAAAAATTCAAAACACTAAAATATCTATATCTCCTAAACTAGTTGCCTGCGGGATTCATAATATACACCAGAAAAAAAAATTCAAAACACTAAAAGGGCTATATCTCCTAAACTAGTCATCTGCGGGGGTCATATTATGCACTCGAAAAAAAAATTCAAAACACTTATATGGCTATATCTCCTAAACTATGGTGTCTGCGGGGGTCATTTTATGCACCAGAAAAAAACATTCAAAACACCACAATGGCTATATCTCCTAAACTATTGATCTGCGGGTGTCATTTTATTCATCAGAAAAAAAAATTCAAAACACTAAAATGGCTATATCTCCTCAACTAGGGGTCTGCTTGGGTTATATTATGCACCAGAAAAAAAACATTCAAAACACTGAACTGGCTATATCTCCTAAACTAGGCGTCTGCCTTAGTCATTTTTTGCACCAGAAAAAAAAAAATTCAAAACACTAAAATGGCTATATCTCCTAAACTAGGCGTCTGCGGGGGTCATGTGATGCACCAGAAAAAAAAACATTCAAAACACTAAAATGGCAATATCTCCTAAACTAGGGGTCTGCGGGGGTCATTTTATGCACCAGGAAAAAAATTCTAAATACTAAAATGGCTATATCTCCTAAACTACCCGTCTGCGGGGGTCATTTTATGCACCAGAAAAAAAAAATTACAACACTTAAACGGCTGTCTCTCCTTAACCAGGTATCTGCGGGGATCATTTTATGCACCAGAAAAAAAAAATTCTAAATACTAAAATGGCAATATCTCCTAAATTATCCGTCTGCGGGGGTCATTTTATGCACCAGAAAAAAAAATCAAAACACTTAAACGGATGTCTCTCCGTAACCAGGTGTCTGCGGCGATCATTTTATGCACCAGAAAAAAAAAATTCGAAATACTAAAATGGCTATATCTCCTAAGCTAGGCGTCTGCGGGGGTCATTTTATGCACCAGAAAAACAAAATTCAAAATACTAAAATGGCTATATCTCCTAAATTAGACGTCTGCGAGGGTCATTTTATGCACCAGGAAAAAAAATTCTAAATACTAAAATGGCTATATCTCCTAAATTAGGCGTCTACGGGGGTCATTTTATGCACCAGAAAAAAAAATTCAAAATACTAAAATGGCTATATCTCCTAAACTAGGTGTCTACGGGGGTCTTTTTATGCACCAGAAAAAAAAATTCAAAATACTAAAATGGCTATATCTCCTAAACCGAGCGTCTGCGGGTTTCATAATATGCACCAGAAAAAAAAAATTCAAAACGGAAGACTGGCTATATCTCCTAAACTAGGCGTCTGCGGGGGTCATTTTATGCACCAGGAAAAAAAATCAAAACACTTAAATGTCTATATCTCCTAAACTAGGTGTCTACGGGGGTCTTTTTATGCACCAGAAAAAAAAATTCAAAACGGAAAACTGGCTATATCTCCTAAACTAGGAGTCTGCGGGGGCCATATTATGCACCAGAAAAAAAACATTCAAAACATTAAAATGGCTATATCTCCTAAACTAGGCTTCTGAAGGGTCATTTCATGCACCAGAAAAAAAACATTCAAAACACTAAAATGGCTATATCCCCTAAACTAGGCGTCTGCGGGAGTCATTTTGTGCAGGGGAAAAAAAATTCAAAACACTTATATGGCTATATCTCCTAAACTATGGTGTCTGCGGGGGTCATTTTATGCACCAGAAAAAAACATTCAAAACACCACAATGGCTATATCTCCTAAACTAGTCATCTGCGGGTGTCATTTTATACATCAGAAAAAAAAATTCAAAACACTAAAATGGCTATATCTCCTCAACTAGGGGTCTGCTTGGGTTATATTATGCACCAGAAAAAAAACATTCAAAACACTGAACTGGCTATATCTCCTAAACTAGGCGTCTGCGTTAGTCATTTTTTGCACCAGAAAAAAAAAATTCAAAACACTAAAATGGCTATATCTCCTAAACTAGGCGTCTGCGGGGGTCATGTGATGCACCAGAAAAAAAAACATTCAAAACACTAAAATGGCCATATCTCCTAAACCAGGGGTCTGCGGGGGTCATTTTATGCACCAGGAAAAAAAATTCTAAATACTAAAATGGCTATATCTCCTAAACTACCCGTCTGCGGGGGTCATTTTATGCACCAGAAAAAAAAAATTACAACACTTAAACGGCTGTCTCTCCTTAACCAGGTATCTGCGGGGATCATTTTATGCACCAGAAAAAAAAAATTCTAAATACTAAAATGGCAATATCTCCTAAATTATCCGTCTGCGGGGGTCATTTTATGCACCAGAAAAAAAATCAAAACACTTAAACGGATGTCTCTCCGTAACCAGGTGTCTGCGGGGATCATTTTATGCACCAGAAAAAAAAAATTCGAAATACTAAAATGGCTATATCTCCTAAGCTAGGCGTCTGCGGGGGTCATTTTATGCACCAGAAAAACAAAATTCAAAATACTAAAATGGCTATATCTCCTAAATTAGGCGTCTGCGAGGGTCATTTTATGCACCAGGAAAAAAAATTCTAAATACTAAAATGGCTATATCTCCTAAATTAGGCGTCTACGGGGGTCTTTTTATGCACCAGAAAAAAAAATTCAAAATACTAAAATGGCTATATCTCCTAAACTAGGTGTCTACGGGGGTCTTTTTATGCACCAGAAACAAAAATTCAAAATACTAAAATGGCTATATCTCCTAAGCTAGGCGTCTGCGGGGGTCATTTTATGCACCAGAAAAACAAAATTCAAAATACTAAAATGGCTATATCTCCTAAATTAGGCGTCTGCGAGGGTCATTTTATGCACCAGGAAAAAAAATTCTAAATACTAAAATGGCTATATCTCCTAAATTAGGCGTCTAAGGGGGTCATTTTATGCACCAGAAAAAAAAATTCAAAATACTAAAATGGCTACATCTCCTAAACTAGGCGTCTGCGGGGGTCATTTTATGCACCAGGAAAAAAAATCAAAACACTTAAATGTCTATATCTCCTAAACTAGGCGTCTGCGGGGGTCATTTTATGCACCAGAAAAACAAAATTCAAAATACTAAAATGGCTATATCTCCTAAACAAGGCGTCTGCGAGGGTCATTTTATGCACCAGGAAAAAAAATTCTAAATACTAAAATGGCTATATCTCCTAAACTACCCGTCTGCGGGGGTCATTTTATGCACCAGAAAAAAAAATTACAGCACTTAAACGGCTGTCTCTCCTTAACCAGGTATCTGCGGGGATCATTTTATGCACCAGAAAAAAAAAATTCTAAATACTAAAATTTCTATATCTCCTAATCTAGGCGTCTGCGGGGGTCATTTTATGCACCAGAAAAACAAAATTCAAAATACTAAAATGGCTATATCTCCTAAATTAGGCGTCTGCGAGGGTCATTTTATGCACCAGGAAAAAAAATTCTAAATACTAAAATGGCTATATCTCCTAAACTAGGCGTCTACGGGGGTCATTTTATGCACCAGAAAAAAAAATTCAAAATACTAAAATGGCTATCTCTCCTAAACTAGGTGTCTACGGGGGTCTTTTTATGCACCAGAAAAAAAAATTCAAAATACTAAAATGGCTATATCTCCTAAACCGAGCGTCTGCGGGTTTCATAATATGCACCAGAAAAAAAAAATTCAAAACGGAAAACTGGCTATATCTCCTAAACTAGGCGTCTGCGGGGGTCATTTTATGCACCAGGAAAAAAAACAAAACACTTAAATGTCTATATCTCCTAAGCTAGGCGTCTGCGGGTGTCATTTTATGCACCAGAAAAACAAAATTCAAAATACTAAAATGGATATATCCCCTTAACTAGGGGTCTGCGGGGGTCATTTTATGCACCAGAAAAAAAGAATTCAAAATACTAAAATGTCTATATCTCCTAAGCTAGGCGTCTGCGGGGGACATTTTATGCACCAGAAAAACTAAATTCAAAATACTAAACTGGCTATGTCTCCTAAACTAGGCGTCTGCGAGGGTCATTTTATGCACCAGAAAACAAAAATTCAAAACACTAAAATGGATATATTCCCTAAACTAGTGGTCTGCGGTGGTCATTTTATGCACCAGAAAAAAAATTCAAATTACTAAAATTGATATATTCCCTAAACTAGGCGTCCACGGGGGTCATTTTATGCACCAGAAAAAACCAATCAAAACACTTAAATGGCTATATCTCCTAAACTAGCGGTATGCGGGGGTCATTTTATGCACCAGAAAAAAAAAATTCAAAACAATTAAATGGCTGCATCTCCTTAACTAGGGGTTTGCGGGGGTCACTTTATGCACCAGAAAAAAAAAGTTCTAAATACTAAAACGGCTATATCTCCTAAACTAGGCGTCTACGGGGGTCATTTTATGCACCAGAAAAAAAAATTCAAAATACTAAAATGGCTATATCTCCTAAATTAGGTGTCTACGGGGGTCTTTTTATGCACTAGAAAAAAAAAATTCAAAACACTAAAATGCCTATATCTCCTAAACTAGGCGTCTGCGGGGTTCATTTTATGCACCAGAGAAAAAAAATTCAAAATACTAAAATGCCTATATCTCCTAAACTAGTCGTCTGCGGGGTTCATTTTATGCACCAGAAAAAAAAAATTCAAAATACTAAAATGCCTATATCTCCTAAACTTTGCGTCTGCTTGAGTCATTTTATGCACCAGAAGAAAAAAAATTCAAAATACTAAATTGGCTATATCTCCTAAACTAGGCGTCTGTAGGGGTCATTTTATGCACCAGAAAAAAAAAATTCTAAATAATTAAATGGCTATCTCCTAAACTATCCGTCTGCGGGGGTCATTTTATGCACCAGAAAAAGAAAATCAAAACACTTAAAAGGCTGTATCTCCTAAACCAGGGGTCTGTGGGGATCATTTTATGCACCAGAAAAAAAAAATCTAAATACAAAAATGGCTACATCTCCTAAAACAGGCGTCTGTGGGGGTCATTTTATGTACCATAAAAAAAAAATTCTAAATACTAAAATGGCTATATCTCCTAAACTTAAAGTATGCGGGGGTCATTTTATGCACCAGAAAAAAAATTCTAAATACTAAAATGGCTATATCTTCTAAACTATCCGTCTGCGGGGGTCATTTTATGCACCAGAAAAAAAAAATCAAAACGCTTAACCGGCTGTATCTCCTAAACCAGGGGTCTGCGGGGTTCATTTTATGCACCAGAAAAAAAAATTCTAAATACTAAAATGGCTATATCTTCTAACCTATCCGTCTGCAGGGGACATTTTATGCACCAGAAAATAAAAATCAAAACATTTTAACGGCTGTCTCTCCTTAACCAGGTGTCTGCGGGGATCATTTTATGCACCAGAAAAAAAAAAATTCAAAATACTAAAATGGCTATATCTCCTAAACTAGGCGTCTACGGGGGTCATTTTATGCACCAGAAAAAAAATTCAAAATACTAGAATGGCTATATCTCCTAAACTAGGTGTCTACGATGGTCTTTTTATGCACCAGCAAAAAAAAATTCAAAATACTAAAATGTCTATATCTATTAAACCGAGCGCCTGCGGGTTTCATAATATGCAGCAGAAAAAAAAATTCAAAACGGAAAACTGGCTATATCTCCTAAACTAGGCGTCTGCGGGGGTCATTTTATGCACCAGGAAAAAAAATTCTAAATACTAAAATGGCTATATCTCCTAAACTAACCGTCTGCGGGGGTCATTTTATGCACCAGAAAAAGAAAAATCAAAACACTTAAACGGCTGTCTCTCCCTAACCAGGTGTCTGCGGGGATCATTTTATGCACCAGAAAAAAAAAATTCTAAATACTAAAATGGCTATATCTCCTAAACTAGGCGTCTACGGGGGTCTTTTTACGCACCAGAAAAAAAAATCAAAATACTAATATGGCTATATCTTCTAAACTAGGCGTCTGCGGGGGTCATTTCATTCACCAGAAAAAAAAAATTCAAATTACCAAAATGGATATATCCCCTAAACTATTTGTCTGCGGGGGTCATTTTATGTACCAGAAAAAAAAATTCTAAATACTAAAATAGCTATATCTCCTAAACTATCCGTCTGCGGGGGTCATTTTATGTACCAGAAAAAAAAATTCTGAATTCTAAAATAGCTATATCTCCTAAACTATCCGTCTGCGGGGGTCATTTTATGCACCAGATAAAAAAATCAAAATACTAAAATGGCTATATCTCCTAAACCTGGCGTCTGCGGGGGTCATTTTACGCACCAGAAGAAAAAAAATCAAAATACTAATATGGCTATATCTTCTAAAGTAGGCGTCTGCGGGGGTCATTTAATTCACCAGAAAAAAAAAATTCAAATTACCAAAATGGATATATCCCCTAAACTATGGGCCTGCGGGGGTCATTTTATGCACCAGAAAAAAAATTCTAAATACTAAAATTGCTATATCTCCTAAACTTTCCGTCTGCGGGGGTCATTTTATGCACCAGATAAAAAAATTCAAAATACTAAAATGGCTATATCTCCTAAACTAGGCGTCTACGGGGGTCATTTTATGCACCAGAAAAAAAAATTCAAAATACTAAAATGGCTATATCACCAAAACTAGGCGTCTGCGGGGGTCATTTTGTGCACCAGAAAAAAAAATCAAAACACTTAAATGTATATATCTCCTAAGCTAGGCGTCTGCGGGGGTCTTTTTATGCACCAGAAAATCAAAATTCAAAATACTAAAATGGCTATATCTCCTAAACTAGGCGTCTGCGAGGGTCATTTTATGCACCAGAAAAAAAAAATTCAAAACACTAAAATGGATATATTCCCTAAACTAGTGGTCTGCGGTGGTCATTTTATGCACCAGAAAAAAAAATTCAAATTACTGAAATAGATATATCCCCTAAACTACTGGTCTGCGGGGGTCATTTTATGCACCAGAAAAAGAAAATCAAAACACTTAAATGGCTGTATCTCCTAAACCAGGGGTCTGTGGGAATCATTTTATGCACCAGAAAAAAAAAATTCAAAATACTAAAATGGCTATATGTCTCCTAAACTAGGCGTCTGCGGGGGTCATTTTATTCACCAGAAAAAAAAAATTCAAACTATCAAAATGGATATATCCCCTTGACTAGAGGGTCTGCGGGGGTCATTTTATGTACCAGAAAAAAAAAATTCAAAATACTTAGATGGTTATATCACCTAAACTAGGGGTCTGCGGGGGTCATTTTATGCACCAGAATAAAAAATTCAGATTACTAAAATGGATATATCCTCTAAACTAGCGGTCTGCAGGGGTCATCTTATGCACCAGAAAAAATAATTCAAAATTCTAAAGTGGCTATGTCTCCTAAACTAGGCGTCTGCGCGGGTCATTTTATGCACTAGAAAATAAAAATCAAAACACTTAAATGGCTGTATCGCCTAAACCAGGGGTCTGCGGGGATCATTTAATGCATCCGAAAAAAACAGTTCAAAATACTAAAATGGCTATATCTCCTAAACTAGGCGTCAACGTCGGTCATTTTATGCACCAGAAAAAAAAATCAAAATACTAGAATGGCTATATCTCCTAAACTAGGTGTCTACGGGGGTCTTTTTATGCTCCAGAAAAAAAAATTCAAAATACTAAAGTGCCTATACCTCGTAAACTAGGCGTCTGCGGGGTTCATTTTATGCAACAGAAAAAAAAATTCAAAATACTAAAATGCCTATATCTCCTAAACTAGGCGTCTGCGGGGTTCATTTTATGCACCAGAAAAAAAAATCAAAATACTAATATGGCTATATCTTCTAAACTAGGCGTCTGCGGGGGTCATTTTATGCAAAAGAAAAAAACAGTTCAAAATACTAAAATGGCTATATCTCCTAAACTAGGCGTCAACGTCGGTCATTTTATGCACCAGAAAAAAAAATCAAAATACTGATATGGCTATATCTTCTAAACTAGGCGTCTGCGGGGGTCATTTTATTCACCAGAAAAAAAAAATTCAAACTACCAAAATAGATATATCCCCAAGACCAGGGGTCTGCGGGGGTCATTTTATGTACCAGAAAAAAAAAATTCAAAATACTAAGATGGCTATATCACCTAAACTATGGGTCTGCGGGGGTCATTTTATGCACCAGAATAAAAAATTCAAAATACTAATATGGCTATATCTTCTAAACTAGGCGTCTGCGGGGGTCATTTTATGCAAAAGAAAAAAACAGTTCAAAATACTAAAATGGCTATATCTCCTAAACTAGGCGTCAACGTCGGTCATTTTATGCACCAGAAAAAAAAATCAAAATACTGATATGGCTATATCTTCTAAACTAGGCGTCTGTGGGGGTCATTTTATTCACCAGAAAAAAAAATTCAAACTACCAAAATGGATATATCCCCTTGACTAGGGGTCTGCGGGGGTCATTTTATGTACCAGAAAAAAAAAATTCAAAATACTAAGATGGCTATATCACCTAAACTAGGGGTCTGCGGTAGTCATTTTATGCACCAGAATAAAAAATTCAAATTACTAAAATGGATATATCCTCTAAACTAGCGGTCTGCAGGGGTCATCTTATGCACCAGAAAAAATAATTCAAAATTCTAAAGTGGCTATGTCTCCTAAACTAGGCGTCTGCGCGGGTCATTTTATGCACTAGAAAATAAAAATCAAAACACTTAAATGGCTGTATCGCCTAAACCAGGGGTCTGCGGAGATCATTTAATGCATCCGAAAAAAACAGTTCAAAATACTAAAATGGCTATTTCTCCTAAACTAGGCGTCAACGTCGGTCATTTTATGCACCAGAAAAAAAAATTCAAAATACTAGAATGGCTATATCTCCTAAACTAGGTGACTACGGGGGTCTTTTTATGCACCAGAAAAAAAAATTCAAAATACTAAAATGCCTATACCTCGTAAACTAGGCGTCTGCGGGGTTCATTTTATGCAACAGAAAAAAAAAATTCAAAATACTAAAATGCCTATATCTCCTAAACTAGGCGTCTGCGGAGTTCATTTTATGCACCAGAAAAAAAAATCAAAATACTAATATGGCTACATGTTCTAAACTAGGCGTCTGCGGGGGTCATTTTATGCAAAAGAAAAAAAAAATTCTAAATACATAAATGGCTATATCTCCTAAACTATCCGTCTACGGGGGTCATTTTATGCACCAGAAAAAGAAAATCAAAACACTTAAATGGCTGTATCTCCTAAACCAGGGGTCTGTGGGGATCATTTTGTGCACCAGAAAAAAAAATCAAAATACTAAAATGGCTATATCTCCCAAACCTGGCGTCTGCGGGGGTCATTTTAAACACCATAAAAAAAAAATTCTAAATACTAAAATGGCTATATCTCCCAAACTTAAAGTATGCGGGGGTCATTTTATGCACCAGAAAAAAAAAATTCTAAATACTAAAATGGCTATATCTCCTAAACTATCCGTCTGCGGGGGTCATTTTATGCACCAGAAAAAAAAATCAAAACACTTAACCGGCTGTATCTCCTAAACCAGGGGTCTGCAGGGTTCATTTTATGCACCAGAAAAAAAAAATTCTAAATACTAAAATGGCTATATCTCCTAAACTATCCGTCTGCGGGTGTCATTTTATGCACCAGAAAATAAAAATCAAAACACTTAAACGGCTGTCTCTCCTTAACAAGATGTCTGCGGGGATCATTTTATGCACCAGAAAAAAAAAATTCAAAATACTAAAATGGCTTTATCTCCTAAACTAGGCGTCTACGGGGGTCATTTTATGCACCAGAAAAAAAAATTCAAAATACTAGAATGGCTATATCTCCTAAACTAGGTGTCTACGGGGGTCTTTTTATGCACCAGAAAAAAAAATTCAAAATACTAAAATGGCTACATCTCCTAAACCGACCGCCTGAGGGTTTCATAATATGCACCAGAAAAAAAAATTCAAAACGGAAAACTGGCTCTATCTCCTAAACTAGGCGTATGCGGGGGTCATTTTATGCACCAGGAAAAAAAATTCTAAATACTTTAATGGCTATATCTCCCAAACTAAGCGTCTGCGGGGGTCATTATAAGCACCAGAAAAGGAAAAATCAAAACACTTAACCGGCTGTCTCTCCTTAACCAGGTGTCTGCGGGGATCATTTTAAGCACCAGAAAAAAAAAATTATAAATACTAAAATGGCTATATCTCCTAAACTAGGCGTCTACGGGGGTCTTTTTATGTACCAGAAAAAAAAATTCTAAATACTAAAATAGCTATATCTCCTAAACTATCCGTCTGCGGGGGTCATTTTATGCACCAGATAAAAAAATCAAGATACTAAAATGGCTATATCTCCTAAACCTGTCGTCTGCGGGGGTCATTTTACGCACCAGAAGAAAAAAAATCAAAATACTAATATGGCTATATCTTCTAAAGTAGGCGTCTGCGGGGGTCATTTAATTCACCAGAAAAAAAAAATTCAAATTACCAAAATGGATATATCCCCTAAACTATTTGTCTGCGGGGGTCATTTTATGTACCAGAAAAAAAAATTCTAAATACTAAAATAGCTATATCTCCTAAACTATCCGTCTGCGGGGGTCATTTTATGTACCAGAAAAAAAAATTCTAAATACTAAAATAGCTATATCTCCTAAACTATCCGTCTGCGGGGGTCATTTTATGCACCAGATAAAAAAATCAAAATACTAAAATGGCTATATCTCTTAAACCTGGCGTCTGCGGGGGTCATTTTAGGCACCAGAAGAAAAAAAATCAAAATACTAATATGGCTATATCTTCTAAAGTAGGCGTCTGCGGGGGTCATTTAATTCACCAGAAAAAAAAAATTCAAATTACCAAAATGGATATATCCCCTAAACTATGGGTCTGCGGGGGTCATTTTATGCACCAGAAAAAAAATTCTAAATACTAAAATTGCTATATCTCCTAAACTTTCCGTCTGCGGGGGTCATTTTATGCACCAGATAAAAAAATTCAAAATACTAAAATGGCTATATCTCCTAAACTAGGCGTCTACGGGGGTCATTTTATGCACCAGAAAAAAAAATTCAAAATACTAAAATGGCTATATCTCCAAACCTAGGCGTCTGCGGGTGTCATTTTGTGCACCAGAAAAAAAAATCAAAACACTTAAATGTATATATCTCCTAAGCTAGGCGTCTGCGGGGGTCTTTTTATGCACCAGAAAATCAAAATTCAAAATACTAAAATGGCTATATCTCCTAAACTAGGCGTCTGCGAGGGTCATTTTATGCACCAGAAAAAAAAAATTCAAAACACTAAAATGGATATATTCCCTAAACTAGTGGTCTGCGGTGGTCATTTTATGCACCAGAAAAAAAAATTCAAATTACTGAAATGGATATATCCCCTAAACTACTGGTCTGCGGGGGTCATTTTATGCACCAGAAAAAGAAAATCAAAACACTTAAATGGCTGTATCTCCTAAACCAGGGGTCTGTGGGAATCATTTTATGCACCAGAAAAAAAAAATTCAAAATACTAAAATGGCTATATGTCTCCTAAACTAGGCGTCTGCGGGGGTCATTTTATTCACCAGAAAAAAAAAATTCAAACTATCAAAATGGATATATCCCCTTGACTAGAGGGTCTGCGGGGTCATTTTATGTACCAGAAAAAAAAAATTCAAAATACTTAGATGGTTATATCACCTAAACTAGGGGTCTGCGGGGGTCATTTTATGCACCAGAATAAAAAATTCAAATTACTAAAATGGATATATCCTCTAAACTAGCGGTCTGCAGGGGTCATCTTATGCACCAGAAAAAATAATTCAAAATTCTAAAGTGGCTATGTCTCCTAAACTAGGCGTCTGCGCGGGTCATTTTATGCACTAGAAAATAAAAATCAAAACACTTAAATGGCTGTATCGCCTAAACCAGGGGTCTGCGGGGATCATTTAATGCATCCGAAAAAAACAGTTCAAAATACTAAAATGGCTATATCTCCTAAACTAGGCGTCAACGTCGGTCATTTTATGCACCAGAAAAAAAAATTCAAAATACTAGAATGGCTATATCTCCTAAACTAGGTGTCTACGGGGGTCTTTTTATGCTCCAGAAAAAAAAATTCAAAATACTAAAGTGCCTATACCTCGTAAACTAGGCGTCTGCGGGGTTCATTTTATGCAACAGAAAAAAAAATTCAAAATACTAAAATGCCTATATCTCCTAAACTAGGCGTCTGCGGGGTTCATTTTATGCACCAGAAAAAAAAATCAAAATACTAATATGGCTATATCTTCTAAACTAGGCGTCTGCGGGGGTCATTTTATGCAAAAGAAAAAAACAGTTCAAAATACTAAAATGGCTATATCTCCTAAACTAGGCGTCAACGTCGGTCATTTTATGCACCAGAAAAAAAAATCAAAATACTGATATGGCTATATCTTCTAAACTAGGCGTCTGCGGGGGTCATTTTATTCACCAGAAAAAAAAAATTCAAACTACCAAAATGGATATATCCCCAAGACTAGGGGTCTGCGGGGGTCATTTTATGTACCAGAAAAAAAAAATTCAAAATACTAAGATGGCTATATCACCTAAACTATGGGTCTGCGGGGGTCATTTTATGCACCAGAATAAAAAATTCAAAATACTAAAATGCCTATATCTCCTAAACTAGGCGTCTGCGGGGTTCATTTTATGCACCAGAAAAAAAAATCAAAATACTAATATGGCTATATCTTCTAAACTAGGCGTCTGCGGGGGTCATTTTATGCAAAAGAAAAAAACAGTTCAAAATACTAAAATGGCTATATCTCCTAAACTAGGCGTTAACGTCGGTCATTTTATGCACCAGAAAAAAAAATCAAAATACTGATATGGCTATATCTTCTAAACTAGGCGTCTGTGGGGGTCATTTTAATCACCAGAAAAAAAAATTCAAACTACCAAAATGGATATATCCCCTTGACTAGGGGTCTGCGGGGGTCATTTTATGTACCAGAAAAAAAAAATTCAAAATACTAAGATGGCTATATCACCTAAACTAGGGGTCTGCGGTAGTCATTTTATGCACCAGAATAAAAAATTCAAATTACTAAAATGGATATATCCTCTAAACTAGCGGTCTGCAGGGGTCATCTTATGCACCAGAAAAAATAATTCAAAATTCTAAAGTGGCTATGTCTCCTAAACTAGGCGTCTGCGCGGGTCATTTTATGCACTAGAAAATAAAAATCAAAACACTTAAATGGCTGTATCGCCTAAACCAGGGGTCTGCCGGGATCATTTAATGCATCCGAAAAAAACAGTTCAAAATACTAAAATGGCTATTTCTCCTAAACTAGGCGTCAACGTCGGTCATTTTATGCACCAGAAAAAAAAATTCAAAATACTAGAATGGCTATATCTCCTAAACTAGGTGACTACGGGGGTCTTTTTATGCACCAGAAAAAAAAATTCAAAATACTAAAATGCCTATACCTCGTAAACTAGGCGTCTGCGGGGTTCATTTTATGCAACAGAAAAAAAAAATTCAAAATACTAAAATGCCTATATCTCCTAAACTAGGCGTCTGCGGAGTTCATTTTATGCACCAGAAAAAAAAATCAAAATACTAATATGGCTATATGTTCTAAACTAGGCGTCTGCGGGGGTCATTTTATGCAAAAGAAAAAAAAAATTCTAAATACATAAATGGCTATATCTCCTAAACTATCCGTCTACGGGGGTCATTTTATGCACCAGAAAAAGAAAATCAAAACACTTAAATGGCTGTATCTCCTAAACCAGGGGTCTGTGGGGATCATTTTGTGCACCAGAAAAAAAAATCAAAATACTAAAATGGCTATATCTCCCAAACCTGGCGTCTGCGGGGGTCATTTTAAACACCATAAAAAAAAAATTCTAAATACTAAAATGGCTATATCTCCCAAACTTAAAGTATGCGGGGGTCATTTTATGCACCAGAAAAAAAAAATTCTAAATACTAAAATGGCTATATCTCCTAAACTATCCGTCTGCGGGGGTCATTTTATGCACCAGAAAAAAAAATCAAAACACTTAACCGGCTGTATCTCCTAAACCAGGGGTCTGCAGGGTTCATTTTATGCACCAGAAAAAAAAAATTCTAAATACTAAAATTGCTATATCTACTAAACTATCCGTCTGCGGGTGTCATTTTATGCACCAGAAAATAAAAATCAAAACACTTAAACGGCTGTCTCTCCTTAACAAGGTGTCTGCGGGGATCATTTTATGCACCAGAAAAAAAAAATTCAAAATACTAAAATGGCTATATCTCCTAAACTAGGCGTCTACGGGGGTCATTTTATGCACCAGAAAAAAAAATTCAAAATACTAGAATGGCTATATCTCCTAAACTAGGTGTCTACGGGGGTCCTTTTATGCACCAGAAAAAAAAATTCAAAATACTAAAATGGCTACATCTCCTAAACCGACCGCCTGAGGGTTTCATAATATGCACCAGAAAAAAAAATTCAAAACGGAAAACTGGCTATATCTCCTAAACTAGGCGTATGCGGGGGTCATTTTATGCACCAAGAAAAAAAATTCTAAATACTATAATGGCTATATCTCCTAAACTAAGCGTCTGCGGGGGTCATTTTAAGCACCAGAAAACGAAAAATCAAAACACTTAACCGGCTGTCTCTCCTTAACCAGGTGTCTGCGGGGATCATTTTAAGCACCAGAAAAAAAAAATTATAAATACTAAAATGGCTATATCTCCTAAACTAGGCGTCTACGGGGGTCTTTTTATGTACCAGAAAAAAAAATTCTAAATACTAAAATGGCTATATCTCCTAAACTGGGCGTCTGCGGGGTTCATTTTATGCACCAGAAAAAAAAATCAAAATACTAATATGGCTATATCTTCTAAACTAGGCGTCTGCGGGGGTCATTTAATTCACCAGAAAAAAAAAATTCAAATTACCAAATGGATATATCCCCTAAACTATGGGTCTGCGGGGGTCACTTTATGTACCAGCAAAAAAAAAATTCTAAATACTAAAATAGCTATATCTCCTAAATTATCCGTCTGCGGGGGTCATTTTATGCGAGAGAAAAAAAAATCAAAATACTAATATGGCTATATCTTCTAAACTAGGCGTCTGCGGGGGTCATTTAATTCAGCAGAAAAAAAAATTCAAATTACCAAAATGGATATATCCCCTAAACTATGGGTCTGCGGGGGTCATTTTATGTACCAGAAAAAAAAATTCTAAATACTAAAATAGCTATATCTCCTAAACTATCCGTCTGCGGATATAGCACTAAAATGGCTATATCTCCTAAACTAGTGATCTGTGGGGGTCATTTTATGCACCAGAAAAAAAAAATTCAAAATACTAAAATTTCTCTAATTCCTAAACTAGGCGTCTGCGCGGGTCACTTTATGCACTAGAAAAAAAAATCAAAACACTTAAATGGCTGTATCGCCTAAACCAGGGGTCTGCGGGGATCATTTAATGCACCAGAAAAAAAAAGTTCAAAATACTAAAATGGTTATATCTCCTAAACTTTCCGTCTGCGGGAGTCATTTTATGCACCAGAAAAAAAAAAACCAAAACACTAAAATGGCTATATCTCCTAAACTAGTGATCTGTGGGGGTCATTTTATGCACCAGAAAAAAAAAATTCAAAATACTAAAATGGCTATATCTCCTAAACTAAGGGTCTGCTAAGGTCATTTTATGCACCAGAAAAAGAAAATTCTAAATTCTAAAGTGGCTATGTCTCCTAAACTAGGCGTCTGCGATTGTCATTTTATGCACCAGAAAAAAAAAATTCAAAATTCTAAAATAGCTAAACTATCCGTCTGCGGGGGTCATTTTATGCACCAGAAAAAAAAATTCAAAATACTAAAATGGCTATATCTCGTAAACTAGGTGTCTGCGAGGGTCTTTTTATGCACCAGAAAAAAAAATTCAAAATACTAAAATGGCTATATCTCCTAAACCGAGCGTCTGCGGGTTTCATAATATGCAGCAGAAAAAAAAATTCAAAACGGAAAACTAGCTATATCTCCTAAACTAGGCGTCTGCGGGGGTCATTTTATGCACCAGGAAAAAAAATCAAAAGACTTAAATGTCTATATATCCTAAATTAGGCGTTTGCGGGGGTTATTTTATGCACCAGAAAAAACCAATCAAAACACTTAAATGGCTATATCTCCTAAACTAGTGGTCTGCGGGGGTCATTTTATGCACCAGAAAAAAAAAATTTAAAACAATTAAATGGCTTTATGCACCAGAAAAGAAATTCAAAATACTAAAATGGCTATACCCCCTAAACTAGGCGTCCACGAGGGTTATTTTACGCAAAAAAATAAAAAAAATCGAAACAGTAAATTGGCTATATCTCCTAAACCGAGCGCCTGAGGGTTTCATAATATGCACCAGAAAAAAAAATTCAAAACGGAAAACTGGCTATATCTCCTAAACTAGGCGTCTGCGGGGGTCATTTTATGCACCAAGAAAAAAAATTCTAAATACTAAAATGGCTATATCTCCTAAACTTACCGTCTGCGGGGGTCATTTTATGCACCAGAAAAAGAAAAATTAAAACACTTAACCGGCTGTCTCTCCTTAACCAGGTGTCTGCGGGGATCATTTTATGCACCAGAAAAAAACATCAAAATACTGATATGGCTATATCTTCTAAACTAGGCGTCTGCGGGGGTCATCTTATGCAGCAGAAAAAATTATTCAAAATTCTGAAGTGGCTACGTGTCCTAAACTAGGCGTCTGCGAGGGTCATTTTATGCACCAGAAAAAAAAAAAATTCAAAATACAAAAATGGCTATATTTCTTAAACTAGGCGTCTGCGCGGGTCATTTTATGCACTAGAAAATAAAAATCAAAACACTTAAATGGCTGTATCGCCTAAACCAGGGGTCTGCGGGGATCATTTAATGCATCAGAAAAAAACAGTTCAAAATACTAAAATGGTTATATCTCCTAAACTTTCCGTCTGCGGGGGTCATTTTATGCACCAGAAAAAAAACATTCTAAATACTTAAATGTCTATGTTTCCGACCTAGGCACCTTCGGGGGATATTTTATGCACCCGAAAAAAAAAATTCAAAATACTAAAATGGCTATATCTCCTAAACCAGGGGTCTGCGGGGATCGCGGGGATTTCAGGGGTCTGAAATGTCTATACCTCCTAAACTTTGCGTCTGCTGGGGTCATTTTATGCACCAGAAGAAAAAAAATTCAAAATACTAAATTGGCTATATCTCCTAAACTAGGCGTCTGTGTGGGTCATTTTATGCACCAGAAAAAAAAATTCTAAATAATAAAATGGCTATATTTCCTAAACTAGGCGTCTGTGGGGGTCATTTTATGCACCAGAAAAAAAAAATCAAAACACTTCAATTTCAGGATCTCCTAAACCAGGGGTCTGCGGGGATCGTTTTATGCACCAGAAAAAAAAATTCAAAATTCTGAAATGGCTATACCTCCTAAACTTTGCGTCTGCTGGGGTCATTTTATGCACCAGAAGAAAAAAAATTCAAAATACTAAATTGGCTATATCTCCTAAATTAGGCGTCTGTGTGGGTCATTTTATGCGCCAGAAAAAAAAATTCTAAATACTAAAATGGCTATATCTCCTACACTAGGCGTCTGCGAGGGTCATTTTATGCACCAGAAAAAAACAATTTAAATAACTAAAATGTCTATATCTCCTAACCTAGGCGTCTGCGGGGTCTTTTTATGCACCAGAAAAAAAAAATTCAAAATACTAAAATGGATATGTCCCCTAAACTAGGGGTCTGCGGGGGTCATTTTATGCACCAGAAAAAAAAATTCAAATTACTAAAATGGCTATATCTCCTAAATTAATCGTCAGCGGGGGTCAATTTATGCACCAGAAAAAAAATGTCAAAATACTAAAACGGCTATACCTGTTAAACCAGGCGTTTACGGGCGTCATTTTTTGCACCAGAAAAAAAAAATTCAAAACACTAAAATGGCTATATCTCCTAGACTAGGCGTCTGCTTGGGTCATTTTATGCACCAGAAAAAAAATTCAAATTACGAAAACGTCTATATCTCCTAACCTAGGCGTCTGCTGGGGTCATTTTATGCACCAGAAAAATTCTAATTACTAAAATGTCTATATCTCCTAACCTAGGCATCTGCGGGGTCATTTTATGCACCAGAAAAAAAAATTCAAAATACTAAAATGGCTATATCTCCTAAACTAGGCATCTTCGGGGATCATTTTATGTAAAAGAAAAAAAAAATTCTAAATACTAAAATGGTGATATCTCCTAAACTAGGAGTCTGCGGGGGTCATTTTATGCACCAGAAAAAAAAATTCATAACACTAAAATGGCTATATCTCCTAAACTAGGCATCTGCGTGGATCATTTTATGTACCAGAAAAAAAAATTCTAATTACTGAAATGTCTATATCTCCTAACCTAGGCGTCTGCGGGGTCATTTTATGCACCAGAAAAAAAAAATTCAAAATACTAAAATGGCTATAACTCCTAAACTAGGCATCTGCGGGGATCCTTTTTTGTACCAGAAAAAAAAAAATTCTAAATACTAAAATGGTGATATCTCCTAAACTAGGCATCTGCGGGGGTCAATTTATGCACCAGAAAAAAAATTTCTATATCTCCTAACCTAGGCGTCTACAGGGGTCATTTTATGCACCAGAAAAAAAGCCAAAATACTAAAATGGCTACATCTCCTAAACTTGTCGTCTGCGTGGTCATTTTATGCACCAGAAAAAAAAAATCAAAACACTTCAATGGCCGTATCTCCTAAACCAGGGGTCTGCGGGGATCATTTTATGCACCAGAAAAAAACAACCAAAACACTTAAATAGCTGTATCTCCTAAACTAGGCGTCTGCGAGGGTCATTTTATGCAGCAGAAAACAAAAATTCAAAATACTAAAATGGCTATATCCCCTAAACTAGGCGTCTGCGAGGTTCATTTTATGCTCCGAAAAAAAAATTCAAAATACTAAAAGGGCCATATCTCCTAAACTAGGCGTCAGCGAGGGTCATTTTATGCACCACAAAAAAAAAATTCAAATTACTAAAATGGATATATCCCCTAAACTAGCGGTCTGCGGGGGTCATTTTATGCACCAAAAAAAAATGATTCAGAATACTAAAATGGCTATACCTCCTAGACTTGGCGTCTGCGAGGGTCATTTTAAGCACCAGAAAAAAAAATTCAAAATACTAAAAGGGCTATATCTCCTTAACTAGGTGTCTGCGGGGGTCATTTTATGCGCCAGAAAAAAAATTCAAAAAACTAAAACGGATATATCTAGTAAACTAGCGGTCTGCGGGGGTCATTTTATGCACCAAAAAAAAAAAATTCAACTAGCGGTCTGCTGGGGTCATTTTATGCACCAGAAAAAAAAATTCAAAATACAAAACTGGATATATGCCCTAAACTAGCGGTCTGCGGGGGTCGTTTTATGCACCAAAAAAAAAAAATTCAAAATACTTAAATGGCTGTATCTCCTAAACTTGGCGTCTGCGAGGGTCATTTTATGCACCACAAAAAAAAAAATTCAAATTACAAAAATGTCTATATCTCCTAAACTTGGCGTCTGCCAGGGTCATTTTATGCACCAGAAAAAAAAATTCAAATACAAAAAGGGCTATATCTCCTAAACTAGGCGTCTGCGGTGGTCTTTTTATGCACAGGAAGAAAAAAATTCAAAACACCAAAATGGATATATCTCCTAAACTAGGCGTCTGCGGGGGTCATTTTATGCACCAGAAAAAAAACTCAGAACACTAAAATGGCTATATCTCCTAAACTAAGCATCTGCGGGGGTCATTTTATGCACCAGAAAAAAAAATTTCTAAATACCAAAATGGCGATATCTCCTAAACTAGGCGTCTGCGGGGGTCCTTTTAAGCACCAGGAAAAAAATTCAAAACACTAAAATGACTATATCTCCTAAACTAGGCATCTGAGGGGGTCATTTTATGCACCAGAAAAAAAAAATTCAAAACACTAAAATGGCTATATCTCCTAAACTAGGCGTCTGCATTGGTCATTTTATGCACCAGAAAAAAAAAATCAAAGTACTAATATGGCTATATCTCCTAAACTAGGCGTCTGCGGGGGTCATTTTATGCACCAAAAAAAAAAATTCAAAAATCTTAAATGTCTATATCTCCTAAACTAGGCGTCTGCGGTTGTCATTTTATGAACCGGAATAAAACTCAAAACATTTAAATGGCTGTATCTCCTAAACCAGGAGTCTGCGGGGTCATTTTATGCACCAGAAAAAAAAAAATTCAAAACACTAAAATGGCTATGTCTCCTAAACTAGGCATCTGCGGGGGTCATTTTATGTACCAGAAAAAAAAAATCCAAAACACTAAAATGGCTATATCTCCTAAACTAGGTGTCTGGGGGGGTTATTTGATGCCCCAGAAAAAAAATTCAAAATACTTGTTTAAGATTACTAAATTTTCTTAATTTATCTTGAATTTATTGTACTCTAGATATTTCCTATATTCTTTTGTTTATTTTAAAATGTAACATCCAAATCTAATACACCCTATGGTACGTTTAACTTCAGCGATAAAAATTTAATTGATTATGTTTAATCGCACTGTAAATTCATTATCTCTCATGCATTCTCTCATCTGACGATTTAATTGTATTTATAGAGTATGATACCGTATTTTGCCATCTGATTTGTAAACATTCTATTGAACTAAAGAGTGGCTCGGTCATTTGGATCGCAGTCACAAAGAGGGTAATACCAAAAATAAAAATTGTTCGTCGTTGAAATCTTTCGTTTTTCTTTTTCTCTTTTTTTTCTAATTCGTTGGCAATAACGAAATTATTAAACATTTTGGTCCCAATTCGAGCCGGATTTTGCAGCTACAAACATTTTAATCAATTAAATCGGCGTTAATTTTCATTTGTGTTACATTATTTTTCGAATGGTTTGAATACATTAAATGATTATTTCTTAATGGCGGAATCAACTTCGTTACCGTGGTCATTTAAAAGGTTCCTTAACAAAATTGGTTACCTACGTAGAAGCTATTTCGTACACAACTTCGTTAACTGATCTCAAAGTTCGCTATTATAAAGTCGAAGATTTATGGAAAGAATTCGCGGCTTCTCAAAAACTTTTATATACGTTTGCTGATGAGGAAATTTATATTGACCCTACTCCGGAGTTGGAAGATTTCGAGGCAAAAGTTTTATCTGTTAAATCAAGTCTACTCTCGGCGGTTAATGATCGTGAAAAAATCGAAAAATCGAATGATCTTATAGGGCAGTTAGCTGCGCAGCAGAAAACTCTAGTGGATACCTTTAATCAGTCTGTAATAGGAAAAAATGAAGATAACTTCCTTCCCTCGATAAGAATTGAACCATTCTCGGGCAATTATAAAGATTGGCCAACGTTTAGGGAAATGTTTCAAAGTGTTGTTAAAAGCAAACCCAATTTATCTCCAATTCGGAAATTTCAATTTTTAATATCGTGTCTACGTGGTGATGCGCTAGGTCTTTTAAGCCATTTCCCAGTTTGCAGTGACACATACCATCAAGCGTGGGAAAAACTCGAGAAACGCTACGATAGGCCTCGTCATATAATAAATAATTTTGTGAAAACCTTTATGGAGCTTCCTTCTATGCAGACTTCAAACATTAGTCTTCTACGTAAAATATCAGATGGAGCTGATGAAATAGTCAGAGGTCTAACCGCTATCAAATCTCATAATAGGGATCCGTGGCTTATTTACATTTTAGTAAACAAACTGGACCCTGAAACGCGTCAAGCATGGTCTGAGGAAAACTTCTCCGAGGACTATCCTGCTATAGACCAGTTATTAGACTTTTTGGACCCTCGGTGCGAAGCGTTAGAGAGTTCTAGATCAAACATACGCGAATCCAATCGATTGAAAAAACCTGTGGTAAAGAGCATGCATGCTTCGTCCAATTTAACATGTGCTAAATGCAAAGCGAACCACGGTCTTTCACAATGCCAAATATTTCTCTACATGGATTTACAATCTCGTAGCGAATTTGTCAAAAATAATAAACTTTGTTTTAACTGCCTTCGAAGTGGTCATCCCTCGGCTCGTTGCCAATCCAAGTTTCGATGCAAATCATGTAATACACGTCATCATAGTTTGGTACATGACGACTCTGTGAATACATCGTATCACTCGATAGGCCCACAAATTAACAACACTCAGTTTGATATTAACCAAACTAATGACTTTAATCCCCAACATACAACAACTTATCATTTTATCAATTCACATAAGTGCAACATATCACATCACCCTCCCCACATTGTGTCTCAAAATCAACAATTTCTTCATTCAAATCAGTTCCTGACGTCATCACAAGCACTCATTAATAATCATTCGGTAAACAATATACATGCCATAAGCCAAACATTACTTCCCACTGCCCTGGGAAAGGTTTTGGACGCAAGCGGAAATTATCAGCAAGTTCGGATTCTGATTGACACAGGCTCACAGGTTTCTTCTTTCACTGAGTCATGTGTGCAAAGACTTGGGTAAAACGAAAAAACGCCCGTATAACCATTAGTGGTATCGGATCTACCAGCGCTGGTAAATCTAGGGGCCTGATATCGTTGGTCATCAATTCACTCTGTGATTCATATTGTATTCCAGTTGATACATATATTTTATCAAGTGTGACAACAAAACTCCCATCTACTTCATTTTCCATTGAAGATTGGAATCGCTTGCATCGACTAACTTTAGCCGATCCTTCCTTTTATCGATCTGATCCCGTTGACATATTATTAGGGGCAGATAAAGCTTGGGACATTCTACAAGGGCAATGCGTCAGTAGTGAAAAAGGCTATCCGATAGCGCAAAAAACTGTCTTTGGCTGGGTTGTGGCTGGATCGTTACCACACACTAGAGAACCGAATATTGTTTTTAATCATGCTCATTTCGATATTGATTCAATTTTAAAATCCTTTTGGGCCATTGGAGAAATTGATTCAAAAACAATTCTGTCAAAAGAAGATTTGCAAATCGAGGAACATTTTCTCCAAACTCACCGACGAGATTTGTCTGGAAAATACATCATCGATTTACCATTTAAATCACCACCACAGTTTTCAGACACTTTCAGCGGAGCTGTTTCGCGTCTAAAATGGATGGAGAAAAAGTTTCAACGAGACCCAGTCCTATTCCAAAGCTATTCACGGTTCCTTGACGAATATTTGAATTTGGGCCATATGTCCATGATTCCTTCCTCAGAAATCGCCAAACAAAATGTTTTTTATTTGCCCCATCATGCCGTGTTGAAGGCAAACAGCAGTTCAACCAAGCTACGTGTCGTGTTTGATGGATCTCACAGAGACTCTAATGGGAATAGTTTAAACGACGCGCTCATGATTGGTCCGCCCATCCAACGCAATCTTTTCTCTGTCTGCTTACGATTCCTTCGACATCAATTCGTGTTTACAGCAGATATAGTTAAAATGTTTCGTCAAATCTGGGTTTCGGAAAAGGATGTTGATTTTCAACGGATCGTGTGGCGAAAATCACCTTCGGAACCCTTGCAACATTTTTGGCTACGCACTGTTACCTACGGAACTTCTTGCGCTCCATTTCTGTCGGTTCGGGCCTTGGAGCAACTAGCACGGGACTATCAAAAAGAGTTTTCAATCGCGTCCGACATTGTGTTAAATGACTTTTATGTAGATGACGTCGTTTCGGGTGGAGATACTTTGGCCCAAGCCATTGAAAAACGAAATTCCTTAATTGAACTCCTTCAGAATCGGCATGGAATTGAGTAAATGGCAAAGCAATTGTGAAGAGCTTCGCCAAGGAAATGTCTCCCTACAAAATATTGCGATTGACACGGATGCGGATCCGTGGACTAAAGTTCTCGGTTTATATTGGAACTCAAAAAGTGATGTGTTTAGTTTTCGATTGAATAACAGAACTTCTGAAAGCATAACAAAACGCGAGATTCTTAAAGACGTGGCGCGCATCTTTGATCCCCTCGGTTTCCTTGCCCCTTCCATTATCCAACTTAAAATACTTCTTCAAGAATTATGGCACCGAAATGTGGGCTGGGATGATAATCTTCCATACTCAATTACACACCAATGGGAAAAATATCGTGGTGAACTTCCAATCCTAGCAAAAATCGAAATACCTAGAGTTATCGGTCTTCAAAACGCTTCATTTCAATTGCATGCATTTTCAGATGCATCGGCATCAGCATACGCGGCCGTTATCTATTCGCTATGAATTACCCAGTGGAGCCATCAAAACAAACATTCTCGCCGCAAAATCTGGGGTGTCTCCATTAAAACAACTAAGCATTCCGCGGTTAGAACTTTGTGCTGCCGTTTTACTTGTACGATTACTTGTTGTGGTACAGAAATCCCTTTCCGTTACATTTACCAACATATACGCCTGGTCAGACTCAAAGGTAGTACTATCATGGCTTTCGTCTCCTCCTCGTCGCTGGAATATTTTTGTAGGTAATCGTACTTCGGAAATCCTAGATGCTATTCCAAGAAATAGGTGGTTTCATGTCCGATCGGAATGCAATCCAGCTGATTGTGCATCGCGCGGCATATCACCGTCTCAGCTTTTCAATCATCCGATTTGGTGGACCGGCCCGCATTGGCTAAAGGAAAAATCTGAAAACTGGCCTATTGTTACCGACTTAGAAGACGATCCCGATTGCAAGCAAGAGGAGAAGAAAATTCCAAAGCAGTCGTACCTTGTTGTCAACAGTGATCATCCGTTTGAGTCACTTTCGAAACGGATTTCAACATGGAATCTTCTGATCCGAACAGTAGCTCGAATACAACGTCTGACCGCTAGAGCTCACAAACAAAATTTACCTTCTTCGCTTCATCTTAGGCCTAATGAAATCTACGAGGCAAAATTAACTGTCATTAAATGGCTGCAGGATCGGTATTTTGGTGACTATATCAAATCGTTTCATAAACATGGTTTCTTAATAAATGCAAAATAATTAATCTTTCTCCTTTCCTAGATGATAAAGGTATCCTGAGGGTTGGAGGAAGAATTCAACAAGCCGACATTTCATTTTCTACGAAACACCCCATCATCATACCAAAGGGACACGTCATTACCAAACTAATCTTACTGGATGCCCATAAACGTTACTTGCATCCAGGAATAACAACACTTTTCGCGCTAATTCGACAAGAATATTGGGTTATTGGTTGTCGCAATTTACTTCGGAAAATAACTCATGCCTGTATACCCTGCTTTCGTCAACGAAAAGAAACCACTACTCAGCTAATGGGGAATCTATCACCGGAACGAATTCAACCTAGCAGACATTTTGCGCATTGCGGTTGTGATTACGCGGGTCCAATAACTTTAAAAGTCAAATCGGGTAGACAATCGAGGTTTGGTAAAGGCTACATCGCGCTTTTTGTGTGCCTAGTGACGAAAGCAATTCATTTAGAGCTAGTCAGTGATTTGACTACAGAAACCTTTCTTGCAGCTCTTCGTCGGTTTGTCTCTCGGCGCGGAAAACCATCGCACATGTACTCTGACAATGCAACAAACTTTCGCGGATCTGCTCGTTCGTTATCGCAGATGCATGAACTTCTTTTATCCCAGAATCACAACTCGCTCATAGCAGATTCGTTGGCTCGTGATGGCATTTCGTGGCATTTCGTTCCCCCTTCAGCACCCCACTTCAGCGGTTTGTGGGAGGCTGGAGTAAAATCCGTTCTGACACAAATTGAGGCTATTCTTAATTCGCGGCCGCTATGTCAAATATCGGACACCGAAATTAACCCATTAACACCTACGCACTTCTTTTTAGGAGAATCCTATGCAGCCGTTCCGGAGCCAACAACTGATATACCCGCCAATCGATTGTCCTGCTGGCATCAAATACAAACCAAGATCCAAGGCTTTTGGAAACGCTGGCAAATGGAGTACTTGACTTCATTGCAGAATCGTCCTCGCTGGCAGCAGATTCGATCTAACATCAAAGTCAATGATCTGGTAGTTATAAAAGAAAACAACTTACCACCTGGAAAGTGGACCATGGGTCAAGTCATAGAAGTTCATCCGGGAGCAGACGGACATGTTCGCGTCGTCACTCTAAGCACTACCAACGGCAATTTAATTCGCCCCATTCATAAATTGGCCATCCTCCCAGTGTCCTGAAACTTTGTTTCAGGTGCGGGGGAATGTTTAAGATTACTAAATTTTCTTAATTTATCTTGAATTAATTGTACTCTACATATTTCCTATATTCTTTTGTTTATTTTAAAATGTAACATCCAAATCTAATACACCCTATGGTACGTTTAACTTCAGCGAAAAAATTTAATTGATTATGTTTAATCGCACTGTAAATTCATTATCTCTCATGCATTCTCTCATCTGACGATTTAATTGTATTTATAGAGTATGATACCGTATTTTGCCATCTGATTTGTAAACATTCTATTGAACTAAAGAGTGGCTCGGTCATTTGGATCGCAGTCACAAAGAGGGTAATACCAAAAATAAAAATTGTTCGTCGTTGAAATCTTTCGTTTTTCTTTTTCTCTTTTTTTTTCTAATTCGTTGGCAATAACGAAATTATTAAACAATACTAAAAGGGCCATAACTCCTAAACTAGGCGTGTGCGGGGGTCATTTTATGCACCAGAAAAAAAAAATTCAAAACATCCAAATGGATATATCCCCTAAGCTAGGGGTTGGGGGGGTCATTTTATGCACCAGAAAAAAGAATTCAAATTACTAAAATGGATATATCTCCTAACCTAGGCGTCTGCGGGGGTCATTTTCAGCACCAGAAAAAAAAAAAATTCCTAATACTAAAATGGCTATATCTCCTAAACTTTGCATCTGCGAGGGTCATTTGCAAGTTATAACGACCAGGAAACACAGAGGTCGGCAGTTCATTCCATAAGCGAGTTGTTGAAAATGGGCTTGAGGGTAAACTGATGAGCATTCATAGCGAGACGGGTGTTACGGTTGAAAGTTTGAATGGGCGGAATGCTACTGGCGATTTCGATGGAGCACTGGTGGTGGAAATAGCGATAAAACAAAGTGAGACAGGAGACATTACGTCGGTGTTCGAGGGTGTCAATTGATTGACTGATATTAGTATCACCAATGAGTTTTATCGCACGGTTTTGAATCCTATCGAGCAGGTGCAGAGATGTTTTAGGAGCACCTGACCAGATGTGGGCATTGTACTCCAGTTTTGGGCGGATGAATGCCTTATATATTGCGGCCAGATCAGAAGGGGTAAAATATTTCTTACATCGCTTGAGGAAACCTAGACATTTCGCAGCATTTTTGGCGACATCGAATATGTGGTCATTCCAACGTAAGTTGTCACTGACACACATACCGAGAATGGAAAGTTTATCGGTTTCGTCGATGCAAGTGCCATCCATGGATAATGGCTGGGTATTTGAATTTCGCTTTAATGACAGCAGACAGCATTGAGTTTTGGAAGCATTAAATTCCACTCGGTTGATAGTTCCCCAATTGGTTATGCTGTTAATGTCGGAATTTAATGAGCTTAGCATACGCTGCCGTTCCCGTTCTACAGCCGAAGAGCAGGGACGTGAGTCCGGAAACGAATATGAGAAGCAGAGAGTACTGTCATCAGCAAAGGAATAAATTGGATTAGAAGTAGTAGACAAGAGATCATTAATGAAAATTAAAAAGAGTGTCGGAGACAGAACGGTGCCCTGGGGCACAGCAGCATTTATTTTGTGAATATCAGACTTGAAACCGTCCAAGACAACTTGAATTGAACGTTCCGAAAGGTAATTTCTAATCCATTGAAGAAGAGAGTCATCGATCCCAAGAGCACGCATTTTCGACAAAAGAGCCTGATGTCAAACTCTGTCAAATGCTTTAGAAATATCAAGTGCAACTATCTTGCTCTCACCAGATTGATGTACGCTTTGGTTCCAGTTTTCGGTGAGACATGCCATCAAATCACCAGTGGACCTGTTGCTACGAAAACCATATTGCCGGTCATTGAGAAGTTTTCGTGTTTCGAGATATTTCATGAGCTGACGATTTATCAGCGTTTCCATGACCTTGGAAAGAAGGGACGTAAGTGCAATGGTTCTGTAGGAGGATAGAGAAGAAGATTCGCCTTTTTTAGGGACGGGCTGGACAAATGCTGTTTTCCATCTGCTCGGAAAGAGTCCTAGAGAGTAGGATTGATGAAAAAGCTTACGCAGTGGTTTTGCCAGCATGATGGATATATCCGCTAAACTTGGCGTCTGCTAGGGTCATTTTATGCACCACAAAAAAAAATTCAAATTACTAAAAAGTCTATATCTCCTAACCTAGGCGTCTGCGGGGGTCAATTTAAGCACCAGAAACAAAAAAATCGTAAAACTAAAATGGTTATATCTCCTAAACTTTGCATCTGCGAGGGTCATTTTATGCACCAGAAAAAAAATTCAAAACACTAAAACGGTTATATCTAGTAAACTAGCGGTCTGCGGGAGTCAATTTATGCACCAGAAAAAAAAATTAAAAATACAAAAAGGGCTATATCTCCTAAAGTAGGCGTCTGCAGAGGTCATTTTATGTGCCAGAAAAATTCTAATTATTAAAATGTCTATCTCTCCTAACCTAGGCGTCTGCGGGGGTAATTTTGTGCACCAGAAAAAATAAATTAAAATTACTAAAATGTCTATGTCTCCTAACCTAGCGGTCTGTGGATGTCATTTTGTGCACCAGAAAAAAAATTCAAAACACTAAAATGGCTATATCTCCTAAACTACTCGTCTGCGGGGGTCATTTTTTGCACCAGAAAAAAAATTCAGAAAAAAAAATTCAAAACACTAAAATGGCTATATCTCCTAAACTAGGCGTCTGCGGGGGTCATTTTATGCACCAGAAAAAAATTCAAAACACTAAAATGGTTATATCTCCTAAACTAGGCATCTGCGGGAGTCACATTATGAACCAGAAAAAAAAAATTCTAAATACCAAAATGGCGAAATCTCCTAAACTAGGCGTCTGCGGGGGTCATTTTATGCACCAGAAAAAAAAATGCAAAACACTAAAGTGGCTATATCTCCTAAACTAGGGATCAGCGAGGGTCATGTTATGCACCAGAAAAAAAAATTCAAAACACTAAAATGGCTATATCTCCTAAACTAGGCGTCTGCGGGGGTCATTTTATGCACCAGAAAAAAAAATCAGAACACTAAAATGGCTATATCTCCTAAACTAGGCGTCTGCGGGGGTCATTTTATGCACCAGAAAAAAAAAATTCAAAATACTAAAATGGCTGTATCACCTAAACTAGGCTTCTGCGAGGGTCATTTTATGCAGCAGAACAGAAAAATTCAAAACACCAAAATGGATATATATCCTTAGCTAGGGGTTGGTTGGGTCATTTTATGCACCAAGAAAATTCTAATTACTATAATGTCTATATCTCCTAACCTAGGCGTCTGAGGGGGTCATTTTATGCACCAGAAAAAAAAATTCAAAATACTAAAATGGCTGTATCACCTAAACTAGGCTTCTGCGAGGGTCATTTTATGCAGCAGAACAAAAAAATTCAAAACACAAAATGGATATATATCCTTAGCTAGGGGTTGGTTGGGTCATTTTATGCACCAGAAAAATTCTAATTACTATAATGTCTATATCTCCTAACCTAGGCGTCTGAGGGGGTCATTTTATGCACCAGAAAAAATAAATTCAAATTACTAAAATGTCTATATCTCCTAACCTAGCGTCTGTGGAGGTCATTTTATGCACCAGAAAAAAAAATTCAAAACACTAAAATGGCTATATCTCCTAAACTAGGCGTATGCGGGGGTCAATTTATGCACCAGAAAAAAAATTCTAAATACCGAAATGGCGAAATCTCCTAAGCAAGGCGTCTGCGGGGGTCAGTTTATGCACCAGAAAAAATAAATTCAAATTACTAAAATGTCTATATCTCCTTAACTAGGCGTCTGCTTGGGTCATTTTATGCACCAGAAAAAAAAAATTCAAATTATTAAAATGTCTATATCTCCTAAACTAGGCGTCTACGGGGGTCATTTTATGGACCGGAAAAAAAAATTCTAAATACCAAAATGGCGATATCTCCTAAGCTAGGCGTCTGCGGGTGTCATTTTTTGCACCAGAAGAAAAAAATTCAAAACACCAAAATGGCTATATCTCCTAAACTAGGCATCTGCGGTTGTCATTTTATGCACCAGAAAAAAAATTCAAAACACGAAAATGGCTATATCTCCTAAACTAGGCATCTGCGGAGGTCATTTTATGCACCAGAAAAAAAATTCAAAACACCAAAATGGCTATATCTCCTAAACGCCTGTCTGCGGGGGTCATTTTATGCACCAGAAAAAAAAAATTCAAAACAGCAAAATGGCTATATCTCCTAAACTAGGCGTCTGTGGCGGTCAATTTATGCACCTGAAAAAAAATTCTAAATATCAAAATGGCGATATTTCCTAAGCTAGGCGTCTGCGGGTGTCATTTTTTGCACCAGAAGAAAAAAATTCAAAACACCAAAATGGCTATATCTCCTAAACTAGGCATCTGCGGAGGTCATTTTATGCACCAGAAAAAAAATTCAAAACACCAAAATGGCTATATTTCCTAAACGCCTGTCTGCGGGGGTCATTTTATGCACCAGAAAAAAAAAATTCAAAACAGCAAAATGGCTATATCTCCTAAACTAGGCGTCTGTGGCGGTCAATTTATGCACCTGAAAAAAAATTCTAAATACCAAAATGGCGATATCTCCTAAGCTAGGCGTCTGCGGGTGTCATTTTTTGCACCAGAAGAAAAAAATTCAAAACACCAAAATGGCTATATCTCCTAAACTAGGCATCTGCGGTTGTCATTTTATGCACCAGAAAAAAAATTCAAAACACCAAAGTGGCTATATCTCCTAAACTAGGCGTCTGCGGGGGTCATTTTATGCACCAGAAAAAAAAAATTCAAAACAGCAAAATGGCTATATCTCCTAAACTAGGCGTCTGCGGGGGTCAATTTATGCACCTGAAAAAAAATTCTAAATACCAAAATGGCGATATCTCTTAAGCTAGGCGTCTGCGGGTGTCATTTTTTGCACCAGAAGAAAAAAATTCAAAACACCAAAATGGCTATATCTCCTAAACTAGGCGTCTGCGGGGGTCATTTTATGAACTAGAAAAAAAATTCAAAGCACCAAAATGGCTATTTCTCCTAAACTAGGCGTCTGCGGGGGTCATTTTATGCACCAGAAAAAAAAAACTCAAAACAGAAAAATGGCTGTATCTCCTAAACTAGTCGTCTGCGGGGTTCATTTTATGCTCCAAAAAAAAAATTCAAAATACTAAAAGGGGCATATCTCCAAAACTAGGCGTGTGCGGGGGTCATTTTATGCACCAGAAAAAAAAATTCAAAACACCAAAATGGATATATCCCCTAAGCTAGGGTTGGGGGGGTCATTTTATGCACCAGAAAAAAGAATTCAAATTACTAAAATGGATATATCCTCTAAACTAGCGGTCTGCGGCACCAGAAAAAAAAATTCAAAATACAAAAATGGCTATATCTCCTAAACTAGGCGTCTGCGGGGGTCATTTTCAGCACCAGAAAAAAAAAATTCGTAATACTAAAATGGCTATATCTCCTAAACTTTGCATCTGCGAGGGTCATTTGCAAGTTATAACGACCAGGAAACACAGAGGTCGGCAGTTCATTCCATAAGCGAGTTGTTGAAAATGGGCTTGAGGGTAAACTGATGAGCATTCATAGCGAGGCGGGTGTTACGGTTGAAAGTTTGAATGGGCGGAATGCTACTGGCGATTTCGATGGAGCACTGGTGGTGGAAATAGCGATAAAACAAAGTGAGACAGGAGACATTACGTCGGTGTTCGAGGGTGTCAATTGATTGACTGATATTAGTATCACCAATGAGTTTTATCGCACGGTTTTGAATCCTATCTAGCAGGTGCAGAGATGTTTTAGGAGCACCTGACCAGATGTGGGCATTGTACTCCAGTTTTGGGCGGATGAATGCCTTATATATTGCGGCCAGATCAGAAGGGGTAAAATATTTCTTACATCGCTTGAGGAAACCTAGACATTTCGCAGCATTTTTGGCGACATCGAATATGTGGTCATTCCAACGTAAGTTGTCACTGACACACATACCGAGAATGGAAAGTTTATCGGTTTCGTCGATGCAAGTGCCATCCATGGATAATGGCTGGGTATTTGAATTTCGCTTTAATGACAGCAGACAGCATTGAGTTTTGGAAGCATTAAATTCCACTCGGTTGATAGTTCCCCAATTGGTTATGCTGTTAATGTCGGAATTTAATGAGCTTAGCATACGCTGCCGTTCCCGTTCTACAGCCGAAGAGCAGGGACGTGAGTCCGGAAACGAATATGAGAAGCAGAGAGTACTGTCATCAGCAAAGGAATAAATTGGATTAGAAGTAGTAGACAAGAGATCATTAATGAAAATTAAAAAGAGTGTCGGAGACAGAACGGTGCCCTGGGGCACAGCAGCATTTATTTTGTGAATATCAGACTTGAAACCGTCCAAGACAACTTGAATTGAACGTTCCGAAAGGTAATTTCTAATCCATTGAAGAAGAGAGTCATCGATCCCAAGAGCACGCATTTTCGACAAAAGAGCCTGATGTCAAACTCTGTCAAATGCTTTAGAAATATCAAGTGCAACTATCTTGCTCTCACCAGATTGATGTACGCTTTGGTTCCAGTTTTCGGTGAGACATGCCATCAAATCACCAGTGGACCTGTTGCTACGAAAACCATATTGCCGGTCATTGAGAAGTTTTCGTGTTTCGAGATATTTCATGAGCTGACGATTTATCAGCGTTTCCATGACCTTGGAAAGAAGGGACGTAAGTGCAATGGTTCTGTAGGAGGATAGAGAAGAAGATTCGCCTTTTTTAGGGACGGGCTGGACAAATGCTGTTTTCCATCTGCTCGGAAAGAGTCCTAGAGAGTAGGATTGATGAAAAAGCTTACGCAGTGGTTTTGCCAGCATGATGGATATATCCGCTAAACTTGGCGTCTGCTAGGGTCATTTTATGCACCACAAAAAAAAATTCAAATTACTAAAAAGTCTATATCTCCTAACCTAGGCGTCTGCGGGGGTCAATTTAAGCACCAGAAACAAAAAAATCGTAAAACTAAAATGGTTATATCTCCTAAACTTTGCATCTGCGAGGGTCATTTTATGCACCAGAAAAAAAATTCAAAACACTAAAACGGTTATATCTAGTAAACTAGCGGTCTGCGGGAGTCAATTTATGCACCAGAAAAAAAAATTAAAAATACAAAAAGGGCTATATCTCCTAAAGTAGGCGTCTGCAGAGGTCATTTTATGTGCCAGAAAAATTCTAATTATTAAAATGTCTATCTCTCCTAACCTAGGCGTCTGCGGGGGTAATTTTGTGCACCAGAAAAAATAAATTAAAATTACTAAAATGTCTATGTCTCCTAACCCAGCGGTCTGTGGATGTCATTTTGTGCACCAGAAAAAAAAATTCAAATCACTAAAATGGCTATATCTCCTAAACTAGGCGTCTGCGGGGGTCATTTTATGCACCAGAAAAAAAATTCAGAAAAAAAAATTCAAAACACTAAAATGGCTATTTCTCCTAAACTAGGCGTCTGCGGGGGTCACTTTATGCACCAGAAAAAAATTCAAAACAGTAAAATGGTTATATCTCCTAAACTAGGCATCTGCGGGGGTCACTTTATGAACCAGAAAAAAAAATTTCAAAATACCAAAATGGCGAAATCTCCTAAACTAGGCGTCTGCGGGGATCATTTTATGCACCAGAAAAAAAAAATGCAAAACACTAAAGTGGCTATATCTCCTAAACTAGGGATCAGCGAGGGTAATGTTATGCAAAAGCAAAAAAAATTCAAAACACTAAAATGGCTATATCTCCTAAACTAGGCTTCTGCGGGGGTCATTTTATGCACCAGAAAAAAAAAATCAGACTACTAAAATGGCTATATCTCCTAAACTAGGCGTCTGCGGGGGTCATTTTATGCACCAGAAAAAAAAGTCAAAACACTTAAATGTCTATATCTCCTAAGCTAGGCTTCTGCGAGGGTCATTTTAAGCAGCAGAAAAAAAAAATTCAAAACAACAAAATGGAGATATACCCTTAGCTAGGGGTTGGTTGGGTCATTTTATGCACCAGGAAAATTCTAATTACTATAATGTCTATATCTCCTAACCTAGGCGTATGCGGTGGTCATTTTATGCACCAGAGAAAAAAATTCATAACACTAAAATGTCTATATCTCCTAAACTAGGCGTCTGTTTGGGTCATTTTATGCACCAGAAAAAAAAAATTCAAAATACTAAAATGGCGATATCTCCTAAACTAGGCGTCTGTGGGGTTCATTTTATGCTCCAAAAAAAAAATTCTAAATACTAAAAGGGCCATATCTCCTAAACTAGGCGTCTGCGGGGGTCATTTTTTGCACCAGAAAAAAAAATTCAAAACACCAAAATGGATATATCCCCTTAGCTAGTGGTTGGTTGGGTCATTTTATGCACCAGAAAAATTCTAATTACTATAATGTCTGTATTTCCTAACCTAGGCGTCTGCGGTGGTCATTTTATGCACCAGAAAAGAAATTCATAACACTAAAATGTCTATATCTCCTAAACTAGGCGTCTGCGGGGGTCAATTTATGCACCAGAAAAAAAATTCTAAATACCAAAATGGCGATATCTCCTAAGGTAGGCGTCTGCGGGGGTCATTTTATGCACCAGAAAAAAATAAATTCAAATTACTATAATGTCTATATCTCCTTAACTAGGCGTCTGCTTGGGTCATTTTATGCACCAGAAAAAAAAAATTCAAAACACTAAAATGTCTATATCTCCTAAACTAGGCGTCTGCGGGGGTCAATTTATGCACCAGAAAAAAAATTCTAAATACCAAAATGGCGATATCTCCTAAGCTAGGCGTCTGCGGGGGTCATTTTATGCACCAGAAAAAAATAAATTCAAATTACTATAATGTCTATATCTCCTTAACTAGGCGTCTGCTTGGGTCATTTTATGCACCAGAAAAAAAAATTCATAACACTAAAATGTCTATATCTCCTAAACTAGGCGTCTGTTTGGGTCATTTTATGCACCAGAAAAAAAAAATTCAAAATACTAAAATGGCGATATCTCCTAAACTAGGCGTCTGTGGGGTTCATTTTATGCTCCAAAAAAAAAATTCTAAATACTAAAAGGGCCATATCTCCTAAACTAGGCGTCTGCGGGGGTCAATTTATGCACCAGAAAAAAAATTCTAAATACCAAAATGGCGATATCTCCTAAGCTAGGCGTCTGCGGGGGTCATTTTATGCACCAGAAAAAAATAAATTCAAATTACTATAATGTCTATATCTCCTTAACTAGGCGTCTGCTTGGGTCATTTTATGCACCAGAAAAAAAAAATTCAAAACACTAAAATGTCTATATCTCCTAAACTAGGCGTCTGCGGGGGTCACTTTATGCACCAGAAAAAAATTCAAAACACTAAAATGGTTATATCTCCTAAACTAGGCATCTGCGGGGGTCACATTATGAACCAGAAAAAAAAATTTCTAAATACCAAAATGGCGAAATCTCCTAAACTAGGCTTCTGCGGGGGTCATTTTATGCACCAGAAAAAAATAATGCAAAACACTAAAGTGGCTATATCTCCTAAACTAGGGATCAGCGAGGGTAATGTTATGCACCAGAAAAAAAAATTCAAAACACTAAAATGGCTATATCTCCTAAACTAGGCTTCTGCGGGGGTCATTTTATGCACCAGAAAAAAAAATCAGACTACTAAAATGGCTATATCTCCTAAACTAGGCGTCTGCGGGGGTCATTTTATGCACCAGAAAAAAAAAGTCAAAAAACTTAAATGTCTATATCTCCTAAGCTAGGCGTCTGCGGTGGTCATTTTATGAACCGGAAAAAAAAGTCAAAACACTTAAATGGCTGTATCTCCTAAACTAGGAGTCTGCGGGGTCATTTTATGCACCAGAAAAAAAAATCAAAATACTAAAATGGCTGTATCACCTAAACTAGGCTTCTGCGAGGGTCATTTTATGCAGCAGAAAAAAAAAATTCAAAACACCAAAATGGAGATATACCCTTAGCTAGGGGTTGGTTGGGTCATTTTATGCACCAGGAAAATTCTAATTACTATAATGTCTATATCTCCTAACCTAGGCGTCTGCGGTGGTCATTTTATGCACCAGAAAAAAAAATTCATAACACTAAAATGTCTATATCTCCTAAACTAGGCGTCTGTTTGGGTCATTTTATGCACCAGAAAAAAAAAATTCAAAATACTAAAACGGCGATATCTCCTAAACTAGGCGTCTGTTAGGTTCATTTTATGCTCCAAAAAAAAAATTCTAAATACTAAAAGGGCCATATCTCCTAAACTAGGCGTCTGCGGGGGTCATTTTTTGCACCAGAAAAAAAAATTCAAAACACCAAAATGGATATATCCCCTTAGCTAGAGGTTGGTTGGGTCATTTTATGCACCAGAAAAATTCTAATTACTATAATGTCTATATCTCCTAACCTAGGCGTCTGCGGTGGTCATTTTATGCACCAGAAAAAAAAATTCATAACACTAAAATGTCTATATCTCCTAAACTAGGCGTCTGCTTGGGTCATTTTATGCACCAGAAAAAAAAAATTCAAATTACTAAATTGTCTATATCTCCTAACCTAGGCGTCTGCGGGGGTCAATTTATGCACCAGAAAAAAAATTCTAAATACCAAAATGGCGATATCTCCTAAGCTAGGCGTCTGCGGGGGTCATTTTATGCACCAGAAAAAAATAAATTCAAATTACTATAATGTCTATATCTCCTTAACTAGGCGTCTGCTTGGGTCATTTTATGCACCAGAAAAAAAAAATTCAAAATACTAAAATGTCTATATCTCCTAACCTAGGCGTCTGCGGGGGTCAATTTATGCACCAGAAAAAAAAAACTCAAATTACTAAAATGTCTATATCTCCTTAACTAGGCGTCTGCTTGGGTCATTTTATGCACCAGAAAAAAAAAATTCAAATTACTAAAATGTCTATATCTCCTAACCTAGGCGTCTGCGGGGGTCAATTTGTGCACCAGAAAAAAAATTCTAAATACCAAAATGGCGATATCTCCTAAGCTAGGTGTCTGCTTGGGTCATTTTATGCACCAGAAAAAAAAAATTCAAATTACTAAAATGTCTATATCTCCTAACCTAGGCGTCTGCGGGGGTCATTTTATGCACCAGAAAAAAAAAATTCAAATTACTAAAATGTCTATATCTCCTAACTTAGGCGTCTGCGGGGGTCATTTTATGCACCAGAAAAAAAAATTCATAACACTAAAATGTCTATATCTCCTAAACTAGGCGTCTGCTTGGGTCATTTTATGCACCAGAAAAAAAAAATTCAAATTACTAAAATGTCTATATCTCCTAAATTAGGCGTCTGCGGGGGTCACTTTATGCACCAGAAAAAAATTCAAAACACTAAAATGGTTATATCTCCTAAACTAGGCATCTGCGGGGGTCACATTATGAACCAGAAAAAAAAATTTCTAAATACCAAAATGGCGAAATCTCCTAAACTAGGCGTCTGCGGGGGTCATTTTATGCACCAGAAAAAAATAATGCAAAACACTAAAGTGGCTATATCTCCTAAACTAGGGATCAGCGAGGGTAATGTTATGCACCAGAAAAAAAAATTCAAAACACTAAAATGGCTATATCTCCTAAACTAGGCTTCTGCGGGGGTCATTTTATGCACCAGAAAAAAAAATCAGACTACTAAAATGGCTATATCTCCTAAACTAGGCGTCTGCGGGGGTCATTTTATGCACCAGAAAAAAAAGTCAAAACACTTAAATGTCTATATCTCCTAAGCTAGGCGTCTGCGGTGGTCATTTTATGAACCGGAAAAAAAAGTCAAAACACTTAAATGGCTGTATCTCCTAAACTAGGAGTCTGCGAGGTCATTTTATGCACCAGAAAAAAAAATCAGACTACTAAAATGGCTATATCTCCTAAACTAGGCGTCTGCGGGGGTCATTTTATGCACCAGAAAAAAAAGTCAAAACACTTAAATGTCTATATCTCCTAAGCTAGGCGTCTGCGGTGGTCATTTTATGAACCGGAAAAAAAATTCATAACACTAAAATGTCTATATCTCCTAAACTAGGCGTCTGCTTGGGTCATTTTATGCACCAGAAAAAAAAAATTCAAATTACTAAATTGTCTATATCTCCTAACCTAGGCGTCTGCGGGGGTCAATTTATGCACCAGAAAAAAAATTCTAAATACCAAAATGGCGATATCTCCTAAGCTAGGCGTCTGCGGGTGTCATTTTATGCACCAGAAAAAAATAAATTCAAATTACTATAATGTCTATATCTCCTTAACTAGGCGTCTGCTTGGGTCATTTTATGCACCAGAAAAAAAAAATTCAAAATACTAAAATGTCTATATCTCCTAACCTAGGCGTCTGCGGGGGTCAATTTATGCACCAGAAAAAAAAAACTCAAATTACTAAAATGTCTATATCTCCTTAACTAGGCGTCTGCTTGGGTCATTTTATGCACCAGAAAAAAAAAATTCAAATTACTAAAATGTCTATATCTCCTAACCTAGGCGTCTGCGGGGGTCAATTTGTGCACCAGAAAAAAAATTCTAAATACCAAAATGGCGATATCTCCTAAGCTAGGTGTCTGCTTGGGTCATTTTATGCACCAGAAAAAAAAAATTCAAATTACTAAAATGTCTATATCTCCTAACCTAGGCGTCTGCGGGGGTCATTTTATGCACCAGAAAAAAAAAATTCAAATTACTAAAATGTCTATATCTCCTAACTTAGGCGTCTGCGGGGGTCATTTTATGCACCAGAAAAAAAAATTCATAACACTAAAATGTCTATATCTCCTAAACTAGGCGTCTGCTTGGGTCATTTTATGCACCAGAAAAAAAAAATTCAAATTACTAAAATGTCTATATCTCCTAAATTAGGCGTCTGCGGGGGTCATTTTATGCACCAGAAAAAAAAATTCAAATTATTAAAATGTCTATATCTCCTAAACTAGGCGTCTGCTTGGGTCATTTTATGCACCAGAAAAAAAAATTCAAATTACTAAAATGTCTATATCTCCTAACCTAGGCATCTGCGAGGGTCATTTTGTGCACCAGAAAAAAAAATTCAAAATACTTAAATGAATATGTCCCCTAAACGAGTGGTCTGCGGGGGTCATTTTATGCACCAGAAAAAAAAATTCATAACACTAAAATGTCTATATCTCCTAAACTAGGCGTCTGCTTGGGTCATTTTATGCACCAGAAAAAAAAAATTCAAATTACTAAAATGTCTATATCTCCTAAATTAGGCGTCTGCGGGGCTCATTTTATGCACCAGAAAAAAAATTCTAAATACCAAAATTATGATATCTCCTAAGCTAGGCGTCTGCGGGGGACATTTTATGCACCAGAAAAAAAAAAATTCAAAACACCAAAATGGCTATATCTCGTAAACTAGGCGTCTGCGGGGGTCATTTTGTGCACCAAAAAAAATAAATCAAAACACTAAAATGGCTCTATCTCCTAAATTAATCATCTGCGGGGGTCATTTTATGAACCAGAAAAAAAATTAAAATTCCTAAAATGTCTATATCTCTTAACCTAGGCATCTGCGGGGGTCATTTTATGCACAAGAAAAAAAAAATTCTAAATTCCAAAATGGCGATATCTCCTAAGCTAGGCGTCTGCGGGGGTCATTTTATGCACCAGAAAAAAAAATTCTAAATACCATAATGGCGATATCTCCTAAGCTAGGCGTCTGCGGGGGTCATTTTATGCACCAGAAAAAAAAATTAAAATTACTAAAATGTCTATATCTCTTAACCTAGGCATCTGCGGGGGTCATTTTATGCACAAGAAAAAAAAAACTTCTAAATTCCAAAATGGCGATATCTCCTAAGCTAGGCGTCTGCGGGGGTCATTTTATGCACCAGAAAAAAAAATTCTAAATACCATAATGGCGATATCTCCTAAGCTTGGCGTCTGCGGGGGTCATTTTATGCACCAGAAAAAAAATTCTAAATACCAAAATGGCGAAATCTCCTAAGCTAGGCGTCTGCGGGTGTCATTTTTTGCACCAGAAAAAAAAAATTCAAAACACCAAAATGGCTATATCTCCTAAACAAGGCGTCTGCGGGGGTCATTTTATGCACCAGAAAAAAAAAAATCAAAACACCAAAATGGCTATATCTCCTAAACTAGGTGTCTGCGGGGGTCATTTTATGCAGCAGAAAAAAAAATTCAAATTACTAAAATGTCTATATCTCCTAACCTAGGCATCTGCGGGGGTCATTTTATGCACCAGAAAAAAAAGTTCAAATTACTAAAATGTCTATATCTCCTAATCTAGGCGTATGCGGGGGTCATTTTATGCACCAGAAAGAAAAAATTAAAACAGCAAAATGGCTATATCTCCTAAACTAGGCGTCTGCAGGGGTCATTTTATGCACCAGAAAAAAAAAAATCAAAACACCAAAATGGCTATATCTCCTAAACTAGGCGTCTGCGGGTGTCATTTTTTGCACCAGAAAAAAAAAATTCAAAACACCAAAATGGCTATATCTCCTAAACAAGGCGTCTGCGGGGGTCATTTTATGCACCAGAAAAAAAAAATCAAAACACCAAAATGGCTATATCTCCTAAACTAGGTGTCTGCGGGGGTCATTTTATGCAGCAGAAAAAAAAGTTCAAATTACTAAAATGTCTATATCTCCTAACCTAGGCGTCTGCGGGTGTCATTTTTTGCACCAGAAAAAAAAAATTCAAAACACCAAAATGGCTATATCTCCTAAACAAGGCGTCTGCGGGGGTCATTTTATGCACCAGAAAAAAAAAAATCAAAACACCAAAATGGCTATATCTCCTAAACTAGGTGTCTGCTAGGGTCATTTTATGCACCAGAAAAAAATTCTAAATACCAAAATGGCGAAATCTCCTAAGCTAGGCGTCTGCGGGTGTCATTTTCTGCACCAGAAAAAAAAAATTCAAAACACCAAAATGGCTATATCTCCTAAACTAGGCGTCTGCGGGGGTCATTTTATGCACCAGAACAAAAAAAAATCAAAACACCAAAATGGCTATATCTCCTAAACTAGGTGTCTGCGGGGGTCATTTTATGCAGCAGAAAAAAAAATTCAAATTACTAAAATGTCTATATCTCCTAACCTAGGCATCTGCGGGGGTTATTTTATGCACCAGAAAAAAAAAGTTCAAATTACTAAAATGTCTATATCTCCTAATCTAGGCGTATGCGGGGGTCATTTTATGCACCAGAAAGAAAAAATTAAAACAGCAAAATGGCTATATCTCCTAAACTAGGCGTCTGCGGGGGTCATTTTATGCACCAGAAAAAAAAAATTCAAAACACCAAAATGGCTATATCTCCTAAACAAGGCGTCTGCGGGGGTCATTTTATGCACCAGAAAAAAAAAATCAAAACACCAAAATGGCTATATCTCCTAAACTAGGTGTCTGCGGGGGTCATTTTATGCAGCAGAAAAAAAAGTTCAAATTACTAAAATGTCTATATCTCCTAACCTAGGCGTCTGCGGGTGTCATTTTTTGCACCAGAAAAAAAAAATTCAAAACACCAAAATGGCTATATCTCCTAAACAAGGCGTCTGCGGGGGTCATTTTATGCACCAGAAAAAAAAAATCAAAACACCAAAATGGCTATATCTCCTAAACTAGGTGTCTGCTAGGGTCATTTTATGCACCAGAAAAAAATTCTAAATACCAAAATGGCGAAATCTCCTAAGCTAGGCGTCTGCGGGTGTCATTTTCTGCACCAGAAAAAAAAAATTCAAAACACCAAAATGGCTATATCTCCTAAACTAGGCGTCTGCGGGGGTCATTTTATGCACCAGAACAAAAAAAATCAAAACACCAAAATGGCTATATCTCCTAAACTAGGTGTCTGCGGGGGTCATTTTATGCAGCAGAAAAAAAAATTCAAATTACTAAAATGTCTATATCTCCTAACCTAGGCATCTGCGGGGGTTATTTTATGCACCAGAAAAAAAAAGTTCAAATTACTAAAATGTCTATATCTCCTAATCTAGGCGTATGCGGGGGTCATTTTATGCACCAGAAAGAAAAAATTAAAACAGCAAAATGGCTATATCTCCTAAACTAGGCGTCTGCGGGGGTCATTTTATGCACCGGAAAAAAAATTAAAAACACCAAAATGGATATATCCCCTTAGCTAGTGGTTGGTTGGGTCATTTTATGCACCAGAAAAATTCTAATTACTATAATGTCTATATCTCCTAACCTAGGCGTCTGCGGGGGTCATTTTATGCACCAGAAAAAAAAATTCAAAACACCAAAATGAATATATCCCCTTAGCTAGTGGTTGGTTGGGTCATTTTATGCACCAGAAAAATTCTAATTACAATAATGTCTATATCTCCTAACCTAGGCGTCTGCGGTGGTCATTTTATGCACCAGAAAAAAAAAATTCAAATTACTAAAATGTCTATATCTCCTAACATAGGCGTCTGAGGGGGTCATTTTATGCACCAGAAAAAAAAATTCAAAATACTAAAATGAATATGTCCCCTAAACGAGTGGTCTGCGGGGGTCATTTTATGCACCAGAAAAAAAAAATTCAAATTACTAAAATGTCTATATCTCCTAACCTAGGCGTCTGCGGGGGTCAATTTGTGCACCAGAAAAAAAATTCTAAATACCAAAATGGCGATATCTCCTAAGCTAGGCGTCTGCTTGGGTCATTTTATGCACCAGAAAAAAAAAATTCAAATTACTAAAATGTCTATATCTCCTAACCTAGGCGTCTGCGGGGGTCATTTTATGCACCAGAAAAAAAAAATTCAAATTACTAAAATGTCTATATCTCCTAACTTAGGCGTCTGCGGGGGTCATTTTATGCACCAGAAAAAAAAATTCATAACACTAAAATGTCTATATCTCCTAAACTAGGCGTCTGCTTGGGTCATTTTATGCACCAGAAAAAAAAAATTCAAATTACTAAAATGTCTATATCTCCTAAATTAGGCGTCTGCGGGGGTCATTTTATGCACCAGAAAAAAAAATTCAAATTATTAAAATGTCTATATCTCCTAAATTAGGCGTCTGCTTGGGTCATTTTATGCACCAGAAAAAAAAAATTCAAATTACTAAAATGTCTATATCTCCTAACCTAGGCATCTGCGGGGGTCATTTTGTGCACCAGAAAAAAAAATTCTAAATACTTAAATGAATATGTCCCCTAAACTAAAATGTCTATATCTCCTAACTTAGGCGTCTGCGGGGGTCATTTTATGCACCAGAAAAAAAAATTCATAACACTAAAATGTCTATATCTCCTAAACTAGGCGTCTGCTTGGGTCATTTTATGCACCAGAAAAAAAAAACCTAGGCATCTGCGGGGGTCATTTTAAGCACCAGAAAAAAAAATTCTAAATACTAAAATGAATAGGTCCCCTAAACGAGTGGTCTGCGGGGGTCATTTTATGCATCAGAAAAACAAAATTCAAATTACTAAAATCTCCTAATTTAGGCGTCTGCGGGGGTCATTTTATGCACCAGAAAAAAAAATTCAAATTACTAAAATGTCTATATCTCCTAACCTAGGCGTCTGCGGGGGTCAATTTATGCACCAGAAAAAAAATTCTAAATACCAAAATGGCGATATCTCCTAAGCTAGGCGTCTGCTTGGGTCATTTTATGCACCAGAAAAACAAAATTCAAATTACTAAAATGTCTATATCTCCTAACCTAGGCGTCTGCGGGGGTCATTTTATGCACCAGAAAAAAAAAATTCAAATTACTAAAATGTCTATATCTCCTAACTTAGGCGTCTGCGGGGGTCATTTTATGCACCAGAAAAAAAAATTCATAACACTAAAATGTCTATATCTCCTAAACTAGGCGTCTGCTTGGGTCATTTTATGCACCAGAAAAAAAAAATTCAAATTACTAAAATGTCTATATCTCCTAAATTAGGCGTCTGCGGGGGTCATTTTATGCACCAGAAAAAAAAATTCAAATTATTAAAATGTCTATATCTCCTAAACTAGGCGTCTGCTTGGGTCATTTTATGCACCAGAAAAAAAAAATTCAAATTACTAAAATGTCTATATCTCCTAACCTAGGCATCTGCGAGGGTCATTTTGTGCACCAGAAAAAAAAATTCAAAATACTTAAATGAATATGTCCCCTAAACGAGTGGTCTGCGGGGGTCATTTTATGCACCAGAAAAAAAAATTCATAACACTAAAATGTCTATATCTCCTAAACTAGGCGTCTGCTTGGGTCATTTTATGCACCAGAAAAAAAAAATTCAAATTACTAAAATGTCTATATCTCCTAAATTAGGCGTCTGCGGGGCTCATTTTATGCACCAGAAAAAAAATTCTAAATACCAAAATTATGATATCTCCTAAGCTAGGCGTCTGCGGGGGACATTTTATGCACCAGAAAAAAAAAAAAATTCAAAACACCAAAATGGCTATATCTCCTAAACTAGGCGTCTGCGGGGGTCATTTTGTGCACCAAAAAAAATAAATCAAAACACTAAAATGGCTCTATCTCCTAAACTAATCATCTGCGGGGGTCATTTTATGAACCAGAAAAAAAAATTAAAATTCCTAAAATGTCTATATCTCTTAACCTAGGCATCTGCGGGGGTCAAATTTATGCACAAGAAAAAAAAAATTCTAAATTCCAAAATGGCGATATCTCCTAAGCTAGGCGTCTGCGGGGGTCATTTTATGCACCAGAAAAAAAAATTATAAATACCATAATGGCGATATCTCCTAAGCTAGGCGTCTGCGGGGGTCATTTTATGCACCAGAAAAAAAAATTAAAATTACTAAAATGTCTATATCTCTTAACCTAGGCATCTGCCGGGGTCATTTTATGCACAAGAAAAAAAAAATTCTAAATTCCAAAATGGCGATATCTCCTAAGCTAGGCGTCTGCGGGGGTCATTTTATGCACCAGAAAAAAAAATTCTAAATACCATAATGGCGATATCTCCTAAGCTTGGCGTCTGCGGGGGTCATTTTATGCACCAGAAAAAAAATTCTAAATACCAAAATGGCGAAATCTCCTAAGCTAGGCGTCTGCGGGTGTCATTTTTTGCACCAGAAAAAAAAAATTCAAAACACCAAAATGGCTATATCTCCTAAACAAGGCGTCTGCGGGGGTCATTTTATGCACCAGAAAAAAAAAAATCAAAACACCAAAATGGCTATATCTCCTAAACTAGGTGTCTGCGGGGGTCATTTTATGCAGCAGAAAAAAAAATTCAAATTACTAAAATGTCTATATCTCCTAACCTAGGCATCTGCGGGGGTCATTTTATGCACCAGAAAAAAAAAGTTCAAATTACTAAAATGTCTATATCTCCTAATCTAGGCGTATGCGGGGGTCATTTTATGCACCAGAAAGAAAAAATTAAAACAGCAAAATGGCTATATCTCCTAAACTAGGCGTCTGCGGGGGTCATTTTATGCACCAGAAAAAAAAAATCAAAACACCAAAATGGCTATATCTCCTCAACTAGGCGTCTGCGGGAGTCATTTTATGCACCAGAAAAAAAAAATCAAAACACCAAAATGGCTATATCTCCTAAACTAGGTGTCTGCTAGGGTCATTTTATGCACCAGAAAAAAATTCTAAATACCAAAATGGCGAAATCTCCTAAGCTAGGCGTCTGCGGGTGTCATTTTCTGCACCAGAAAAAAAAAATTCAAAACACCAAAATGGCTATATCTCCTAAACTAGGCGTCTGCGGGGGTCATTTTATGCACCAGAAAGAAAAAATTAAAACAGCAAAATGGCTATATCTCCTAAACTAGGCGTCTGCGGGGGTCATTTTATGCACCAGAAAAAAAAAATCAAAACACCAAAATGGCTATATCTCCTCAACTAGGCGTCTGCGGGAGTCATTTTATGCACCAGAAAAAAAAAATCAAAACACCAAAATGGCTATATCTCCTAAACTAGGTGTCTGCTAGGGTCATTTTATGCACCAGAAAAAAATTCTAAATACCAAAATGGCGAAATCTCCTAAGCTAGGCGTCTGCGGGTGTCATTTTCTGCACCAGAAAAAAAAAAATTCAAAACACCAAAATGGCTATATCTCCTAAACTAGGTGTCTGCGGGGGTCATTTTATGCAGCAGAAAAAAAAATTCAAATTACTAAAATGTCTATATCTCCTAACCTAGGCATCTGCGGGGGTTATTTTATGCACCAGAAAAAAAAAGTTCAAATTACTAAAATGTCTATATCTCCTAATCTAGGCGTATGCGGGGGTCATTTTATGCACCAGAAAGAAAAAATTAAAACAGCAAAATGGCTATATCTCCTAAACTAGGCGTCTGCGGGGGTCATTTTATGCACCAGAAAAAAAAAATCAAAACACCAAAATGGCTATATCTCCTCAACTAGGCGTCTGCGGGAGTCATTTTATGCACCAGAAAAAAAAAATCAAAACACCAAAATGGCTATATCTCCTAAACTAGGTGTCTGCTAGGGTCATTTTATGCACCAGAAAAAAATTCTAAATACCAAAATGGCGAAATCTCCTAAGCTAGGCGTCTGCGGGTGTCATTTTCTGCACCAGAAAAAAAAAAATTCAAAACACCAAAATGGCTATATCTCCTAAACTAGGTGTCTGCGGGGGTCATTTTATGCAGCAGAAAAAAAAATTCAAATTACTAAAATGTCTATATCTCCTAACCTAGGCATCTGCGGGGGTTATTTTATGCACCAGAAAAAAAAAGTTCAAATTACTAAAATGTCTATATCTCCTAATCTAGGCGTATGCGGGGGTCATTTTATGCACCAGAAAGAAAAAATTAAAACAGCAAAATGGCTATATCTCCTAAACTAGGCGTCTGCGGGGGTCATTTTATGCACCAGAAAAAAAAAATCAAAACACCAAAATGGCTACATCTCCTAAACTAGGTGTCTGCGGGGGTCATTTTATGCAGCAGAAAAAAAAATTCAAATTACTAAAATGTCTATATCTCCTAACCTAGGCATCTGCGGGGGTCATTTTATGCACCAGAAAGAAAAAATTAAAACAGCAAAATGGCTATATCTCCTAAACTAGGCGTCTGCGGGGGTCATTTTATGCACCGGAAAAAAAAATTAAAAACACCAAAATGGATATAGCCCCTTAGCTAGTGGTTGGTTGGGTCATTTTATGCACCAGAAAAATTCTAATTACTATAATGTCTATATCTCCTAACCTAGGCGTCTGCGGGGGTCATTTTATGCACCAGAAAAAAAAATTCAAAACACCAAAATGAATATATCCCCTTAGCTAGTGGTTGGTTAGGTCATTTTATGCACCAGAAAAATTCTAATTACAATAATGTCTATATCTCCTAACCTAGGCGTCTGCGGTGGTCATTTTATGCACCAGAAAAAAAAAATTCAAATTACTAAAATGTCTATATCTCCTAACATAGGCGTCTGAGGGGGTCATTTTATGCACCAGAAAAAAAAATTCAAAATACTAAAATGAATATGTCCCCTAAACGAGTGGTCTGCGGGGGTCATTTTATGCACCAGAAAAAAAAACTTCAAATTACTAAAATGTCTATATCTCCTAACCTAGGCATCTGCGGGGGTTATTTTATGCACCAGAAAAAAAAAGTTCAAATTACTAAAATGTCTATATCTCCTAATCTAGGCGTATGCGGGGGTCATTTTATGCACCAGAAAGAAAAAATTAAAACAGCAAAATGGCTATATCTCCTAAACTAGGCGTCTGCGGGGGTCATTTTATGCACCAGAAAAAAAAAATCAAAACACCAAAATGGCTACATCTCCTAAACTAGGTGTCTGCGGGGGTCATTTTATGCAGCAGAAAAAAAAATTCAAATTACTAAAATGTCTATATCTCCTAACCTAGGCATCTGCGGGGGTCATTTTATGCACCAGAAAAAAAAAGTTCAAATTACTAAAATGTCTATATCTAATAATCTAGGCGTATGCGGGGGTCATTTTATGCACCGGAAAAAAAAATTAAAAACACCAAAATGGATATATCCCCTTAGCTAGTGGTTGGTTGGGTCATTTTATGCACCAGAAAAATTCTAATTACAATAATGTCTATAACTCCTAACCTAGGCGTCTGCGGTGGTCATTTTATGCACCAGAAAAAAAAATTCTAAATACCATAATGGCGATATCTTTTAAGCTAGGCGTCTGTGGGTGTCATTTTTTGCACCAGAAAAAAAAATTCAAAATACTAAAATGGCTATATCTTCTAAACTTTGCGTCTGCGAGGGTCATTTTAAGCACCAGAAAAAAAAAAATCAAAACACCAAAAGGGATATATCTCCTAAACTAGGCGTCTGCGGAGGTCATTTTATGCACCAGAAAAAAAAAATTCAAAACAGCAAAATGGCTATATCTCCTAAACTAGGCGTCTGCGGGGGTAAATTTATGCACCAGAAAAAAAAATTCAAAATACTAAAATGAATAGGTCCCCTAAACGAGTGGTCTGCGGGGGTCATTTTGTGCACCAGAAAAAATAAATTCAAATTACTAAAATGTCTATGCCTCCTAACCTAGCGGTCTGTGGATGTCATTTTGTGCACCAGAAAAAAAAATTCAAAACACTAAAATGGCTATATCTCCTAAACTAGGCGTCTGCGGGGGTCATTTTATGCACCAGAAAAAAAATTCAGAAAAAAAAATTCAAAACACTAAAATGGCTATATCTCCTAAACTAGGCGTCTGCGGGGGTCATTTTATGCACCAGAAAAAAATTCTAAACACTAAAATGGTTATATCTCCTAAACTAGGCATCTGCGGGGGTCACATTATGAACCAGAAAAAAAAATTTCTAAATACCAAAATGGCGAAATCTCCTAAACTAGGCGTCTGCGGGGGTCATTTTATGCACCAGAAAAAAAAATGCAAAACACTAAAGTGGCTATATCTCCTAAACTAGGGATCAGCGAGGGTCATGTTATGCACAAGAAAAAAAAATTCAAAACACTAAAATGGCTATATCTCCTAAACTAGGCGTCTGCGGGGGTCATTTTATGCACCAGAAAAAAAAATCAGAACACTAAAATGGCTATATCTCCTAAACTAGGCGTCTGCGGGGGTCATTTTAAGCACCAGAAAAAAAAGTCAAAACACTTAAATGTCTATATCTCCTAAGCTAGGCGCCTGCGGTGGTCATTTTATGAACCGGAAAAAAAAAGTCAAAACACTTAAATGGCTGTATCTCCTAAACTAGGAGTCTGCGGGGTCATTTTATGCACCAGAAAAAAAAATGAAAATACTAAAATGGCTGTATCACCTAAACTAGGCTTCTGCGAGGGTCATTTTATGCAGCAGAAAAAAAAAATTCAAAACACCAAAATGGATATATCCCCTTAGCTAGGGGTTGGTTGGGTTATTTAATGCACCAGAAAAAAAAAATTCAAATTACTAAAATGTCTATATCTCCTAACCTAGGCGTCTGAGGGGGTCATTTTATGCACCAGAAAAAAAAATTCAAAATACTAAAATGAATATGTCCCCTAAACGAGTGGTCTGCGGGGGTCATTTTATGCACCAGAAAAAATAAATTCAAATTACTAAAATGTCTATATCTCCTAACCTAGCGTCTGTGGAGGTCATTTTATGCACCAGAAAAAAAAAATTCAAAATACTAAAATGGCTATATCTTCTAAACTTGGCTTCTGCGAGGGTCATTTTATGCACCAGAAAAAAAAAATTCAAAACACCAAAATGGATATATCTCCTAAACTAGGCGTCTGCGGGGGTCATTTTATGCACCAGAAAAAAAAAATTCAAAACAGCAAAATGGCTATATCTCCTAAACTAGGCGTCTGCGGGGGTCATTTTATGCACCAGAAAAAAAAAATGCAAAACACTAAAGTGGCTATATCTCCTAAACTAGGGATCAGCGAGGGTCATGTTATGCACAAGAAAAAAAAATTCAAAACACTAAAATGGCTATATCTCCTAAACTAGGCGTCTGCGTGGGTCATTTTGTGCACCAGAAAAAAAAAATCAGAACACTAAAATGGCTATATCTCCTAAACTAGGCGTCTGCGGGGGTCATTTTATGCACCAGAAAAAAAAGTCAAAACACTTAAATGTCTATATCTCCTAAGCTAGGCGTCTGCGGTGGTCATTTTATGAACCGGAAAAAAAATTCAAAACACTTAAACTAGGAGTCTGCGGGGTCATTTTATGCAAAAGAAAAAAAAATCAATATACTAAAATGGCTGTATCACCTAAACTAGGCTTCTGCGAGGGTCATTTTATGCAGCAGAAAAAAAAAAATTCAGAACACCAAAATGGATATATCCCCTTAGCTAGGGGTTGGTTGGGTCATTTTATGCAACAGGAAAATTCTAATTACTATAATGTCTATATCTCCTAACCTAGGCGTCTGCGGTGGTCATTTTATGCACCAGAAAAAAAAATTCATAACACTAAAATGTCTATATCTCCTAAACTAGGCGTCTGCTTGGGTCATTTTATGCACCAGAAAAAAAAAATTCAAATTACTAAAATGTCTATATCTCCTAACCTAGGCGTCTGAGGGGGTCATTTTATGCACCAGAAAAAATAAATTCAAATTACTAAAATGTCTATATCTCCTAACCTAGCGTCTGTGGAGGTCATTTTATGCACCAGAAAAAAAAAATTCAAAATACTAAAATGGCGATATCTCCTAAACTAGGCGTCTGCGGGGGTCATTTTATGCACCAGGAAAAAAAATTCAAAACACCAAAATGGATATATCCCCTTAGCTAGTGGTTGGTTGGGTCATTTTATGCACCAGAAAAATTCTAATTACTATAATGTCTATATCTCCTAACCTAGGCGTCTGCGGTGGTCATTTTATGCACCAGAAAAAAAAATTCATAACACTAAAATGTCTATATCTCCTAAACTAGGCGTCTGCTTGGGTCATTTTATGCACCAGAAAAAAAAAATTCAAATTACTAAAATGTCTATATCTCCTAACCTAGCGTCTGTGGAGGTCATTTTATGCACCAGAAAAAAAAAATTCAAAACTCTAAAATGGCTATATCTCCTAAACTAGGCGTCTGCGGGGGTCATTTTATGCACCAGAAAAAAAAATTCTAAATACCATAATGGCGATATCTCCTAAGCTAGGCGTCTGCGGGTGTCATTTTTTGCACCAGAAAAAAAAAATTCAAAATACTAAAATGGCTATATCTTCTAAGCTTGGCGTCTGCGAGGGTCATTTTATGCACCAGAAAAAAAAAATTCAAAACAATAAAATGGATATATCTCCTAAACAAGGCGTCTGCGGGGGTCATTTTATGCACCAGAAAAAAAAAATTCAAAACAGCAAAATGGCTATATCTCCTAAACTAGGCGTCTGCGGGGGTCAATTTATGCACCAGAAAAAAAATTCTAAATACCAAAATGGCGACATCTCCTAAGCTAGGCGTCTGCGGGGGTCATTTTATGCACCAGAAAAAATAAATTCAAATTACTAAAGTGTCTATATCTAATTAACTAGGCGTCTGCTTGGGCCATTTTAGGCACCAGAAAAAAAAAATTGAAATTACTAAAATGTCTATATCTCCTAACCTAGCGTCTGTGGAGGTCATTTTATGCACCAGAAAAAAAAAATTCAAAACTCTAAAATGGCTATATCTCCTAAACTAGGCGTCTGCGGGGGTCATTTTATGCACCAGAAAAAAAATTCAAAACACTAGAATGGCTATATCTCCTAAACTAATCATCTGCGGGGGTCATTTTATGCACCAGAAAAAAAAATTCTAAATACCATAATGGCGATATCTCCTAAGCTAGGCGTCTGCGGGTGTCATTTTTTGCACCAGAAAAAAAAAATTCAAAATACTAAAATGGCTATATCTTCTAAGCTTGGCGTCTGCGAGGGTCATTTTATGCACCAGAAAAAAAATTCAAAACAATAAAATGGATATATCTCCTAAACTAGGCGTCTGCGGGGGTCATCTTATGCACCAGAAAAAAAAAAATTCAAAACAGCAAAATGGCTATATCTCCTAAACTAGGCGTCTGCGGGGGTCAATTTATGCACCAGAAAAAAAATTCTAAATACCAAAATGGCGATATCTCCTAAGCTAGGCGTCTGCGGGGGTCATTTTATGCACCAGAAAAAATAAATTCAAATTACTAAAGTGTCTATATCTAATTAACTAGGCGTCTGCTTGGGTCAATTTATGCACCAGAAAAAAAATTCTAAATACCAAAATGGCGATATCTCCTAAGCTAGGCGTCTGTGGGTGTCATTTTTTGCACCAGAAAAAAAAACTTCAAAATACTAAAATGGCTATATCTTCTAAACTTGGCGTCTGCGAGGGTCATTTTATGCACCAGAAAAAAAAATTCAAAACACCAAAATGGATATATCTCCTAAACTAGGCGTCTGCGGGGGTCATTTTATGCACCAGAAAAAAAAAATTCAAAACAGCAAAATGGCTATATCTCCTAAACTAGGCGTCTGCGGGGGTCATTTTATGCACCAGAAAAAAAAAATGCAAAACACTAAAGTGGCTATATCTCCTATACTAGGGATCAGCGAGGGTCATGTTATGCACAAGAAAAAAAAATTCAAAACACTAAAATGGCTATATCTCCTAAACTAGGCGTCTGCTTGGGTCATTTTATGCACCAGAAAAAAAAATTCAAAATACTAAAATGAATATGTCCCCTAAACGAGTGGTCTGCGGGGGTCATTTTATGCACCAGAAAAAATAAATTCAAATTACTAAAATGTCTATATCTCCTAACCTAGCGTCTGTGGAGGTCATTTTATGCACCAGAAAAAAAAAATTCAAAACACTAAAATGGCTATATCTCCTAAAATAGGCGTCTGCGGGGGTCATTTTATGCACCAGAAAAAAAATTCAAAACACTAGAATGGCTATATCTCCTAAACTAATCATCTGCGGGGGTCATTCTATGCACCAGAAAAAAAAATTCTATATACCATAATGGCGATATCTCCTAAGCTAGGCGTCTGTGGGTGTCATTTTTTGCACCAGAAAAAAAAACTTCAAAATACTAAAATGGCTATATCTTCTAAACTTGGCGTCTGCGAGGGTCATTTTATGCACCAGAAAAAAAAATTCAAAACACCAAAATGGATATATCTCCTAAACTAGGCGTCTGCGGGGGTCATTTTATGCATCAGAAAAAAAAATTCAAAACAGCAAAATGGCTATATCTCCTAAACTAGGCGTCTGCGGGGGTCATTTTGTGCACCAAAAAAAAAAAATTCAAAACAGCAAAATGGCGATATCTCCTAAGCTAGGCGTCTGCGGGGGTCATTTTATGCACCAGAAAAAATAAATTCAAATTACTAAAGTGTCTATATATAATTAACTAGGCGTCTGCTTGGGTCAATTTATGCACCAGAAAAAAAATTCTAAATACCAAAATGGCGATATCTCCTAAGCTAGGCGTCTGCGGGGGTCATTTTATGCACCAGAAAAAATAAATTCAAATTACTAAAGTGTCTATATCTAATTAACTAGGCGTCTGCTTGGGCCATTTTAGGCACCAGAAAAAAAAAATTGAAATTACTAAAATGTCTATATCTCCTAACCTAGCGTCTGTGGAGGTCATTTTATGCACCAGAAAAAAAAATTCAAAACTCTAAAATGGCTATATCTCCTAAACTAGGCGTCTGCGGGGGTCATTTTATGCACCAGAAAAAAAATTCAAAACACTAGAATGGCTATATCTCCTAAACTAATCATCTGCGGGGGTCATTTTATGCACCAGAAAAAAAAATTCTAAATACCATAATGGCGATATCTCCTAAGCTAGGCGTCTGCGGGTGTCATTTTTTGCACCAGAAAAAAAAAATTCAAAATACTAAAATGGCTATATCTTCTAAGCTTGGCGTCTGCGAGGGTCATTTTATGCACCAGAAAAAAAATTCAAAACAATAAAATGGATATATCTCCTAAACTAGGCGTCTGCGGGGGTCATCTTATGCACCAGAAAAAAAAAATTCAAAACAGCAAAATGGCTATATCTCCTAAACTAGGCGTCTGCGGGGGTCAATTTATGCACCAGAAAAAAAATTCTAAATACCAAAATGGCGATATCTCCTAAGCTAGGCGTCTGCGGGGGTCATTTTATGCACCAGAAAAAATAAATTCAAATTACTAAAGTGTCTATATCTAATTAACTAGGCGTCTGCTTGGGTCAATTTATGCACCAGAAAAAAAATTCTAAATACCAAAATGGCGATATCTCCTAAGCTAGGCGTCTGTGGGTGTCATTTTTTGCACCAGAAAAAAAAACTTCAAAATACTAAAATGGCTATATCTTCTAAACTTGGCGTCTGCGAGGGTCATTTTATGCACCAGAAAAAAAAATTCAAAACACCAAAATGGATATATCTCCTAAACTAGGCGTCTGCGGGGGTCATTTTATGCACCAGAAAAAAAAAATTCAAAACAGCAAAATGGCTATATCTCCTAAACTAGGCGTCTGCGGGGGTCATTTTATGCACCAGAAAAAAAAAATGCAAAACACTAAAGTGGCTATATCTCCTATACTAGGGATCAGCGAGGGTCATGTTATGCACAAGAAAAAAAAATTCAAAACACTAAAATGGCTATATCTCCTAAACTAGGCGTCTGCTTGGGTCATTTTATGCACCAGAAAAAAAAATTCAAAATACTAAAATGAATATGTCCCCTAAACGAGTGGTCTGCGGGGGTCATTTTATGCACCAGAAAAAATAAATTCAAATTACTAAAATGTCTATATCTCCTAACCTAGCGTCTGTGGAGGTCATTTTATGCACCAGAAAAAAAAAATTCAAAACACTAAAATGGCTATATCTCCTAAAATAGGCGTCTGCGGGGGTCATTTTATGCACCAGAAAAAAAATTCAAAACACTAGAATGGCTATATCTCCTAAACTAATCATCTGCGGGGGTCATTCTATGCACCAGAAAAAAAAATTCTATATACCATAATGGCGATATCTCCTAAGCTAGGCGTCTGTGGGTGTCATTTTTTGCACCAGAAAAAAAAACTTCAAAATACTAAAATGGCTATATCTTCTAAACTTGGCGTCTGCGAGGGTCATTTTATGCACCAGAAAAAAAAATTCAAAGCACCAAAGTGGATATATCTCCTAAACTAAGCGTCTGCGGGGGTCATTTTATGCATCAGAAAAAAAAATTCAAAACAGCAAAATGGCTATATCTCCTAAACTAGGCGTCTGCGGGGGTCATTTTGTGCACCAAAAAAAATAAATCAAAACACTAACATGGCTCTATCTCCTAAACTAATCATCTGCGGGGGTCATTTTATGAACCAGAAAAAAAAATTAAAATTACTAAAATGTCTATATCTCTTAACCTAGGCATCTGCGGGGGTCATTTTATGCACAAGAAAAAAAAAATTCTAAATTCCAAAATGGCGATATCTCCTAAGCTAGGCGTCTGCGGGGGTCATTTTATGCACCAGAAAAAAAAATTCTAAATACCATAATGGCGATATCTCCTAAAATAGGCGTCTGCGGGGGTCATGTTATGCACAAGGAAAAAAAATTCAAAACACTAAAATGGCTATATCCCCTTAGCTAGGGGTTGGTTGGGTCATTTTATGCAACAGGAAAATTCTAATTACTATAATGTCTATATCTCCTAACCTAGGCGCCTGCGGTGGTCATTTTATGCACCAGAAAAAAAAATTCATAACACTAAAATGTCTATATCTCCTAAACTAGGCGTCTGCTTGGGTCATTTTATGCACCAGAAAAAAAAAATTCAAATTACTAAAATGTCTATATCTCCTAACCTAGGCGTCTGAGGGGGTCATTTTATGCACCAGAAAAAATAAATTCAAATTACTAAAATGTCTATATCTCCTAACCTAGCGTCTGTGGAGGTCATTTTATGCACCAGAAAAAAAAAATTCAAAATACTAAAATGGCGATATCTCCTAAACTAGGCGTCTGTGGGGTTCATTTTATGCTCCAAAAAAAAAATTCTAAATACTAAAAGGGCCATATCTCCTAAACTAGGCGTCTGCGGGGGTCATTTTATGCACCAGAAAAAAAAATTCAAAACACCAAAATGGATATATCCCCTTAGCTAGTGGTTGGTTGGGTCATTTTATGCACCAGAAAAATTCTAATTACTATAATGTCTATATCTCCTAACCTAGGCGTCTGCGGTGGTCATTTTATGCACCAGAAAAAAAAATTCATAACACTAAAATGTCTATATCTCCTAAACTAGGCGTCTGCTTGGGTCATTTTATGCACCAAAAAAAAAAATTCAAATTACTAAAATGTCTATATCTCCTAACCTAGGCGTCTGAGGGGGTCATTTTATGCACCAGAAAAAGTAAATTCAAATTACTAAAATGTCTATATCTCCTAACCTAGCGTCTGTGGAGGTCATTTTATGCACCAGAAAAAAAAAATTCAAAACTCTAAAATGGCTATATCTCCTAAACTATTCATCTGCGGGGGTCATTTTATGCACCAGAAAAAAAAATTCTAAATACCATAATGGCGATATCTCCTAAGCTAGGCGTCTGCGGGTGTCATTTTTTGCACCAGAAAAAAAAAATTCAAAATACTAAAATGGCTATATCTTCTAAGCTTGGCGTCTGCGAGGGTCATTTTATGCACCAGAAAAAAAAAATTCAAAACAATAAAATGGATATATCTCCTAAACTAGGCGTCTGCGGGGGTCATTTTATGCACCAGAAAAAAAAAATTCAAAACAGCAAAATGGCTATATCTCCTAAACTAGGCGTCTGCGGGGGTCAATTTATGCACCAGAAAAAAAATTCTAAATACCAAAATGGCGATATCTCCTAAGCTAGGCGTCTGCGGGGGTCATTTTATGCACCAGAAAAAATAAATTCAAATTACTAAAGTGTCTATATCTAATTAACTAGGCGTCTGCTTGGGTCATTTTATGCACCAGAAAAAAAAAATTCAAATTACTAAAATGTCTATATCTCCTAACCTAGGCGTCTGCGGGGGTCAATTTATGCACCAGAAAAAAAATTCTAAATACCAAAATGGCGATATCTCCTAAGCTAGGCGTCTGTGGGTGTCATTTTTTGCACCAGAAAAAAAAACTTCAAAATACTAAAATGGCTATATCTTCTAAACTTGGCGTCTGCGAGGGTCATTTTATGCACCAGAAAAAAAAATTCAAAACACCAAAATGGATATATCTCCTAAACTAGGCGTCTGCGGGGGTCATTTTATGCACCAGAAAAAAAAAAATTCAAAACAGCAAAATGGCTATATCTCCTAAACTAGGCGTCTGCGGGGGTCATTTTATGCACCAGAAAAAAAAATGCAAAACACTAAAGTGGCTATATCTCCTAAACTAGGGATCAGCGAGGGTCATGTTATGCACAAGAAAAAAAAATTCAAAACACTAAAATGGCTATATCTCCTAAACTAGGCGTCTGCTTGGGTCATTTTATGCACCAGAAAAAAAAAATTCAAATTAATAAAATGTCTATATCTGCTAACCTAGGCGTCTGAGGGGGTCATTTTATGCACCAGAAAAAAAACTTCAAAATACTAAAATGAATATGTCCCCTAATCGAGTGGTCTGCGGGGGTCATTTTATGCACCAGAAAAAATAAATTCAAATTACTAAAATGGCTATATCTCCTAAAATAGGCGTCTGCGGGGGTCATTTTATGCACCAGAAAAAAAATTCAAAACACTAGAATGGCTATATCTCCTAAACTAATCATCTGCGGGGGTCATTCTATGCACCAGAAAAAAAAATTCTAAATACCATAATGGCGATATCTCCTAAGCTAGGCGTCTGTGGGTGTCATTTTTTGCACCAGAAAAAAAAACTTCAAAATACTAAAATGGCTATATCTTCTAAACTTGGCGTCTGCGAGGGTCATTTTATGCACCAGAAAAAAAAATTCAAAACACGAAAATGGATATATCTCCTAAACTAGGCGTCTGCGGGGGTCATTTTATGCACCAGAAAAAAAAAATTCAAAACAGCAAAATGGCTATATCTCCTAAACTAGGCGTCAGCGGGGGTCATTTTGTGCACCAAAACAAATAAATCAAAACACTAAAATGGCTCTATCTCCTAAACTAATCATCTGCGGGGGTCATTTTATGCACCAGAAAAAAAAATTCTAAATACCATAATGGCGATATCTCCTAAGCTAGGCGTCTGCGGGGGTCATTTTATGCACCAGAAAAAAAAATTCTAAATACCATAATGGCGATATCTCCTAAGCTAGGCGTCTGCGGGGGTCATTTTATGCACAAGAAAAAAAAATTCTAAATACCATAATGGCGATATCTCCTAAGCTAGGCGTCTGCGGGGGTCATTTTATGCACCAGAAAAAAAATTCTAAATACCAAAATGGCGAAATCTCCTAAGCTAGGCGTCTGCGGGTGTCATTTTTTGCACCAGAAAAAAAAAATTCAAAACACCAAAATGGCTATATCTCCTAAACTAGGCGTCTGCGGGGGTCATTTTATGCACCAGAAAAAAAAAACCAAAACACCAAAATGGCTATATCTCCTAAACTAGGTGTCTGCGGGGGTCATTTTATGCACCGGAAAAAAAAATTAAAAACACCAAAATGGATATATCCCCTTAGCTAGTGGTTGGTTGGGTCATTTTATGCACCAGAAAAATTCTAATTACTATAATGTCTATATCTCCTAACCTAGGCGTCTTCGGGGGTCATTTTATGCACCAGAAAAAAAAATTCAAAACACCAAAATGAATATATCCCCTTAGCTAGTGGTTGGTTGGGTCATTTTATGCACCAGAAAAATTCTAATTACAATAATGTCTATATCTCCTAACCTAGGCGCCTGCGGTGGTCATTTTATGCACCAGAAAAAAAAAATTCAAATTACTAACATGTCTATATCTCCTAACATAGGCGTCTGAGGGGGTCATCACACTTAAATGGCTGTATCTCCTAAACTAGGAGTCTGCGGGGTCATTTTATGCACCAGAAAAAAAAATCAAAATACTAAAATGGCTGTATCACCTAAACTAGGCTTCTGCGAGGGTCATTTTATGCAGCAGAAAAAAAAAATTCAAAACACCAAAATGGATATATCCCCATAGCTAGGGGTTGGTTGGGTCATTTTATGCACCAGAAAAAAAAAATTCAAATTACTAAAATGTCTATATCTCCTAACCTAGGCATCTGAAGTGGTCATTTTATGCACCAGAAAAAAAAATTCAAAATACTGAAATGAATATGTCCCCTAAACGAGTGGTCTGCGGGGGTCATTTTATGCACCAGAAAAAATAAATTCAAATTACTAAAATGTCTATATCTCCTAACCTAGCGTCTGTGGAGGTCATTTTATGCAGAAGAAAAAAAAAATTCAAAACACTAAAATGGCTATATCTCCTAAAATAGGCGTCTGCGGGGGTCATTTTATGCACCAGAAAAAAAATTCAAAACACTAGAATGGCTATATCTCCTAAACTAATCATCTGCGGGGGTCATTCTATGCACCAGAAAAAAAAAATTCTAAATACCATAATGGCGGTATCTCCTAAGCTAGGCGTCTGTGGGTGTCATTTTTTGCACCAGAAAAAAAAACTTCAAAATACTAAAATGGCTATATCTTCTAAACTTGGCGTCTGCGAGGGTCATTTTATGCACCAGAAAAAAAAAATTCAAAACACCAAAATGGATATATCTCCTAAACTAGGCGTCTGCGGGGGTCATTTTATGCACCAAAAAAAAAAAATGCAAAACACTAAAGTGGCTATATCTCCTAAACTAGGGATCAGCGAGGGTCATGTTATGCACAAGAAAAAAAAATTCAAAACACTAAAATGGCTATATCTCCTAAACTAGGCGTCTGCTGGGGTCATTTTATGCACCAGAAAAAAAAGTCAAAACACTTAAATGTCTATATCTCCTAAGCTAGGCGTCGGCGGTGGTCATTTTATGAACCGGAAAAAAAATTCAAAACACTTAAATGGCTGTATCTCCTAAACTAGGAGTCTGCGGGGTCATTTTATGCAAAAGAAAAAAAAATCAAAATACTAAAATGGCTGTATCACCTAAACTAGGCTTCTGCGATTGTCATTTTATGCAGCAGAAAAAAAAAAATTCAAAACACCAAAATGGATATATCCCCTTAGCTAGTGGTTGGTTGGGTCATTTTATGCACCAGAAAAATTCTAATTACTATAATGTCTATATCTCCTAACCTAGGCGTCTGCGGTGGTCATTTTATGCACCAGAAAAAAAAATTCATAACACTAAAATGTCTATATCTTCTAAACTAGGCGTCTGCTTGGGTCATTTTATGCACCAGAAAAAAAAAATTCAAATTACTAAAATGTCTATATCTCCTAACCTAGGCGTCTGAGGGGGTCATTTTATGCACCAGAAAAAATAAATTCAAATTACTAAAATGTCTATATCTCCGAACCTAGCGTCTGTGGAAGTCATTTTATGCACCAGAAAAAAAAAATTCAAAACTCTAAAATGGCTATATCTCCTAAACTAGGCGTCTGCGGGGGTCATTTTATGCACCAGAAAAAAAATTCAAAACACTAGAATGGCTATATCTCCTAAACTAATCATCTGCGGGGGTCATTTTATGCACCAGAAAAAAAAATTCTAAATACCATAATGGCGATATCTCCTAAGCTAGGCGTCTGCGGGTGTCATTTTTTGCACCAGAAAAAAAAAATTCAAAATACTAAAATGGCTATGTCTTCTAAGCTTGGCGTCTGCGAGGGTCATTTTATGCACCAGAAAAAAAAAATTCAAAACAATAAAATGGATATATCTCCTAAACTAGGCGTCTGCGGGGGTCATTTTATGCACCAGAAAAAAAAATTCAAAACAGCAAAATGGCTATATCTCCTAAACTAGGCGTCTGCGGGGGTCAATTTAAGCACCAGAAAAAAAATTCTAAATACCAAAATGGCGATATCTCCTAAGCTAGGCGTCTGCGGGGGTCATTTTATGCACCAGAAAAAATAAATTCAAATTACTAAAGTGTCTATATCTAATCAACTAGGCGTCTGCTTGGGTCATTTTATGCACCAGAAAAAAAAAATTCAAATTACTAAAATGTCTGTATCTCCTAACCTAGGCGTCTGCGGGGGTCAATTTATGCACCAGAAAAAAAATTCTAAATACCAAAATGGCGATATCTCCTAAACTAGGTGTCTGCGGGGGTCATTTTATGCACCAGAAAAAAATTCTAAATACCAAAATGGCGATATCGCCTAAGCTAGGCGTCTACGGGTGTCATTTTTTGCCCCAGAAAAAAGATTCAAAATACTAACATGGCTATATCTCCTAAAATTGGCGTCTGCGGGGGTCATTTTATGCACCAGAAAAAAAAAATCAAAACACCAAAATGGCTATATCTCCTAAACTAGGTGTCTGCGGGGGTCATTTTATGCAGCAGAAAAAAAAATTCAAATTACTAAAATGTCTATATCTCCTAACCTAGGCATCTGCGGGGGTCATTTTATGCACCAGAAAAAAAAAGTTCACATTACTAAAATGTCGATATCTCCTAATCTAGGCGTATGCGGGGGTCATTTTATGCACCAGAAAGAAAAAATTAAAACAGCAAAATGGCTATATCTCCTAAACTAGGCGTCTGCGGGGGTCATTTTATGCACCAGAAAAAAAAAATCAAAACACCAAAATGGCTATATCTCCTAAACTAGGCGTCTGCGGGAGTCATTTTATGCACCAGAAAAAAAAAATCAAAACACCAAAATGGCTATATCTCCTAAACTAGGTGTCTGCTAGGGTCATTTTATGCACCAGAAAAAAATTCTAAATACCAAAATGGCGAAATCTCCTAAGCTAGGCGTCTGCGGGTGTCATTTTCTGCACCAGAAAAAAAAAATTCAAAACACCAAAATGGCTATATCTCCTAAACTAGGCGTCTGCGGGGGTCATTTTATGCACCAGAACAAAAAAAAATCAAAACACCAAAATGGCTATATCTCCTAAACTAGGTGTCTGCGGGGGTCATTTTATGCAGCAGAAAAAAAAATTCAAATTACTAAAATGTCTATATCTCCTAACCTAGGCATCTGCGGGGGTCATTTTATGCACCAGAAAAAAAAAGTTCAAATTACTAAAATGTCTATATCTCCTAATCTAGGCGTATGCGGGGGTCATTTTATGCACCAGAAAGAAAAAACTAAAACAGCAAAATGGCTATATCTCCTAAACTAGGCGTCTGCGGGGGTCATTTTATGCACCGGAAAAAAAAATTAAAAACACCAAAATGGATATATCCCCTTAGCTAGTGGTTGGTTGGGTCATTTTATGCACCAGAAAAATTCTAATTACTATAATGTCTATATCTCCTAACCTAGGCGTCTGCGGTGGTCATTTTATGCACCAGAAAAAAAAATTCATAACACTAAAATGTCTATTTCTCCTAAACTAGGCGTCTGTTTGGGTCATTTTATGCACCAGAAAAAAAAAATTCAAAATACTAAAATGGCGATGGCTCTTAAACTAGGCGTCTGTGGGGTTCATTTTATGCTCCAAAAAAAAAATTCTAAATACTAAAAGGGCCATATCTCCTAAACTAGGCGTTTGCGGGGGTCATTTTATGCACCAGAAAAAAAAATTCAAAACACCAAAATGAATATATCCCCTTAGCTAGTGGTTGGTTGGGTCATTTTATGCACCAGAAAAATTCTAATTACAATAATGTCTATATCTCCTAACCTAGGCGTCTGCGGTGGTCATTTTATGCACCAGAAAAAAAAATTCATAACACTAAAATGTCTATATCTCCTAAACTAGGCGTCTGCGGGGGTCATTTTATGCACCGGAAAAAAAAATTAAAAACACCAAAATGGATATATCCCCTTAGCTAGTGGTTGGTTGGGTCATTTTATGCACCAGAAAAATTCTAATTACAATAATGTCTATATCTCCTAACCTAGGCGTCTGCGGTGGTCATTTTATGCACCAGAAAAAAAAATTCATAACACTAAAATGTCTATATCTCCTAAACTAGGCGTCTGCGGGGGTCATTTTATGCACCGGAAAAAAAAATTAAAAACACCAAAATGGATATATCCCCTTAGCTAGTGGTTGGTTGGGTCATTTTATGCACCAGAAAAATTCTAATTACTATAATGTCTATATCTCCTAACCTAGGCGTCTTCGGGGGTCATTTTATGCACCAGAAAAAAAAATTCAAAACACCAAAATGAATATATCCCCTTAGCTAGTGGTTGGTTGGGTCATTTTATGCACCAGAAAAATTCTAATTACAATAATGTCTATATCTGCTAACCTAGGCGTCTGCGGTGGTCATTTTATGCACCAGAAAAAAAAAATTCAAATTACTAAAATGTCTATATCTCCTAACATAGGCGTCTGAGGGGGTCATCACACTTAAATGGCTGTATCTCCTAAACTAGGAGTCTGCGGGGTCATTTTATGCACCAGAAAAAAAAATCAAAATACTAAAATGGCTGTATCACCTAAACTAGGCTTCTGCGAGGGTCATTTTATGCAGCAGAAAAAAAAAATTCAAAACACCAAAATGGATATATCCCCTTAGCTAGGGGTTGGTTGGGTCATTTTATGCACCAGAAAAAAAAAATTCAAATTACTAAAATGTCTATATCTCCTAACCTAGGCGTCTGAAGGGGTCATTTTATGCACCAGAAAAAAAAATTCAAAATACTAAAATGAATATGTCCCCTAAACGAGTGGTCTGCGGGGGTCATTTTATGCACCAGAAAAATAAATTCAAATTACTAAAATGTCTATATCTCCTAACCTAGCGTCTGTGGAGGTCATTTTATGAAGCAGAAAAAAAAAATTCAAAACACTAAAATGGCTATATCTCCTAAAATAGGCGTCTGCGGGGGTCATTTTATGCACCAGAAAAAAAATTCAAAACACTAGAATGGCTATATCTCCTAAACTAATCATCTGCGGGGGTCATTCTATGCACCAGAAAAAAAAAATTCTAAATACCATAATGGCGGTATCTCCTAAGCTAGGCGTCTGTGGGTGTCATTTTTTGCACCAGAAAAAAAAACTTCAAAATACTAAAATGGCTATATCTTCTAAACTTGGCGTCTGCGAGGGTCATTTTATGCACCAGAAAAAAAAAATTCAAAACACCAAAATGGATATATCTCCTAAACTAGGCGTCTGCGGGGGTCATTTTATGCACCAGAAAAAAAAAATTCAAAACAGCAAAATGGCTATATCTCCTAAACTAGGCGTCTGCGGGGGTCATTTTATGCACCAAAAAAAAAAAATGCAAAACACTAAAGTGGCTATATCTCCTAAACTAGGGATCAGCGAGGGTCATGTTATGCACAAGAAAAAAAAATTCAAAACACTAAAATGGCTATATCTCCTAAACTAGGCGTCTGCTGGGGTCATTTTATGCACCAGAAAAAAAAGTCAAAACACTTAAATGTCTATATCTACTAAGCTAGGCGTCGGCGGTGGTCATTTTATGAACCGGAAAAAAAATTCAAAACACTTAAATGGCTGTATCTCCTAAACTAGGAGTCTGCGGGGTCATTTTATGCAAAAGAAAAAAAAATCAAAATACTAAAATGGCTGTATCACCTAAACTAGGCTTCTGCGAGGGTCATTTTATGCAGCAGAAAAAAAAAAATTCAAAACACCAAAATGGATATATCCCCTTAGCTAGTGGTTGGTTGGGTCATTTTATGCACCAGAAAAATTCTAATTACTATAATGTCTATATCTCCTAACCTAGGCGTCTGCGGTGGTCATTTTATGCACCAGAAAAAAAAATTCATAACACTAAAATGTCTATATCTTCTAAACTAGGCGTCTGCTTGGGTCATTTTATGCACCAGAAAAAAAAAATTCAAATTACTAAAATGTCTATATCTCCTAACCTAGGCGTCTGAGGGGGTCATTTTATGCACCAGAAAAAATAAATTCAAATTACTAAAATGTCTATATCTCCTAACCTAGCGTCTGTGGAGGTCATTTTATGCACCAGAAAAAAAAAATTCAAAACTCTAAAATGGCTATATCTCCTAAACTAGGCGTCCGCGGGGGTCATTTTATGCACCAGAAAAAAAATTCAAAACACTCGAATGGCTATATCTCCTAAACTAATCATCTGCGGGGGTCATTTTATGCACCAGAAAAAAAAATTCTAAATACCATAATGGCGATATCTCCTAAGCTAGGCGTCTGCGGGTGTCATTTTTTGCACCAGAAAAAAAAAATTCAAAATACTAAAATGGCTATATCTTCTAAGCTTGGCGTCTGCGAGGGTCATTTTATGCACCAGAAAAAAAAAATTCAAAACAATAAAATGGATATATCTCCTAAACTAGGCGTCTGCGGGGGTCATTTTATGCACCAGAAAAAAAAATTCAAAACAGCAAAATGGCTATATCTCCTAAACTAGGCGTCTGCGGGGGTCAATTTAAGCATCAGAAAAAAAATTCTAAATACCAAAATGGCGATATCTCCTAAGCTAGGCGTCTGCGGGGGTCATTTTATGCACCAGAAAAAATAAATTCAAATTACTAAAGTGTCTATATCTAATCAACTAGGCGTCTGCTTGGGTCATTTTATGCACCAGAAAAAAAAAATTCAAATTACTAAAATGTCTATATCTCCTAACCTAGGCGTCTGCGGGGGTCAATTTATGCACCAGAAAAAAAATTCTAAATACCAAAATGGCGATATCTCCTAAGCTAGGCGTCTGTGGGTGTCATTTTTTGCACCAGAAAAAAAAACTTCAAAATACTAAAATGGCTATATCTTCTAAACTTGGCGTCTGCGAGGGTCATTTTATGCACCAGAAAAAAAAATTCAAAACACCAAAATGGATATATCTCCTAAACTAGGCGTCTGCGGGGGTCATTTTATGCACCAGAAAAAAAAAATTCAAAACAGCAAAATGGCTATATCTCCTAAACTAGGCGTCTGCGGGGGTCATTTTATGCACCAGAAAAAAAAAATGCAAAACACTAAAGTGGCTATATCTCCTAAACTAGGGATCAGCGAGGGTCATGTTATGCACAAGAAAAAAAAATTCAAAACACTAAAATGGCTATATCTCCTAAACTAGGCGTCTGCTTGGGTCATTTTATGCACCAGAAAAAAAAAATTCAAATTAATAAAATGTCTATATCTGCTAACCTAGGCGTCTGAGGGGGTCATTTTATGCACCAGAAAAAAAAATTCAAAATACTAAAATGAATATATCCCCTAAACGAGTGGTCTGCGGGGGTCATTTTATGCACCAGAAAAAATAAATTCAAATTACTAAAATGTCTATATCTCCTAACCTAGCGTCTGTGGAGGTCATTTTATGCACCAGAAAAAAAAAATTCAAAACACTAAAATTTCTATATCTCCTAAAATAGGCGTCTTCGGGGGTTATTTTATGCACCAGAAAAAAAATTCAAAACACTAGAATGGCTATATCTCCTAAACTAATCATCTGCGGGGCTCATTCTATGCACCAGAAAAAAAAATTCTAAATACCATAATGGCGATATCTCCTAAGCTAGGCGTCTGTGGGTGTCATTTTTTGCACCAGAAAAAAAAACTTCAAAATACTAAAATGGCTATATCTTCTAAACTTGGCGTCTGCGAGGGTCATTTTATGCACTAGAAAAAAAAATTCAAAACACCAAAATGGATATATCTCCTAAACTAGGCGTCTGCGGGGGTCATTTTATGCACCAGAAAAAAAAAATTCAAAACAGCAAAATGGCTATATCTCCTAAACTAGGCGTCTGCTGGGGTCATTTTATACACCAGAAAACAAAAATGCAAAACACTAAAGTGGCTATATCTCCTAAACTAGGGATCAGCGAGGGTCATGTTATGCACAAGAAAAAAAAATTCAAAACACTAAAATGGCTATATCTCCTAAACTAGGCGTCTGCGGCGGTCATTTTGTGCACCAGAAAAAAAAATCAGAACACTAAAATGGCTTTATCTCCTAAACTAGGCGTCTGCGGGGGTCATTTTATGCACCAGAAAAAAAAGTCAAAACACTTAAATGTCTATATCCCCTAAGCTAGGCGTCTGCCGTGGTCATTTTATGAACCGGAAAAAAAATTCAAAACACTTAAATGGCTGTATCTCCTAAACTAGGCTTCTGCGAGGGTCATTTTATGCAGCAGAAAAAAAAAATTCAAAACACCAAAATGGATATATCCCCTTAGCTAGGAGTTGGTTGGGTCATTTTATGCACCAGGAAAATTCTAATTACTATAATGTCTATATCTCCTAACCTGGGCGTCTGCGGTGGTCATTTTATGCACCAGAAAAAAAATTCATAACACTAAAAAGTCTATATCTCCTAAACTAGGCGTCTGCTTGGTTCATTTTATGCACCAGAAAAAAAAAATTCAAATTACTAAAATGTCGTTATCTCCTCACCTAGGCGTCTGAGGGGGTCATTTTATGAACCAGAAAAAAAAATTCAAAATACGAAAATGAATATGTCCCCTAAATGAGTGGTCTGCGGGGGTCATTTTATGCACCAGAAAAAATAAATTCAAATTACTAAAATGTCTATATCTCCTAAACTAGGCGTCTGTGGGGTTCATTTTATGCTCCAAAAAAAAAATTCTGAATACTAAAAGGGCCATATCTCCTAAACTAGGCGTCTGCGGGGGTCATTTTATGCACCAGAAAAAAAAATTCAAAACACCAAAATGGATATATCCCCTTAGCTAGTGGTTGGTTGGGTCATTTTATGCACAAGAAAAATTCTAATTACTATAATGTCTATATCTCCTAACCTAGGCGTCTGCTTGGGTCATTTTATGCACCAGAAAAAAAAAATTCAAATTACTAAAATGTCTATATCTCCTAACCTAGGCGTCTGAGGGGGTCATTTTATGCACCAGAAAAAATAAATTCAAAACAGCAAAATGGCTATATCTCCTAAACTAGGCGTCTGCGGGTGTCAATATATGCACCAGAAAAAAAATTCAAAACACTAAAATGGTTATATCTCCTAAACTAGGCATCTGCGGGGTCGGTTTTATGCACCAGAAAAATTCTAAATACCAAAATGGCGATATCTCCTTAACTAGGGGTCTGCGGGGGTCATTTTATGCACCAGAAAAAAAAAATTCAAAACAGCAAAATGGCTATATCTCCTAAACTAGGCGTCTGCGGGTGTCAATTTATGCACCAGAAAAAAAATTCTAAATACCAAAATGGCGATATCTCCTAAGCTAGGCGTCTGCGGGGGTCATTTTATGCACCAGAAAAAAATAAATTCAAATTACTATAATGTCTATATCTCCTTAACTAGGCGTCTGCTTGGGTCATTTTATGCACCAGAAAAAAAAATTCCAATTACTAAAATGTCTATATCTCCTAACCTAGGCGTCTGCGGGGGTCAATTTATGCACCAGAAAAAAAATTCTAAATACCAAAATGGCGATATCTCCTAAGCTAGGCGTCTGCTTGGGTCATTTTATGCACCAGAAAAAAAAAATTCAAATTACTAAAATGTCTATATCTCCTAACCTAGGCGTCTGCGGGGGTCATTTTATGCATAAGAAAAAAAAATTCTAAATACCAAAATGGCGATATCTCCTAGGCTAGGCGTCTGCGGGTGTCATTTTTTGCACCAGAAGAAAAAAATTCAAAACACCAAAATGGCTATATCTCCTAAACTAGGCGTCTGCGGGGGTCAATTTATGCACCTGAAAAAAAATTCTAAATACCAAAATGGTGATATCTCCTAAGCTAGGCGTCTGCGGGGGTCATTTTATGCACCAGAAAAAATAAATTCAAATTTCTAAAATGTCTATATCTCCTTAACTAGGCGTCTGCTTGGGTCATTTTCTGCACCAGAAAAAAAAAATTCAAATTACTAAAATGTCTATATCTCCTAACTTAGGCGTCTGCGGGGGTCATTTTATACACCAGAAAAAAAAATTCATAACACTAAAATGGCTATATCTCCTAAACTAGGCGTCTGCGGGTGTCAATTTATGCACCAGAAAAAAAATTCAAAACACTAAAATGGTTATATCTCCTAAACTAGGCATCTGCGGGGGTCGTTTTATGCACCAGAAAAATTCTAAATACCAAAATGGCTATATCTCCTAAACTAGGCGTCTGCGGGTGTCAATTTATGCACCAGAAAAAAAATTCTAAATACCAAAATGGCGATATCTCCTAAGCTAGGCGTCTGCGGGGGTCATTTTATGCACCAGAAAAAAATAAATTCAAATTACTATAATGTCTATATCTCCTTAACTAGGCGTCTGCTTGGGTCATTTTATGCACCAGAAAAAAAAATTCCAATTACTAAAATGTCTATATCTCCTAACCTAGGCGTCTGCGGGGGTCAATTTATGCACCAGAAAAAAAATTCTAAATACCAAAATGGCGATATCTCCTAAGCTAGGCGTCTGCTTGGGTCATTTTATGCACCAGAAAAAAAAAATTCAAATTACTAAAATGTCTATATCTCCTAACCGAGGCGTCTGCGAGGGTCATTTTATGCATAAGAAAAAAAACTTCTAAATACCAAAATGGCGATATCTCCTAGGCTAGGCGTCTGCGGGTGTCATTTTTTGCACCAGAAGAAAAAAATTCAAAACACCAAAATGGCTATATCTCCTAAACTAGGCGTCTGCGGGGGTCAATTTATGCACCTGAAAAAAAATTCTAAATACCAAAATGGTGATATCTCCTAAGCTAGGCGTCTGCGGGGGTCATATTATGCACCAGAAAAAAAAAATTCAAATTACTAAAATGTCTATATCTCCTAACCTAGGCATCTGCGGGGTCATTTTATGCACCAGAAAAAAAAATTCTAAATACTAAAATGAATAGGTCCCCTAAACGAGTGGTCTGCGGGGGTCATTTTATGCAACAGAAAAAAAAAATTCAAATTACTAAAATGTCTATATCTCCTAACCTAGGCGTCTGCGGGGGTCATTTTATGCACCACAAAAAAAAAATCAAAATATTAAAATGAATATGTCCCCTAAACGAGTGGTCTGCGGGGGTCATTTTATGCAACAGAAAAAATAAATTCAAATTACTAAAATGTCTATATCTCCTAACCTAGCGTCTGTGGAGGTCATTTTATGCACCAGAAAAAAAAAATTCAAAACACTAAAATGGCTATATCTCCTAAACTAGGCATCTGCGGGGGTCATTTCATGCACCAGAAAAAAAATTCAAAACACTAGAATAGCTATATCTCCTAAACTTATCATCTGCGGGGGTCATTGTATGCACCAGAAAAAAAATTCAAAACACTAGAATGGCTATATCTCCTAAGATAGGCGTCTGTGGGGGTCATTTTATGCACCAAAAAAAATAAATCAAAACACTAAAATGGCTATATCTCCTAAACTAATCATCTGCGGGAGTCATTTTATGAACCAGAAAAAAAAATTCAAATTACTAAAATGTCTATATCTCCTAACCTAGGCATCTGCGGGGGTCATTTTATGCACCAGAAAAAAAAAATTCTAAATTCCAAAATGGCGATATCTCCTAAGCTAGGCGTCTGCGTGGGTCATTTTATGCACCAGAAAAAAAAATTCTAAATACCAAAATGATGATATCTCCTAAGCTAGAAAAAAAAAAATTCAAAACACCAAAATGGCTATATCTCCTAAACTAATCATCTGCGCGGTCATTTTATGCACCAGAAAAAAAAAATTCTAAATACCAAAATGGCGATATCTCCTAAACTAGGCGTCTGCGGAGGTCATTCTATGCACCAGAAAAAACATCAAAAAACTAAAATGGCTATATATCCTAAACTAGGCGTCTACGGGGGTCATTTTATGCACCAGAAAAAACTTCAAAACACAAAAATGGCTGTATCTCCTAAACTAGGTGTCTGCGGGGGTCATTTTATGCACCAGAAAAAAAAAACATTCAAAATACTAAGATGGCTATATCTCCTAAACTAGGTGTCTGCGGGGGTCATTTTATGCACCAAAAAAAAAATCAAAACACTAAAATGGCTCTATCGCCTAAACTAATCATCTGCGGGGGTCATTTTATGAACCAGAAAAAAAAATTCAAATAACTAAAATGTCTATATCTCCTAACCTAGGCATCTGCGGGGGTCATTTTATGCACAAGAAAAAAAAAATTCGAAAAAAAAAATCAAAACACCAAAATGGCTATATCTCCTAAACTAGGTGTCTGCGGGGGTCATTTTATGCACCAGAAAAAAATTCTAAATACCAAAATGGCGATATAGCCTAAGCTAGGCATCTACGGGTGTAATTTTTTGGACCAGAAAAAAAATTCAAAATACTAACATGGCTGTATCACCTAACCTTGGCGTCTGCGAGGGTCGTTTTATGCAGCAGACAAAAAATTTCAAATTACTAAAATGTCTATATCTCCTAACCTAGGCATCTGCGGGGGTCATTTTATGCACCAGAAAAAAAAAGTTCGAATTACTAAAATGTCTATATCTCCTAATCTAGGCGTCTGAGGGGGTCATTTTATGCAACAGAAAAAAAAATTCAAAATACTAAATTGGTTATATCTCTAGGCATCTGCGGGGGTCGTTTTATGCACCAGAAAAAAAAATTTCTAAATACCAAAATGGCGATATCTCCTAAATTAGGCGTCTGCGGGGGTCATTTTATGCACCAGAAAAAAAAATTCAAAACACTAAAATGGCTATATCTCCTAATCTAGGCGTCTGCGGGGGTCATTTTATGCACCAAAAAAAAAATCACAATACTAAAATGGCTATATCCCCTAAACTAGGCGTCAGCGGGGGTCATTTTATGCACCAGAAAAAAAATTCAAAACACTAGAATGGCTATATCTCCTAAACCAGGCGTCTGCGGGGGTCATTTTATGCACCAAAAAAAAATAAATCAAAACACTAAAATGGCTATATCACCTAAACTAATCATCTGCGGGGGTCATTTTATGCGCCAGAAAAAAAAAATTCTAAATACCAAAATGGCGATATCTCCTAAACTAGGCGTCTGCGGGGGTCATTTTATGCAACAGAAAAAAAAAATTCAAAACACCAAAATGGCTATATCTCCTAAAATAGGTGTCTGCGGGGGTAAGATTATGCACCAGAAAAAAAAAATTCTAAATACCAAAATGGCGATATCTCCTAAGCTAGGCGTCTGCGGGGGTCATTTTATGCACCAGAAAAAAAATAATTCAAAACACCAAAATGGCTATATCTCCTAAACTAATCATCTGCGGGGTCATTTTATGCACCCGAAAAAAAAAATTCTAAATACCAAAATGGCGATATCTCCTAAACCAGGCGTCTGCGGGGGTCATTTTATGCACCAAAAAAAATAAATCAAAACACTAAAATGGTTATATCTCCTAAACTAATCATCTGCGGGGGTCATTTTATGAACCAGAAAAAAAAATTCAAATTACTAAAATGTCTATATCTCCTAACCTAGGCATCTGCGGGGGTCATTTTATGCACCAGAAAAAAAAAGTTCGAATTACTAAAATGTCTATATCTCCTAATCTAGGCGTCTGAGGGGGTCATTTTATGCAACAGAAAAAAAAATTCAAAATACTAAAATGGTTATATCTCTAATCATCTGTGGGGGTCATTTTATGAACCAGAAAAAAAAATTCAAATTACTAAAATGTCTATATCTCCTAACCTAGGCGTCTGCGGGGGTCATTTTATGCACCAGAAAAAAAAAATTCTAAATTCCAAAATGGTGATATCTCCTAAGCTAGGCGTCTGCGGGGGTCATTTTATGCACCAGAAAAAAAAAATTCAAAACACCAAAATGGCTATATCTCCTAAACTAATCATCTGCGGGGTCATTTTATGCACCCGAAAAAAAAAATTCTAAATACCAAAATGGCGATATCTCCTAAACCAGGCGTCTGCGGGGGTCATTTTATGCACGAAAAAAAATAAATCAAAACACTAAAAGGGCTATATCTCCTAAACTAATCATCTGCGGGGTCATTTTATGCAACCGAAAAAAAAAAATTCTAAATACCAAAATGGCGATATCTCCTAAACTAGGCGTCTGCGGGGGTCATTTCATGCACCAGAAAAAAAAAATTCAAAACACCAAAATGGCGATATCTGCTAAACTAGTCGTCTGCGGGGGTCATTTTATGCACAAGAAAAACAAATTAAAACACCAAAATGGCTATATCTCCTATACTAGGCGTCTGCGGGGGTCATTTTATGCACCAAAAAAAATAAAACAAGTCACTAAAATGGCTATATCTCCTAAACTAGGCGTCTGCTTGGGTCATTTTATGCACCAGAAAAAAAAATTCAAATTACTAAAATGGCTATATCTCCTAAACTAGGCGTCTGCGGGGGTCATTTTATGCACCAGAAAAAAAAAGTTCGAATTACTAAAATGTCTATATCTCCTAACCTAGGCATCTGCGGGGGTCATTTTATGCACCAGAAAAAAAAAGTTCGAATTACTAAAATGTCTATATCTCCTAATCTAGGCGTCTGAGGGGGTCATTTTATGCAACAGAAAAAAAAATTCAAAATACTAAATTGGTTATATCTCTAGGCATCTGCGGGGGTCGTTTTATGCACCAGAAAAAAAAATTTCTAAATACCAAAATGGCGATATCTCCTAAATTAGGCGTCTGCGGGGGTCATTTTATGCACCAGAAAAAAAAATTCAAAACACTAAAATGGCTATATCTCCTAATCTAGGCGTCTGCGGGGGTCATTTTATGCACCAAAAAAAAAATCACAATACTAAAATGGCTATATCCCCTAAACTAGGCGTCAGCGGGGGTCATTTTATGCACCAGAAAAAAAATTCTAAATACCAAAATGGTGATATCTCCTAAGCTAGGCGTCTGCGGGGGTCATTTTATTCACCAGAAAAAATAAATTCAAATTTCTAAAATGTCTATATCTCCTTAACTAGGCGTCTGCTTGGGTCATTTTCTGCACCAGAAAAAAAAAATTCAAATTACTAAAATGTCTATATCTCCTAACTTAGGCGTCTGCGGGGGTCATTTTATACACCAGAAAAAAAAATTCATAACACTAAAATGTCTATATCTCCTAAACTAGGCGTCTGCTTGGGTCATATTATGCACCAGAAAAAAAAAATTCAAATTACTAAAATGTCTATATCTCCTAACCTAAATACTAAAATGAATAGGTCCCCTAAACGAGTGGTCTGCGGGGGTCATTTTATGCAACAGAAAAAAAAAATTCAAATTACTAAAATGTCTATATCTCCTAACCTAGGCGTCTGCGGGGGTCATTTTATGCACCACAAAAAAAAAATCAAAATATTAAAATGAATATGTCCCCTAAACGAGTGGTCTGCGGGGGTCATTTTATGCAACAGAAAAAATAAATTCAAATTACTAAAATGTCTATATCTCCTAACCTAGCGTCTGTGGAGGTCATTTTATGCACCAGAAAAAAAAAATTCAAAACACTAAAATGGCTATATCTCCTAAACTAGGCATCTGCGGGGGTCATTTCATGCACCAGAAAAAAAATTCAAAACACTAGAATAGCTATATCTCCTAAACTTATCATCTGCGGGGGTCATTGTATGCACCAGAAAAAAAATTCAAAACACTAGAATGGCTATATCTCCTAAGATAGGCGTCTGTGGGGGTCATTTTATGCACCAAAAAAAATAAATCAAAACACTAAAATGGCTATATCTCCTAAACTAATCATCTGCGGGAGTCATTTTATGAACCAGAAAAAAAAATTCAAATTACTAAAATGTCTATATCTCCTAACCTAGGCATCTGCGGGGGTCATTTTATGCACCAGAAAAAAAAAATTCTAAATTCCAAAATGGCGATATCTCCTAAGCTAGGCGTCTGCGTGGGTCATTTTATGCACCAGAAAAAAAAATTCTAAATACCAAAATGATGATATCTCCTAAGCTAGAAAAAAAAAAATTCAAAACACCAAAATGGCTATATCTCCTAAACTAATCATCTGCGCGGTCATTTTATGCACCAGAAAAAAAAAATTCTAAATACCAAAATGGCGATATCTCCTAAACTAGGCGTCTGCGGAGGTCATTCTATGCACCAGAAAAAACATCAAAAAACTAAAATGGCTATATATCCTAAACTAGGCGTCTACGGGGGTCATTTTATGCACCAGAAAAAACTTCAAAACACAAAAATGGCTGTATCTCCTAAACTAGGTGTCTGCGGGGGTCATTTTATGCACCAGAAAAAAAAAACATTCAAAATACTAAGATGGCTATATCTCCTAAACTAGGTGTCTGCGGGGGTCATTTTATGCACCAAAAAAAAAAATCAAAACACTAAAATGGCTCTATCGCCTAAACTAATCATCTGCGGGGGTCATTTTATGAACCAGAAAAAAAAATTCAAATAACTAAAATGTCTATATCTCCTAACCTAGGCATCTGCGGGGGTCATTTTATGCACAAGAAAAACAAAATTCGAAAAAAAAAATCAAAACACCAAAATGGCTATATCTCCTAAACTAGGTGTCTGCGGGGGTCATTTTATGCACCAGAAAAAAATTCTAAATACCAAAATGGCGATATAGCCTAAGCTAGGCATCTACGGGTGTAATTTTTTGCCCCAGAAAAAAAATTCAAAATACTAACATGGCTGTATCACCTAACCTTGGCGTCTGCGAGGGTCGTTTTATGCAGCAGACAAAAAATTTCAAATTACTAAAATGTCTATATCTCCTAACCTAGGCATCTGCGGGGGTCATTTTATGCACCAGAAAAAAAAAGTTCGAATTACTAAATTGTCTATATCTCCTAATCTAGGCGTCTGAGGGGGTCATTTTATGCAACAGAAAAAAAAATTCAAAATACTAAAATGGTTATATCTCTAGGCATCTGCGGGGGTCGTTTTATGCACCAGAAAAAAAAATTTCTAAATACCAAAATGGCGATATCTCCTAAATTAGGCGTCTGCGGGGGTCATTTTATGCACCAGAAAAAAAAATTCAAAACACTAAAATGGCTATATCTCCTAATCTAGGCGTCTGCGGGGGTCATTTTATGCACCAAAAAAAAAATCACAATACTAAAATGGCTATATCCCCTAAACTAGGCGTCAGCGGGGGTCATTTTATGCACCAGAAAAAAAATTCAAAACACTGGAATGGCTATATCTCCTAAACCAGGCGTCTGCGGGGGTCATTTTATGCACCAAAAAAAAATAAATCAAAACACTAAAATGGCTATATCTCCTAAACTAATCATCTGCGGGGGTCATTTTATGCGCCAGAAAAAAAAAATTCTAAATACCAAAATGGCGATATCTCCTAAACTAGGCGTCTGCGGGGGTCATTTTATGCAACAGAAAAAAAAATTCAAAACACCAAAATGGCTATATCTCCTAAAATAGGTGTCTGCGGGGGTAAGTTTATGCACCAGAAAAAAAAAATTCTAAATACCAAAATGGCGATATCTCCTAAGCTAGGCGTCTGCGGGGGTCATTTTATGCACCAGAAAAAAAAAAATTCAAAACACCAAAATGGCTATATCTCCTAAACTAATCATCTGCGGGGTCATTTTATGCACCCGAAAAAAAAAATTTTAAATACCAAAATGGCGATATCTCCTAAACCAGGCGTCTGCGGGGGTCATTTTATGCACCAAAAAAAATAAATCAAAACACTAAAATGGTTATATCTCCTAAACTAATCATCTGCGGGGGTCATTTTATGAACCAGAAAAAAAAATTCAAATTACTAAAATGTCTATATCTCCTAACCTAGGCATCTGCGGGGGTCATTTTATGCACCAGAAAAAAAAAGTTCGAATTACTAAAATGTCTATATCTCCTAATCTAGGCGTCTGAGGGGGTCATTTTATGCAACAGAAAAAAAAATTCAAAATACTAAAATGGTTATATCTCTAATCATCTGTGGGGGTCATTTTATGAACCAGAAAAAAAAATTCAAATTACTAAAATGTCTATATCTCCTAACCTAGGCGTCTGCGGGGGTCATTTTATGCACCAGAAAAAAAAAATTCTAAATTCCAAAATGGTGATATCTCCTAAGCTAGGCGTCTGCGGGGGTCATTTTATGCACCAGAAAAAAAAAAATTCAAAACACCAAAATGGCTATATCTCCTAAACTAATCATCTGCGGGGTCATTTTATGCACCCGAAAAAAAAAATTCTAAATACCAAAATGGCGATATCTCCTAAACCAGGCGTCTGCGGGGGTCATTTTATGCACGAAAAAAAATAAATCAAAACACTAAAAGGGCTATATCTCCTAAACTAATCATCTGCGGGGTCATTTTATGCAACCGAAAAAAAAAAATTCTAAATACCAAAATGGCGATATCTCCTAAACTAGGCGTCTGCGGGGGTCATTTCATGCACCAGAAAAAAAAAATTCAAAACACCAAAATGGCGATATCTGCTAAACTAGTCGTCTGCGGGGGTCATTTTATGCACAAGAAAAACAAATTAAAACACCAAAATGGCTATATCTCCTATACTAGGCGCCTGCGGGGGTCATTTTATGCACCAAAAAAAATAAAACAAGTCACTAAAATGGCTATATCTCCTAAACTAGGCGTCTGCTTGGGTCATTTTATGCACCAGAAAAAAAAATTCAAATTACTAAAATGGCTATATCTGCTAACCTAGGCGTCTGCGGGGGCATTTTATGCACCAGAAAAAAAAATTCTGAATACTAAAATGAATAGGTCCCCTAAACGAATGGTCTGCGGGGGTCATTTTATGCACCAGAAAAAATAGATTCAAATTACTAAAATGTCTATATCTGCCAACATAGGCGTCTGAGGGGGTCATTTTATGCAACAGAAAAAAAAATTCAAAATACTAAAATGGTTATATCTCCTAAACTAGGCATCTGCGGGGGTCGTTTTATGCACCAGAAAAAAAAATTTCTAAATACCAAAATGGCGATATCTCCTAAACTAGGCGTCTGCGGGGGTCATTTTATGCACCAGAAAAAAAAATTCAAAACACTAAAATGGCTATATCTCCTAAACTAGGCGTCTGCGGGGGTCATTTTATGCACCAAAAAAAAAAATCACAATACTAAAATGGCTATATCCCCTAAACTAGGCGTCAGCGGGGGTCATTTTATGCACCAGAAAAAAAATTCAAAACACTAGAATGGCTATATCTCCTAAACCAGGCGTCTGCGGGGGTCATTTTATGCACCAAAAAAAATAAATCAAAACACTAAAAAGGCTATATCTCCTAAGCTGGCGTCTGGGGGGGTCATTTTATGCACCAGAAAAAAAAAATTCTAAATACCAAAATGGCGATATCTCCTAAACTAGGCGTCTGCGGGGGTCATTTTATGCACCAGAAAAAAAAAATTCAAAACACCAAAATGGCTATATCTCCTAAAATAGGTGTCTGCGGGGGTAAGTTTATGCACCAGAAAAAAAAAATCAAAACACCAAAATGGCTATATCTCCTAAACCAGGCGTCTGCGGGGGTCATTTTATGCAACAGAAAAAAAAAATTCTAAATTCCAAAATGGTGATATCTCCTAAGCTAGGCGTCTGCGGGGGTCATTTTATGCACCAGAAAAAAAAAATTCTAAATTCCAAAATGGTGATATCTCCTAAGCTAGGCGTCTGCGGGGGTCATTTTATGCACCAGAAAAAAAAAATTCAAAACACCAAAATGGCGATATCTGCTAAACTAGTCGTCTGCGGGGGTCATTTTATGCACCAGAAAAACAAATTAAAACACCTAAATATCTATATCTCCTATACTAGGCGTCTGCGGGGGTCATTTTATGCACCAAAAAAAATAAAACAAGACACTAAAATGGCTATATCTCCTAAACTAGGCGTCTGCTTGGGTCATTTTATGCACCAGAAAAAAAAATTCAAATTACTAAAATGGCTATATCTGCTAACCTAGGCGTCTGCGGGGGGCATTTTATGCACCAGAAAAAAAAATTCTGAATACTAAAATGAATAGGTCCCCTAAACGAATGGTCTGCGGGGGTCATTTTATGCACCAGAAAAAAAAATTCAAAATACTAAAATGGTTATATCTCCTAAACTAGGCATCTGCGGGGGTCGTTTTATGCAACAGAAAAAAAAATTTCTAAATACCAAAATGGCGATATCTCCTAAACTAGGCGCCTGCGGGGGTCATTTTATGCACCAGAAAAAAAAATTCAAAACACTAAAATGGCTATATCTCCTAAACTAGGCGTCTGCGGGGGTCATTTTATGCACCAGAAAAAAAATTCAAAACACTAGAATGGCTATATCTCCTAAACCAGGCGTCTGCGGGGGTCATTTTATGCACCAAAAAAAATAAATCAAAACACTAAAATGGCTATATCTCCTAAACTAATCATCTGCGGGGGTCATTTTATGAACCAGAAAAAAAAATTCAAATTACTAAAATGTCTATATCTCCTAACCTAGGCATCTGCGGGGGTCATTTTATGCACCAGAAAAAAAAAATTCTAAATTCCAAAATGGTGATATCTCCTAAGCTAGGCGTCTGCGGGGGTCATTTTATGCACCAGAAAAAAAAAATTCAAAACACCAAAATGGCTATATCTCCTAAACTAATCATCTGCGGGGTCATTTTATGCACCCGAAAAAAAAAATTCTAAATACCAAAATGGCGATATCTCCTAAACTAGGCGTCTGCGGGGGTCATTTTATGCACCAGAAAAAAAAATTCAAAACACCAAAATGGCTATATCGCCTAAACTAATCATCTGCGGGGTCATTTTATGCAACCGAAAAAAAAAATTCTAAATACCAAAATGGCGATATCTCCTAAACTAGGCGTCTGCGGGGGTCATTTTATGCACCAGAAAAAAAAATTCAAAACACCAAAATGGCGATATCTGCTAAACTAGTCGTCTGCGGGGGTCATTTTATGCACCAGAAAAACAAATTAAAACACCAAAATGGCTATATCTCCTATACTAGGCGTCTGCGGGGGTCATTTTATGCACCAAAAAAAATAAAACAAGACACTAAAATGGCTATATCTCCTAAACTAGGCGTCTGCTTGGGTCATTTTATGCACCAGAAAAAAAATTCCAATTACTAAAATGGCTATATCTGCTAACCTAGGCGTCTGCGGGGGGCATTTTGTGCACCAGAAAAAAAAATTCTGAATACTAAAATGAATAGGTCCCCTAAACGAATGGTCTGCGGGGGTCACTTTATGCACCAGGAAAAATAGATTCAAATTACTAAAATGTCTATATCTGCTAACATAGGCGTCTGAGGGGGTCATTTTATGCAACAGAAAAAAAAATTCAAAATACTAAAATGGTTATATCTCCTAAACTAGGCATCTGCGGGGGTCGTTCTATGCACCAGAAAAAAAAATTTCTAAATACCAAAATGGCGGTATCTCCTAAACTAGGCGTCTGCGGGGGTCATTTTATGCACCAGAAAAAAAAATTCAAAACACTAAAATGGCTATATCTCCTAAACTAGGCGTCTGCGGGGGTCATTTTACGTACCAAAAAAAAAATCACAATACTAAAATGGCTATATCCCCTAAACTTGGCGTCTGCGGGGGTCATTTTATGCACCAGAAAAAAAATTCAAAACACTAGAATGGCTATATCTCCTAAACCAGGCGTCTGCGGGGGTCATTTTATGCACCAAAAAAAATAAATCAAAACACTAAAATGGCTATATCTCCTAAACTAATCATCTGCGGGGATCATTTTATGCGCCAGAAAAAAAAAATTCTAAATACCAAAATGGCGATATCTCCTAAACTAGGCGTCTGCGGGGGTCATTTTATGCACCAGAAAAAAAAAATTCAAAACACCAAAATGGCTATATCTCCTAAACTAATCATCTGCGGGGTCATTTTATGCAACCGAAAAAAAAATTCTAAATACCAAAATGGCGATATCTGCTAAACTAGTCGTCTGCGGGGGTCATTTTATGCACCAGAAAAACAAATTAAAACACCAAAATGGCTATATCTCCTATACTAGGCGTCTGCGGGGGTCATTTTATGCACCAAAAAAAATAAAACAAGACACTAAAATGGCTATATCTCCTAAACTAGGCGTCTGCTTGGGTCATTTTATGCACCAGAAAAAAAATTCCAATTACTAAAATGGCTATATCTGCTAACCTAGGCGTCTGCGGGGGGCATTTTGTGCACCAGAAAAAAAAATTCTGAATACTAAAATGAATAGGTCCCCTAAACGAATGGTCTGCGGGGGTCATTTTATGCACCAGAAAAAATAGATTCAAATTACTAAAATGTCTATATCTGCTAACTTAGGCGTCTGAGGGGGTCATTTTATGCAACAGAAAAAAAAATTCAAAATACTAAAATGGTTATATCTCCTAAACTAGGCATCTGCGGGGGTCGTTTTATGCACCAGAAAAAAAAATTTCTAAATACCAAAATGGCGATATCTCCTAAACTAGGCGTCTGCGGCGGTCATTTTATGCACCAGAAAGAAAAAATCAAAACACCAAAATGGCTATATCTCCTAAACTAGGCGTCTTCGGGGGTCATTTTGTGCACCAGAAAAAAAAAATTCAAAACAGCAAAATGGCTATATCTCCTAAACTAGGTGTCTGCTGGGGTCAATTTATGCACCAGAAAAAAAGTTCTAAATACCAAAATGGCGATATCTCCTAAACTAGGCGTCTGCGGGGGTCATTTTATGCACCAGAAAGAAAAAATCAAAACACCAAAATGGCTATATCTCCTAAACTAGGCGTCTTCGGGGGTCATTTTGTGCACCAGAAAAAAAAAATTCAAAACAGCAAAATGGCTATATCTCCTAAACTAGGTGTCTGCTGGGGTCAATTTATGCACCAGAAAAAAAGTTCTAAATACCAAAATGGCGATATCTCCTAAACTAGGCGTCTGCGGGGGTCATTTTATGCACCAGAAAAAAAAAATTCTAAATACCATAATGGCTATATCTCCTATACTAGGCGTCTGCCGTTGTCATTTTATGCACCAAAAAAAAATAAAACAAGACACTAAAATGGCTATATCTCCTAAACTAATCATCTGCGGGGGTCATTTTATGAACCAGAAAAAAAAATTCAAATTACTAAAATGTCTATATCTCCTAACCTAGGCATCTGCGGGGGTCATTTTATGCACCAGAAAAAAAAAATTCTAAATTCCAAAATGGTGATATCTCCTAAGCTAGGCGTCTGCGGGGGTCATTTTATGCACCAGAAAAAAAAAAATTCAAAACACCAAAATGGCTATATCTCCTAAACTAATCATCTGCGGGGTCATTTTATGCACCCGAAAAAAAAATTCTAAATACCAAAATGGCGATATCTCCTAAACTAGGCGTCTGCGGGAGTCATTTTATGCACCAGAAAAAAAAAATTCAAAACACCAAAATGGCTATATCTCCTAAAATAGGTGTCTGCGGGGGTAAGTTTATGCACCAGAAAAAAAAAATCAAAACACCAAAATGGCTATATCTCCTAAACCAGGCGTCTGCGGGGATCATTTTATGCACCAAAAAAAATAAATCAAAACACTAAAATGGCTATATCTCCTAAACTAATCATCTGCGGGGGTCATTTTATGAACCAGAAAAAAAAATTCAAATTACTAAAATGTCTATATCTCCTAACCTAGGCATCTGCGGGGGTCATTTTATGCACCAGAAAAAAAAAATCAAAACACCAAAATGGCTATATCTCCTAAACTAGGTGTCTGCGGGGGTCATTTTATGCACCAGAAAAAAAATTCTAAATGCCATAATGGCGATATCTCCTAAGCTAGGCGTCTGCGGGGGTCATTTTATGCACCAGAAAAAAAAAATTCTAAGTACCAAAATGGCGATATCTCCTAAACTAGGTGTCTGCGGGGGTCATTTTATGCACCAGAAAAAAAAAATCAAAACACCAAAATGACTATATCTCCTAAACTAGGTGTCTGCGGGGGTCATTTTATGCACCAGAAAAAAAATTCTAAATACCAAAATGGCGATATCTCCTAAGCTAGGCGTCTGCAGGAGTCATTTTTTGCACCAGAAAAAAAAAATTCACAACACCAAAATGGCTATATCTCCTAACCTAGGCATCTGCGGGGGTCATTTTGTGCACCAGAAAAAAAAAATTCAAAATTCTAAATACCAAAATGGAGATATCTCTTAAGCTAGGCATCTACGGGTGTAATTTTTTGCCCCAGAAAAAAAATTCAAAATACTAACATGGCTATATCTCCTAAACTTGGCGTCTGCGAGGGTCATTATATGCAGCAGAAAAAAAAATTCAAATTACTAAAATGTCTATATCACCTAACCTTGGCATCTGCGGGGGTCATTTTATGCACCAGAAAAAAAAATTATAAATACCAAAATGGTGATATCTCCTAAGCTAGGCGTCTGCGGGGGTCATTTTATGCACCAGAAAGAAAAAATCAAAACACCAAAATGGCTATATCTCCTAAACTAGGCGTCTTCGGGGGTCATTTTGTGCACCAGAAAAAAAAAATTCAAAACAGCAAAATGGCTATATCTCCTAAACTAGGTGTCTGCTGGGGTCAATTTATGCACCAGAAAAAAAGTTCTAAATACCAAAATGGCGATATCTCCTAAACTAGGCGTCTGCGGGGGTCATTTTATGCACCAGAAAGAAAAAATCAAAACACCAAAATGGCTATATCTCCTAAACTAGGCGTCTTCGGGGGTCATTTTGTGCACCAGAAAAAAAAAAAATTCAAAACAGCAAAATGGCTATATCTCCTAAACTAGGTGTCTGCTGGGGTCAATTTATGCACCAGAAAAAAAGTTCTAAATACCAAAATGTCTATATCTCCTAAACTAGGCGTCTGCGGGGGTCATTTTATGCACCAGAAAAAAAAAATTCTAAATACCATAATGGCTATATCTCCTATACTAGGCGTCTGCCGTTGTCATTTTATGCACCAAAAAAAATAAAACAAGACACTAAAATGGCTATATCTCCTAAACTAATCATCTGCGGGGGTCATTTTATGAACCAGAAAAAAAAATTCAAATTACTAAAATGTCTATATCTCCAAACCTAGGCATCTGCGGGGGTCATTTTATGCACCAGAAAAAAAAAATTCTAAATTCCAAAATGGTGATATCTCCTAAGCTAGGCGTCTGCGGGGGTCATTTTATGCACCAGAAAAAAAAAATTCAAAACACCAAAATGGCTATATCTCCTAAACTAATCATCTGCGGGGTCATTTTATGCACCCGAAAAAAAAATTCTAAATACCAAAATGGCGATATCTCCTAAACTAGGCGTCTGCGGGGGTCATTTTATGCACCAGAAAAAAAAATTCAAAACACCAAAATGGCTATATCTCCTAAATTAATCATCTGCGGGGTCATTTTATGCAACCGAAAAAAAAAATTCTAAATACCAAAATGGCGATATCTCCTAAACTAGGCGTCTGGGGGGTCATTTTATGCACCAGAAAAAAAAAATTCAAAACACCAAAATGGCGATATCTGCTAAACTAGTCGTCTGCCGGGGTCATTTTATGCACCAGAAAAACAAATTAAAACACCAAAATGGCTATATCTCCTATACTAGGCGTCTGCGTTGGTCATTTTATGCACCAAAAAAAATAAAACAAGACACTAAAATGGCTATATCTCCTAAACTAGGCGTCTGCTTGGGTCATTTTATGCACCAGAAAAAAAAATTCAAATTACTAAAATGGCTATATCTGCTAACCTAGGCGTCTACGGGGGGCATTTTATGCACCAGAAAAAAAAATTCTGAATACTAAAATGAATAGGTCCCCTAAACGAATGGTCTGCGGGGGTCATTTTATGCACCAGAAAAAATAGATTCAAATTACTAAAATGTCTATATCTGCTAACATAGGCGTCTGAGGGGGTCATTTTATGCAACAGAAAAAAAAATTCAAAATACTAAAATGGTTATATCTCCTAAACTAGGCATCTGCGGGGGTCGTTTTATGCACCAGAAAAAAAAATTTCTAAATACCAAAATGGCGATATCTCCTAAACTATTCGTCTGCGGGGGTCATTTTATGCACCAGAAAAAAAAATTCAAAACACTAAAATGGCTATATCTCCTAAACAAGGCGTCTGCGGGGGTCATTTTATGCACCAAAAACAAAAATCACAATACTAAAATGGCTATATCTCCTAAACCAGGCGTCTGCGGGGGTCATTTTATGCACCAAAAAAAATAAATCAAAACACCAAAATGGCTATATCTCCTAAACTAATCATCTGCGGGGGTCATTTTATGCGCCAGAAAAAAAAATTCTAAATACCAAAATGGCGATATCTCCTAAACTAGGCGTCTGCGAGGGTCATTTTATGCACCAGAAAAAAAAAATTCAAAACACCAAAGTGGCGATATCTGCTAAACTAGTCGTCTGCGGGGGTCATTTTATGCACCAGAAAAACAAATTAAAACACCAAAATGGCTATATCTCCTATACTAGGCGTCTGCGGGGGTCATTTTATGCACCAAAAAAAATAAAACAAGACACTAAAATGGCTATATCTCCTAAACTAGGCGTCTGCTTGGGTCATTTTATGCACCAGAAAAAAAAATTCAAATTACTAAAATGGCTATATCTGCTAACCTAGGCGTCTGCGGGTGGCATTTTATGCACCAGAAAAAAAAATTCTGAATACTAAAATGAATAGGTCCCCTAAACGAATGGTCTGCGGGGGTCATTTTATGCACCAGAAAAAATAGATTCAAATTACTAAAATGTCTATATCTGCTAACATAGGCGTCTGAGGGGGTCATTTTATGCAACAGAAAAAAAAATTCAAAATACTAAAATGGTTATATCTCCTAAACTAGGCATCTGCGGGGGTCGTTTTATGCACCAGAAAAAAAAATTCAAAACACTAAAATGGCTTTATCTCATAAACTAGGCGTCTGCGGGGGTCATTTTATGCACCAAAAAAAAACTCACAATACTAAAATGGCTATATCCCCTAAACTAGGCGTCTGCGGGGGTCATTTTATGCACCAGAAAAAAAATTCAAAACACTAGAATGGCTATATCTCCTAAACCAGGCGTCTGCGAGGGTCATTTTATGCACCAAAAAAATAAATCAAAACACTAAAATGGCTATATCTCCTAAACTAATCATCTGCGGGGGTCATTTTATGCGCCAGAACAAAAAATTCTAAATTCCAAAATGGTGATATCTCCTAAGCTAGGCGTCTGCGGGGGTCATTTTATGCACCAGAAAAAAAAAAATTCAAAACACCAAAATGGCTATATCTCCTAAACTAATCATCTGCGGGGTCATTTTATGCACCCGAAAAAAAAAATTCTAAATACCAAAATGGCGATATCTCCTAAACTAGGCGTCTGCAGGGGTCATTTTATGCACCAGAAAAAAAAAATTCAAAACACCAAAATGGCTATATCTCCTAAACTAATCATCTGCGGGGTCATTTTATGCAACCGAAAAAAAAATTCTAAATACCAAAATGGCGATATCTCCTAAACTAGGCGTCTGCGGGGGTCATTTTATGCACCAGAAAAAAAAAATTCAAAACACCAAAATGGCGATATCAGCTAAACTAGTCGTCTGCGGGGGTCATTTTATGCACCAGAAAAACAAATTAAAACACCAAAATGGCTATATCTCCTATACTAGGCGTCTGCCGTTGTCATTTTATGCACCAAAAAAAATAAAACAAGACACTAAAATGGCTATATCTCCTAAACTAATCATCTGCGGGGGTCATTTTATGAACCAGAAAAAAAAATTCAAATTACTAAAATGTCTATATCTCCTAACCTAGGCATCTGCGGGGGTCATTTTATGCACAAGAAAAAAAAATTCTAAATTCCAAAATGGCGATATCTCCTAAGCTAGACGTCTGCGGGGGTCATTTTATGCACCAGAAAAAAAATTCTAAATACCATAATGGCGATATCTCCTAAGCTAGGCGTCTGCGGGGGTCATTTTATGCACCAGAAAAAAAAATTCTAAATACAAAAATGGCGATATCTCCTAAGCTAGGCGTCTGCAGGTGTCATTTTTTGCACCAGAAAAAAAAAATCAAAACACCAAAATGGCTATATCTCCTAAACTAGGTGTCTGCGGGGGTCATTTTATGCACCAGAAACAAAATTCTAAATACCATAATGGCGATATCTCCTAAGCTAGGCGTCTGCGGGGGTCATTTTATGCACCAGAAAAAAAAATTCTAAGTACCAAAATGGCGATATCTCCTATCTCCATTTTCAGTTTGACTGTCAACCTGTGCGGACGTGTTTTCTCTTGTATACCGAATTCTGTTACTTTTCCGCTTTCCTTCAAAGCCCCGTAAACTGCCGAATCAGTAAATTTCACTATATTTCCCGTCTCTGTTCGTCGACCTAGTTTCACCTGTGCCAGTTTTGTACCCCCAAAAAAAAAAAAAAAACAAAAAAAAAAAAAAAACTAAAAAAAATAATAAATAAATAACGGTAACAAAAATTAATTGCGTCAATAAGTTTTCGTAGCCCAAATAAAAATAAACAATGGAAAAGTGCTGTGCTAGTGTTTTGTGCTCAATTGTTGACCCCAACGCGGAATGGGTAGCCTGCAATGGTCTCTGCGGAAAATCATTCCATGCCATATGCATCGGACTTACCCGGAGATCCATTACCTACCTCAAGGAGTATTGCAGTCTCTTCAATTTTTACTGCGACGAGTGCAAAGAGATCACCTTGGCTCACGTTATGCTGGCAATTAAATGCAATAACGAGTCTATCAATGCGATGCTAACCGAAAACAATCATATTAGCAGAACTATTCTCGACAGAATAGAGAAGATTGAAGACTCAGTAAACTGCATTGACAGTAAGTCCACAGGAAGAATGATAGAAAAGCAACTGACAGCGATCCACAATCTGTCCAAAAATCAATCTCATCACGACAACGAGAGCGAAGTGATCAAATATCACTTGGATGGATTAAAAGCATTCCTCAAAACAAATTTTGCCAACCTCCTTAAATCCAACGTACTCACACACATAAACGACTCTATCAATCTTCTCCGTACTGATCTCGACTTGCTTTTTCAATCATCCTCCAAAACAATACATCCCACCCCGCATCCATCAGACTCTACGCTCGATGACTTAACCCTAAAAATAATAGACGTCAGCGAGGAACTCATAGCAACTCGTTTGACCGTTGCCGAAATCGGTAAAGAAGTGAGATTGGCTTCCCACAAAATCGATGGAATCCCCGATCAAATTCAACTTCAAGCTAGTTCCCCGTACAATGTCTCAATTCATAATGAATTAGTAGACACGGAGTCATTTTCAAATACTCCTCCCGCCGTCCTAACAACGGAAACCGAAACCGCGCTGCCTATCCCGCCCGCCCCCGCCCCACGAAAACTGCTCAAACAATTCGGAACTTCATGGACCCCCTCCGAATGGAAAAGCCGACTCGAAAAGTTGAAAGAGGGAAACCATACAGCATTCTACGTTGAAGGGGCTCCTCAACACGCTGATGTTAGTTGGGTGCGGAATTTCTTTCACCGAAATTATGCCATCACCATTAGCGAGTGCGAGATGATTTCCCCTGCTGACTCCAATAGTTCCTGCAGCTTCAAAATCAGCATCCCAACCAAATATTCATGGTTATTCCCCACTTCCCCTGGTAAGGCCACTAAACCTGGGAAGATAAGTATCACCAAATGCTCTGAGGAACGAGAAAACCCACGTGTCGACGACAACCAAAATTTTAAAAATAAACGTAACGATAAGCTTAAAAAAAGACCGCTCCCAAACCCCCTTCCAACTAAAAAGCACGCTAATAAAAAACGAAGCTCTAATCCCGATCCCAACTGGAGCTTCAAAACGAATTTGTTCCCCGATTTTAGTCCCCCCTCCTCACTTATCCGACACAAAGCCCTTACACACCAATCCTCTAATCCGCTAATTTCCAATGTTCCACCCAAGCCCCCGCGCCAACGCGTCTCCTTCAACTTAACCCCAACCACCCATATTATCCCTTCTCAATCTTCTACGCCAGCGATCCCAGCAAACAACTCATTTCCTAACTTCGACCTACAAACTGGGGCTAAGTACCCTAATTTTATTAACTCCCATACCCTAAACCCAACATCTCATCCGGCGCCTAACTCCATATCCAACCACGAATCTCCATCTCCCTCCTCCACTGCCCCTATTCTTGATCCTCTTTTTCCCCCCACAGTTAAACTAACCCAGCAAACCAATGGAACTACAGAAAGTCGCTATGCACTCTCTAGGCTTAGAGAGAGAAAGATATATGAAAACATTCGTCTCTTTCTCGCCTATCTACACGACAAATCGGACTCGGTCTGCTACGAAGGGAAGACCAAAACCAGCGTCATGGTATCCATCCAGCAGGAAGGCCTCCCTACCGACCCTATCAGTCTCAGGAACCTTTATGTCAGGTACCACGAGATTTTTAGCATGTCCCCTCAGAAAGTAGCAGACGACCTTGCTGCTTTCGGCCACTACGTTCACTCTAAACGAGTCTCACACCTACAGCGAAGCCGAGCTGACCACGATAAATTTTTTCGTCCATAACGTGCCTTCCTTGTCAGCACTTAAACCATCCCGCCATACATCTCCACCCCACAACATCCCTCTTACATTTTACTACCAGAATGTAAGAGGTCTTCGCTCTAAAACCAATGCTGTCCTACGTCAATCGCATTCTCTTCCCTTTGATATTTACGCCTTGACCGAAACCAATTTGATTCCCGACATAAAGAACCAGGAATTGTTCCCCCCTACTTTTAATGTTTTTCGCGACGACGATCCTACCCGCCCACATGATGATTCCCCCTGTCGAGGCGTCCTACTGGCGATCCACAACAGCCTTAACTCTTCCCCCATTACCATCTCTTCATCCTCTAAAGTCGACTTTGTCGCTATAAAAATATCACTCCCCTTCAAGTCCCTTTACGTTTTATGTTGCTACATCCTGCCAGCTCAACCTACCGAATCTTACCAACTTGTTGTCGATGCGATCGACTATTTAATTGACCTGTCTGACTCTACTGACGATATCTTTGTTTTCGGCGACTTTAATCTTCCTCAGCTACAGTGGATTCCATCAGACGATCAATCGTTCTTCATCGCTTCAAATGCCAACTCAGCTAAGGAATGTCTCTTCTTAGATCGCTTAACAGACTCAAGTCTATGCCAAGTCAGTGGTGTATCCAACTATATGGGCAGGCAATTGGACCTTATTTTCACAACAGATTCAATCAACTCCTCAGTCTCACTTTGTCCCCTATCTCTCTCCACAATCGACAACTACCACCCCCCCTTCTACTTTCATTTTTTCATAACTCTTCTCTCCAGTCCACTCCTCCCACAACTCTCTCATCCTATGACTTCCACAAAGCAAACTTTCACAAAATCAGTGACTATCTTAGCAGATCCCCCTTTAACTTTCACAACCTAAGCGTAAATGATGCCTTATCCATTTTTTATAAAGAAATATTTAATTCTTTCAGCCTTTACGTTCCGTTTTCCCGCCTTAAAACATCATCTACTAGTCCTCCCTGGTATAATCGCAAGCTTCGTTCCTTACGAAACAAGAGAAACAAGTTATGGGCTGTTTTCCTGCGTACCAGATCCTTGTCCGACTATTCCAACTATCTTGATGCTTATCTTCATTTCACCGAACTTTACGATTCCCTTTACCAGCGTTACCTTAACAATGCGCAAGTCAACCTTATAAATGACCCTAAGTCCTTTTACCAATTTGTTAACTACAAAAGAAAGTCCGATGGTTACCCTCCTTCCCTCTCTTTCAACAACAAGTCATCAACCGATCCACTCACCATTGCCAACCTATTTGCCAGCTTCTTTAAACAATCCTTTACCAACGACTCCTTTGTACCAGATCCATCCTATTTTCGTTACCTACTGAACTTCTCCAACGGCCCACTTCTCTCTCACATCTTGGATCCCTCCTATATCGAATATAAATTACACCAACTCAATGATGAATTTACACCCGGTCCAGATGGCCTCCCTGCCATATTTCTTAAAAAATGCTCTTCGTCTCTTTCCCTTGCCCTTTCTGATCTCTTTCGTCTATCCCTTTCACAAGGAGAATTTCCTCAGGTTTGGAAAACCTCCTTTATAACCCCAATCCACAAAAAGGGATCAAAGAACGAAATAACAAACTATCGTCCAATCGCTAAACTCTCCCATATACCCAAACTCCTCGAAAGTATTTTGTATGAAGCTCTAAGCTTCCAATGCAAATCACTTATTTCCCCTAGACAACACGGCTTCCTAAAGGGTAGGTCAACCACCACAAATCTCGTTGAATTCGTATCCTTTGCCATCTCTGCCCTAGAGAACGGCAACGAAGTCGATGTAGTTGCAACCGATTTTAGCAAAGCCTTCGATAAAATCTCTCATAGATTAATAATCTTCAAATTGTCTGCCCTCGGCTTTGAACCCATACTGTTAAAATGGATATCCTCTTACCTCGAAAACCGTTTTTACAGTGTTCGTTTTAGGTCAGCCCACTCCGCTCCATTTTTGGCCACCTCTGGAGTTCCTCAAGGTAGCCATCTCGGTCCCCTTCTCTTTATATTAACCATAAAAGATCTCGATAGGATCATCAAATACTCGTCCGTCTCCCTTTACGCCGACGATACCAAATTTTTCAAAACCATTTCCTCTCCCCATGACTCCTTCCTTCTTCAACAAGACCTTGATAGTTTTTCGATCTGGTGCCTCAAAAATTGTTTGGAACTTAATATCACCAAATGCCAATCCATCACCTATTCACATAAGCGGCTCAAATCTCCTCCCCGACTCTACCTTCTCCACAACCAACCTATCTCCTCCGTTGAATCTCTTCGCGACCTCGGCATTTTGTGTGATAGGGAGCTCAACTTCCGTTTGCATATGGATGGGATAATCCTTAAAGCCAACTCTGCACTAGGTTTTGTAAAACGATGGTCCAAAGAATTCACCAACCCATACGTGACCAGGTCCCTCTATATTACCTTTGTTCGTCCCCTCCTAGAGTACGCCAGTCAAGTATGGTCCCCATATCATCGCGTTCATATCTCGAGAATCGAAAGCATCCAGCGCCGTTTTCTTCGATTTGCTCTTCGAGGTTTGCCCTGGGATGATTCTTTTACTCTGCCCCCCTATCAAAACCGTCTCAACCTTATTAACCTAAACACCCTTGAGGAACGCAGAGATGCAGCCGACTTTCTCTTCATTCATCGACTTCTTTCAGGTCAGGTTGAATGCACGTCCCTTCACAATTCTATTTTCCTCAACTCTAACCCTCGTAATCTACGTACCCCTCGTCTCTTCTATCTCCCAACCCACCACACCACCTATGGCGCGAACGAACCAATCTCCCGCATGCTACGAAAAATTAATTCAAACCCTAGCGTCTTTGATTTCCACCGCACCACTTCCTACCTCAAATCGGTTCTCCTTCACCACAATAACCAACCTTAGTTATAAGTTTTAGTTTAAGTTTAATTTTAAGTTATAGCTTGTATTAAGCCGAATAAATGGGGGCTTTCGCCCCCACCAAAACTAGGCGTCTGCAGGTGTCATTTTTTGCACCAGAAGAAAAAAATTCACAACACCAAAATGGCTATATCTCCTAACCTAGGCGTCTGCGGGGGTCATTTTATGCATCAGAAAAAAAAAATCAAAACACCAAAATGGCTATATCTCCTAAACTAGGTGTCTGCGGGGGTCATTTTATGCACCAGAAAAAAAAAATCAAAACACCAAAATGACTATATCTCCTAAACTAGGTGTCTGCGGGGGTCATTTTATGCACCAGAAAAAAAATTCTAAATACCAAAATGGCGATATCTCCTATGCTAGGCGTCTGCAGGAGTCATTTTTTGCACCAGAAAAAAAAAATTCACAACACCAAAATGGTTATATCTCCTAACCTAGGCATCTGCGGGGGTCATTTTATGCACCAGAAAAAAACAGTTCAAATTACTAAAATGTCTATGTCTCCGAATCTAGGCGTATGCGGGGGTCATTTTATGCACCAGAAAGAAAAAATTCAAATTACTAAAATGTCTATATCTCCTAACCTAGGTATCTGCGGGGGTCATTTTATGCACCAGAAAAAAAAGTCAAAACACTTAAATGTCTATATCTCCTAAACTAGGCGTCTGCGGTGGTCATTTTTATAAACTAGGAGTCTGCGGGGTAATTTTATGCACCAGAAAAAAAAATCAAAATACTAAAATGGCTATATCTCCTAAACTAGGCGTCTGCGGGGGTCATTTTATGCACCGGAAAAAAAAATTCAAATTACGAAAATATCTATATCTCCTAACCAAGGCATCTGCGGGGGTCATTTTATGCACCAGAAAAAAAAATTCAAAACACCAAAATTGCTATGTCTCCTAAACTAGGCGTCTGCGGGGGTCATTTTATGCACCAGAAAAAAAAATTCAAATTACTAAAATGTCTATATCTCCTAACCTAGGTATCTGCGGGGGTCATTTTATGCACCAGAAAAAAAAGTCAAAACACTTAAATGTCTATATCTCCTAAACTAGGCGTCTGCGGTGGTCATTTTTATAAACTAGGAGTCTGCGGGGTCATTTTATGCACCAGAAAAAAAAATCAAAATACTAAAATGGCTATATCTCCTAAACTAGGCGTCTGCGGGGGACATTTTATGCACCAGAAAAAAAATTCTAAATACCAAAATGGAGATATCTCTTAAGCTAGGCATCTACGGGTGTCATTTTTTGCCCCAGAAAAAAAATTCAAAATACTAACATGGCTATATCTCCTAAACTTGGGTCATTAAATGCAGCAGAAAAAAAAATTGAAATTACTAAAATGTCTATATCAGCTAACCTAGGCATCTGCGGGGGTCATTTTATGCACCAGAAAAAAAAATTCTAAATACCAAAATGGTGATATCTCCTAAGCTAGGCGTCTGCGGGGGTCATTTTATGCACCAGAAAGAAAAAATCAAAACACCAAAATGGCTATATCTCCTAAACTAGGCGTCTTCGGGGGTCATTTTGTGCACCAGAAAAAAAAAATTCAAAACAGCGAAATGGCTATATCTCCTAAACTAGGTGTCTGCTGGGGTCAATTTATGCACCAGAAAAAAAGTTCTAAATACCAAAATGGCGATATCTCCTAAGCTGGGCGCCTGAGGGGTCATTTTATGCACCAGAAAAAATAAATTCAAATTACTAAAATGTCTATATCTCCTTAACTAGGCGTCTGCTTGGGACATTTTATGCACCAGAAAAAAAAAATTCAAATTACTAAAATGTCTATATCTCCTAACCCAGGCGTCTGCGGGGGTCATTTTATGCACCAGAAAAAAAAATTCAAATTACTAAAATGTCTATATCTCCTAAACTAGGCGTCTGCGGGTATCATTTTAAGCCCCAAAAAAAAGTCAAAACACTAAAATGGCTACATCTCCTAAACTAGGCTTCTGCGGGGTCATTTTATGCACCAGAAAAAAAAAATTCTAAATTCTAAAATGGCTATATCTCCTAAACTTGGCGTCTGCGAGGGTCATTTTATGCACCAGAAAACAAAATTCAGGACAGCAAAATGGCTATATCTCCTAGACTAGGCGTCTGCGGGGGTCATTTTATGCACCAGAAAAAAAAATTCAAAAGACTAAAATGGCTATTTCTCCTAATCTAGGCGTACGCGGGGGTCATTTTATGCACCAGAAAGAAAAATCAAAACACCAAAATGGCTATATCTCCTAAACTAGGCGTCTGCGGGGGTCATTTTATGCACCAGAAAAACAAAGGTCAAAACACCAAAATGGCTAAACTTGTCGTCTGCGAGGGTCATTATATGCAGCAGAAAAAAAAATTCAAATTACTAAAATGTCTATATCTCCTAAACTAGGCGTCTGCTTGGGTCATTTTATGCACCAGAAAAAAAAATTCAAATTACTAAAATGTCTATATCTCCTAAACTAGGCGTCTGCGGGTATCATTTTAAGCCCCAAAAAAAAGTCAAAACACTAAAATGGCTACATCTCCTAAACTAGGCTTCTGCGGGGGTCATTTTATGCACCAGAAAAAAAAATTCTAAATTCTAAAATGGCTATATCTCCTAAACTTGGCGTCTGCGAGGGTCATTTTATGCACCAGAAAACAAAATTCAGGACAGCAAAATGGCTATATCTCCTAGACTAGGCGTCTGCGGGGGTAATTTTATGCACCAGAAAAAAAAATTCAAAAGACTAAAATGGCTATTTCTCCTAATCTAGGCGTACGCGGGGGTCATTTTATGCACCAGAAAGAAAAATCAAAACACCAAAATGGCTATATCTTCTAAACTAGGCGTCTGCGGGGGTCATTTTATGCACCAGAAAAAAAAAGGTCAAAACACCAAAATGGCTAAACTTGTCGTCTGCGAGGGTCATTATATGCAGCAGAAAAAAAAATTCAAATTACTAAAATGTCTATATCTCCTAACCTAGGCATCTGCGGGGGTCATTTTATGCACTAGAAAAAAAATTCTAAACACCAAAATGGTGAAATCTCCTAAGCTAGGCGTCTGCGGGGGTCATTTTATTCACCAGAAAAAAAACATTAAAACACCAAAATGTCTATATCTCCTAAACTAGGCGTCTGCTGCGGTCATTTTATGCACCAGAAAAAAAAAAATTCAAAACACCAAAATGGCTATATCTCCTAAACTAGGCGTCTTCGGGGGTCATTTTATGCACCAGAAAAAAAAAATTCAAAACAGCAAAATGGCTATATCTCCTAAACTAGTCGTCTGCGGGGGTCAATTTATGCACCAGAAAAAAAATTCTAAATACCAAAATGGCTATATCTCCTGAACTGGGCGTCTGCGAGGGTCATTTTGTGCACCAGAAAAAAAAAATTCAAAACAGCGAAATGGCTATATCTCCTAAACTAGGTGTCTGCTGGGGTCAATTTATGCACCAGAAAAAAAGTTCTAAATACCAAAATGGCGATATCTCCTAAGCTGGGCGCCTGAGGGGTCATTTTATGCACCAGAAAAAATAAATTCAAATTACTAAAATGTCTATATCTCCTTAACTAGGCGTCTGCTTGGGACATTTTATGCACCAGAAAAAAAAAATTCAAATTACTAAAATGTCTATATCTCCTAACCCAGGCGTCTGCGGGGGTCATTTTATGCACCAGAAAAAAAAATTCAAATTACTAAAATGTCTATATCTCCTAAACTAGGCGTCTGCGGGTATCATTTTAAGCCCCAAAAAAAAGTCAAAACACTAAAATGGCTACATCTCCTAAACTAGGCTTCTGCGGGGGTCATTTTATGCACCAGAAAAAAAAAATTCTAAATTCTAAAATGGCTATATCTCCTAAACTTGGCGTCTGCGAGGGTCATTTTATGCACCAGAAAACAAAATTCAGGACAGCAAAAAGGCTATATCTCCTAGACTAGGCGTCTGCGGGGTTCATTTTATGCACCAGAAAAAAAAATTCAAAAGACTAAAATGGCTATTTCTCCTAATCTAGGCGTACGCGGGGGTCATTTTATGCACCAGAAAGAAAAATCAAAACACCAAAATGGCTATATCTCCTAAACTAGGCGTCTGCGGGGGTCATTTTATGCACCAGAAAAAAAAAGGTCAAAACACCAAAATGGCTAAACTTGTCGTCTGCGAGGGTCATTATATGCAGCAGAAAAAAAAATTCAAATTACTAAAATGTCTATATCTCCTAAACTAGGCGTCTGCTTGGGTCATTTTATGCACCAGAAAAAAAAATTCAAATTACTAAAATGTCTATATCTCCTAAACTAGGCGTCTGCGGGTATCATTTTAAGCCCCAAAAAAAAGTCAAAACACTAAAATGGCTACATCTCCTAAACTAGGCTTCTGCGGGGGTCATTTTATGCACCAGAAAAAAAAAATTCTAAATTCTAAAATGGCTATATCTCCTAAACTTGGCGTCTGCGAGGGTCATTTTATGCACCAGAAAACAAAATTCAGGACAGCAAAATGGCTATATCTCCTAGACTAGGCGTCTGCGGGGGTCATTTTATTCACCAGAAAAAAAACATTAAAACACCAAAATGTCTACATCTCCTAAACTAGGCGTCTGCTGCGGTCATTTTATGCACCAGAAAAAAAAATTCAAAACACCAAAATGGCTATATCTCCTAAACTAGGCGTCTTCGGGGGTCATTTTATGCACCAGAAAAAAAAAATTCAAAACAGCAAAATGGCTATATCTCCTAAACTAGTCGTCTGCGGGGGTCAATTTATGCACCAGAAAAAAAAAATTAAAACACCAAAATGGCTATATCTCCTAAACTAGGCGTCTGCGGGGGTCATTTTATGCACCAGAAAAAAAAAATTCATATTACTAAAATGTATATATCTCCTAACCTAGGCGTCTGCGGGGGTAATTTTATGCAACAGAAAAAAAAATTCATAACACTAAAATGTCTATATCTCCTAAACTAGACGTCTGCTTGGGTCATTTTATGCACCAGAAAAAAAAAATTCGAATTACTAAAATGTCTATATCTCCTAAACTAGGCGTCTGCGGGGGTCATTTTATGCACCAGAAAAAAGAAAATTCAAAACAGCAAAATGGCTATATCTCCTAGACTAGGCGTCTGCGGGGGTCATTTTATGCACCAGAAAAAAAAATCAAAATACTAAAATGGCTATATCTCCTAAACTAGGCGTCTGCGGGGGACATTTTATGCACCAGAAAAAAAATTCTAAATACCAAAATGGAGATATCTCTTAAGCTAGGCATCTACGGGTGTCATTTTTTGCCCCAGAAAAAAAATTCAAAATACCAAAATGGCTATATCTCCTGAACTGGGCGTCTGCGAGGGTCATTTTATGCACCAGAAAAAAAAAATTAAAACACCAAAATGGCTATATCTCCTAAACTAGGCGTCTGCGGGGGTCATTTTATGCACCAGAAAAAAAAAATTCATATTACTAAAATGTCTATATCTCCTAACCTAGGCGTCTGCGGGGGTAATTTTATGCAACAGAAAAAAAAATTCATAACACTAAAATGTCTATATCTCCTAAACTAGACGTCTGCTTGGGTCATTTTATGCACCAGAAAAAAAAAATTCGAATTACTAAAATGTCTATATCTCCTAAACTAGGCGTCTGCGGGGGTCATTTTATGCACCAGAAAAAAGAAAATTCAAAACAGCAAAATGGCTATATCTCCTAAACTAGGCGTCTGCGGGGGTCATTTTATGCACCAGAAAAAAGAAAATTCAAAACAGCAAAATGGCTATATCTCCTAAACTTGGGTCATTATATGCAGCAGAAAAAAAAATTTAAATTACTAAAATGTCTATATCACCTAACCTAGGCATCTGCGGGGGTCATTTTATGCACCAGAAAAAAAAATTCTAAATACCAAAATGGTGATATCTCCTAAGCTAGGCGTCTGCGGGGGTCATTTTATGTACCAGAAAGAAAAAATCAAAACACCAAAACGGCTATATCTCCTAAACTAGGCGTCTTCGGGGGTCATTTTGTGCACCAGAAAAAAAAAATTCAAAACAGCAAAATGGCTATATCTCCTAAACTAGGTGTCTGCTGGGGTCAATTTATGCACCAGAAAAAAAGTTCTAAATACCAAAATGGCGATATCTCCTAAGCTGGGCGCCTGAGGGGTCATTTTATGCACCAGAAAAAATAAATTCAAATTACTAAAATGTCTATATCTCCTTAACTAGGCGTCTGCTTGGGACATTTTATGCACCAGAAAAAAAAAATTCAAATTACTAAAATGTCTATATCTCCTAACCCAAGCGTCTGCGGGGGTCATTTTATGCAACAGAAAAAAAAATTCATAACACTAAAATGTCTAAATCTCCTAAACTAGGCGTCTGCTTGGGTCATTTCATGCACCAGAAAAAAAAATTCAAATTACTAAAATGTCTATATCTCCTAAACTAGGCGTCTGCGGGTATCATTTTAAGCCCCAAAAAAAAGTCAAAACACTAAAATGGCTACATCTCCTAAACTAGGCTTCTGCGGGGGTCATTTTATGCACCAGAAAAAAAAAATTCTAAATTCTAAAATGGCTTTATCTCCTAAACTTGGCGTCTGCGAGGGTCATTTTATGCACCAGAAAACAAAATTCAGGACAGCAAAATGGCTATATCTCCTAGACTAGGCGTCTGCGGGGGTCATTTTATGCACCAGAAAAAAAAATTCAAAAGACTAAAATGGCTATTTCTCCTAATCTAGGCGTACGCGGGGGTCATTTTATGCACCAGAAAGAAAAATCAAAACACCAAAATGGCTATATCTCCTAAACTAGGCGTCTGCGGGGGTCATTTTATGCACCAGAAAAAAAAAGGTCAAAACACCAAAATGGCTATATCTCCTAAACTTGTCGTCTGCGAGGGTCATTATATGCAGCAGAAAAAAAAATTCAAATTACTAAAATGTCTATATCTCCTAACCTAGGCATCTGCGGGGGTCATTTTATGCACTAGAAAAAAAATTCTAAACACCAAAATGGTGAAATCTCCTGAGCTAGGCGTCTGCGGGGGTCAATTTATGCACCAGAAAAAAAATTCTACATACCAAAATGGCTATATCTCCTGAACTGGGCGTCTGCGAGGGTCATTTTATGCACCAGAAAAAAAAAATTAAAACACCAAAATGGCTACATCTCCTAAACTAGGCGTCTGCGGGGGTCATTTTATGCACCAGAAAAAAAAAATGCATATTACTAAAATGTCTATATCTCCTAACCTAGGCGTCTGCAGGGGTAATTTTATGCAACAGAAAAAAAAATTCATAACACTAAAATGTCTATATCTCCTAAACTAGACGTCTGCTTGGGTCATTTTATGCACCAGAAAAAAAAAATTCGAATTACTAAAATGTCTATATCTCCTAAACTAGGCGTCTGCGGGGGTCATTTTATGCACCAGAAAAAAGAAAATTCAAAACAGCAAAATGGCTATATCTCCTAAACTAGGCGTCTGCGGGGGTCATTTTATGCACCAGAAAAAAAAATTCTAAATACCAAAATGGTGATATCTCCTAAGCTAGGCGTCTGCGGGGGTCATTTTATGCACCAGAAAAAAAAAATTCAAATTACTAAAATGTCTATATCTCCTAATCTGGGCGTATGCGGGGGTCATTTTATGCACCAGAAAAAAAAAATTCTAAATTAAAAAATGGCTATATCTCCTAAATTAGGCGTCTGCGGGGGTCATTTTATGCACCAGAAAAAAAAAATTCAAAACACTAAAATGGCTATATCTCCTAATCTAGGTGTATACGGGGGTCATTTTATGCACCAGAAAGAAAAAATTAAAACACCAAAATAGCTATATCTCCTAAATTAGGCGTCTGGGGGGGTCATTTTATGCACCAGAAAAAAAAATTCAAAGTACTAAAATGTCTATATCACCTAACCAAGGCATCTGCGGGGGTCATTTTATGCACCAGAAAATAAAATTCTAAATACCAAAATGGTGATATCTCCTAAGCTAGGCGTCTGCGGGGGTCATTTTATGCACCAGAAAAAAAAAATTCAAAACACTAAAATGGTTATATCTCCTAATCTAGGCGTATGCGGTTGTCATTTTATGCACCAGAAAGAAAAAATCAAAACACCAAAATGGATATATCTCCTAATCTAGCGGTCTGTGGAGGTTATTTTATGTACCAGAAAAAAAAATTCAAAACACTAAAATGGCTATATCTCCTAAACTTGGCGTCTGCGGGGGTGATTTTATGCACCAGAAAAAAAATTCAAAACACTAGAATGTCTATATCTCCTAAGCTAATCATCTGCGGGGGTCATTTTATGCACCAGAAAAAAAAATTCTAAATACCATAATGGCGATACCTCCTAAGCCAGGCGACTGTGGGTGTCATTTTTTGCACCAGAAAAAAAAAATTCAAAATACTAAAATGGCAATATCTCCTAAACTTGGCGTCTGCGAGGGTCATTTTATGCAGCAGAAAAAAAAATTCAAATTACTAAAATGTCTATATCTCCTAATCTAGAGGTCTGTGGAGGTCATTTTATGCACCAGAAAAAAAAATTCAAAACACTAAAATGTCTATATCTCCTAAACTAGGCGTCTGCGGGGGACATTTTATGCACCAGAAAAAAAATTCAAAACACTAGAATGGCTATATCTCCAAAAATAATCATCTGCGGGGTTCATTTTATGCACCAGAAAAAAAAATTCTAAATTAAAAAATGGCGATATCTCCTAAGCTAGGCGTCTGCGGGGGTCATTTTATGCACCAGAAAAAAAAATTCAAAACACTAAAATGGCTATATCTCCTAAACTAGGCGTCTGCGGGTATCATTTTATGCACCAAAAAAACAAATCAAAACACTAAAATGGCTATATCTCCTAAACTTGGCGTCTGCGGGGGTCATTTTATGCACCAGAAAAAAAATTCTAAATACTAAAATGGCTATATATCCTAAACTTGGCGTCTGCGAGGGTCATTTTATGCACCAGAAAAAAAAAATTCAAAACAGCAAAATGGCAAAATCTCCTAGACTAGGCGTCTGCGGGGGTCATTTTATGCACCACAAAAAAAAATTCTTAATACCAAAATGGCGATATCTTCTAAACTTGGCATCTGCGAGGGTCATTTTATGCAGCAGAAAAAAAATTCAAGTTACTAAAATGTCTATATCACCTAACCTAGGCATCTGCGGGGGTCATTTTATGTACCAGAAAAAAAACTCAAAACACTAGAATGGCTATATCTCCTAAACTAATCATCTGCGGGGGTTATTTTATGCACCAGAAAAAAAAATTCTAAGTACCATAATGGCAATATCTCCTAAGCTAGGCGTCTGTGGTTGTCATTTTTTGCACCAGAAAAAAAAATTCAAAATACTAAAATGGCTATATCTCCTAAACATGGCGTCTGCGAGGGTCATTTTATGTACCAGAAAAAAAATTCAAAACACTAAAATGGTTATATATCCTAAACTAGGCATCTGCGGGGGACATTTTAAGCACCAGAAAAAAAATTCAAAACACTAGAATGGCTATATCTCCTAAACTAATCATCTGCGGGGTTCATTTTATGCACCAGAAAAAAAAAATTCGAAATTCCAAAATGGCGATATCTCCTAAGCTAGGCGTCTGCGGGGGTCATTTTATGCACCAGAAAAAAAAATTCGAAACACTAAAATGGCTATATCTCCTAAACTAGGCGTCCGCGGGTATCATTTTATGCACCAATAAAAAAATCAAAACACTAAAATGGCTATATCTCCTAAACTAGGCGTCTGTGGGTGTCATTTTATGCACCAGAAAAAAAATTCTAAATACTAAAATGGCTATATCTCCTAAACTTGGCGTCTGCGAGGGTCATTTTATGCACTAGAAAAAAAAAAAATTCAAAACAGCAAAATGGCAATATCTCCTAGACTAGGCGTCTGCGGGGGTCATTTTATGCACCAGAAAAAAAAATTTAAATACCAAAATGGCGATATCTTCTAAGCTTGGCGTCTGCGAGGGTCATTTTATGCAGCAGAAAAAAAATTCAAATTACTAATATGTCTATATCACCTAACCTAGGCATCTGCGGGGGTCATTTTATGCACCAGAAAAAAAACTCAAAACACTAGAATGGCTATATCTCCTAAACTAATCATCTGCGAGGGTCATTTTATGCACCAGAAAAAGAAATTTAAATACCAAAATGGCGATATCTTCTAAGCTTAGCGTCTGCGAGTGTCATTTTATGCACCAGCAAAAAAAATTCTAAATACCAAAATGGTGATATCTCCTAAGCTAGGCGTCTGCGGGGGTCATTCTATGCACTAGAAAAAAAAATTCAAAACACCAAAATGGCTATATCTCCTAAACTAGGCGTCTGCGGGGTCATTTTATGCACCAGAAAAAAAAATTCAAATTACTAAAATGTCTATATCTCCTAACCTAGGTATCTGCGGGGGTCATTTTATGCACCAAAAAAAAAGTCAAAACACTTAAATGTCTATATCTCCTAAACTAGGCGTCTGCGGTGGTCATTTTTTTAAACTAGGAGTCTGCGGGGTGATTTTAAGCACCAGAAAAAAAATCAAAATACTAAAATGGCTATATCTCCTAAACTAGGCATCTGCGGGGGTCATTTTATGCACCAGAAAAAAAAAATTCAAAACACCAAAATTGCTATGTCTCCTAAACTAGGCGTCTGCGGGGGTCATTTTATGCACCAGAAAAAAAAATTCAAATTACTAAAATGTCTATATCTCCTAACCTAGGTATCTGCGGGGGTCATTTTATGCACCAGAAAAAAAAGTCAAAACACTTAAATGTCTATATCTCCTAAACTAGGCATCTGCGGTGGTCATTTTTATAAACTAGGAGTCTGCGGGGTCATTTTATGCACCAGAAAAAAAAATCGAAATACTAAAATGGCTATATCTCCTAAACTAGGCGTCTGCGGGGGACATTTTATGCACCAGAAAAAAAATTCTAAATACCAAAATGGAGATATCTCCTAAGCTATGCGTCTACGGGTGTCATTTTTTGCCCCAGAAAAAAAATTCAAAATACTAACATGGCTATATCTCCTAAACTTGGCGTCTGCGAGTGTCATTATATGCAGCAGAAAAAAAAATTCAAATTACTAAAATGTCTATATCACCTAACCTAGGCATCTGCGGGGGTCATTTTATGCACCAGAAAAAAAAATTCTAAATACCAAAATGGTGATATCTCCTAAGCTAGGCGTCTGCGGGGGTCATTTTATGCACCAGAAAGAAAAAATCAAAACACCAAAATGGCTATATCTCTTAAACTAGGCGTCTTCGGGGGTCATTTTGTGCACCAGAAAAAAAAAATTCAAAACAGCAAAATGGCTATATCTCCTAAACTAGGTGTCTGCGGGGGTCAATTTATGCACCAGAAAAAAAGTTCTAAATACCAAAATGGCGATATCTCCTAAGCTGGGCGCCTGAGGGGGTCATTTTATGCACCAGAAAAAATAAATTCAAATTACTAAAATGTCTATATCTCCTTAACTAGGCGTCTGCTTGGGACATTTTATGCACCAGAAAAAAAAAATTCAAATTACTAAAATGTCTATATCTCCTAACCCAGGCGTCTGCGGGGGTCATTTTATGCAACAGAAAAAAAAATTCATAACACTAAAATGTCTAAATCTCCTAAACTAGGCGTCTGCTTGGGTCATTTTATGCACCAGAAAAAAAAATTCAAATTACTAAAATGTCTATATCTCCTAAACTAGGCGTCTGCGGGTATCGTTTTAAGCCCCAAAAAAAAGTCAAAACACTAAAATGGCTACATCTCCTAAACTAGGCTTCTGCGGGGGTCATTTTATGCACCAGAAAAAAAAAATTCTGAATACTAAAATGGCAATATCTCCTAAGCTGGGCGCCTGAGTGGGTCATTTTATGCAGCAGAAAAAATAAATTCAAATTACTAAAATGTCTATATCTCCTAAACTTGGCGTCTGCGAGGGTCATTTTATGCACCAGAAAACAAAATTCAGGACAGCAAAATGGCGATATCTCCTAGACTAGGCGTCTGCGGGGGTCATTTTATGCACCAGAAAAAAAAATGCAAAAGACTAAAATGGCTATTTCTCCTAATCTAGGCGTATGCGGAGGTCATTTTATGCACCAGAAAGAAAAATCAAAACACCAAAATGGCTATATCTCCTAAACTAGGCGTCTGCGGGGGTCATTTTATGCACCAGAAAAAAAAAGGTCAAAACACCAAAATGGCTATATCTACTAAACTAGGCGTCCGCGGGGGTCATTTTATGCACCAGAAAAAAAAGTCAAAACACTTAAATGTCTATATCTCCTAAACTAGGCGTCTGCGGTGGTCATTTTTATAAACTAGGAGTCTGCGGGGTCATTTTATGCTCCAGAAAAAAAAATCAAAATACTAAAATGGCTACATCTCCTAAACTAGGCGTCTGCGGGGGTCATTTTATGCACCAGAAAAAAAAGGTCAAAACACCAAAATGGCTATATCTCCTAAACTTGTCGTCTGCGAGGGTCATTATATGCAGCAGAAAAAAAAATTCAAATTACTAAAATGTCTATATCTCCTAACCTAGGCATCAGCGGGGGTCATTTTATGCACTAGAAAAAAAATTCTAAACACCAAAATGGTGAAATCTCCTAAGCTAGGCGTCTGCGGGGGTCATTTTATTCATCAGAAAAAAAACATTAAAACACCAAAATGTCTACATCTCCTAAACTTGTCGTCTGCGGGGGTCAATTTATGCACCAGAAAAAAAATTCTAAATACCAAAATGGCTATATCTCCTGAACTGGGCGTCTGCGAGGGTCATTTTATGCACCAGAAAACAAAAATTAAAACACCAAAATGGCTATATCTCCTAAACTAGGCGTCTGCGGGGGTCATTTTATGCACCAGAAAAAAAAATTCAAAATACTAAAATGGCTATATCTCCTAATCTAGGCGTATGCGGGGTCACTTTATGCACCAGAAAAAAAATTCTAAATACCAAAATGGCGATATCTCCTAAGCTGGGCGCCTGAGTGGGTCATTTTATGCAGCAGAAAAAATAAATTCAAATTACTAAAATGTCTATATCTCCTTAACTAGGCGTCTGCTTGGGACATTTTATGCACCAGAAAAAAAAAATTCATATTACTAAAATGTCTATATCTCCTAACCTAGGCGTCTGCGGGGGTAATTTTATGCAACAGAAAAAAAAATTCATAACACTAGAATGTCTATATCTCCTAAACTAGACGTCTGCTTGGGTCATTTTATGCACCAGAAAAAAAAAATTCAAATTACTAAAATGTCTATATCTCCTAAACTAGGCGTCTGCGGGGGTCATTTTATGCACCAGAAAAAAAAATTCTAAATACCAAAATGGCGATATCTCCTAAACTTGACGTCTGCGAGGGTCATTTTATGCAGCAGAAAAAAAAAATCAAATTACTAAAATGTATATATCTCCTAATCTAGTCGTATGCGGGGGTCATTTTATGCACCAGAAAGAAAAAATTAAAACTCCAAAATGGTTATATCTCCTAAACTAGGCGTCCGTGGGTGTCAGTTTTTGCACCAGAAAAAAAAAATTCAAAATACTAAAATGGCTATATCTCCTAAACTTGGCGTCTGCGAGGGTCATTTTATGCAGCAGAAAAACAAATTCAAATTACTAAAATGTCTATATCTCCTAATCTAGCGGTCTGTGGAGGTCATTTTATGCACCAGAAAAAAAAAATTCAAAACACTAAAATGTCTATATCTCCTAAACTAGGCGTCTGCGGGGGTCATTTTATGCACCAGAAAAAAAATTCAAAACACTAGAATGGCTATATCTCCTAAACTAATCATCTGCAGGGGTCATTTTATGCACCAGAAAAAAAAATTCTAACTACCATAATGGCGATATCTCCTAAGCTAGGCGTCTACGGGTGTCATTTTTTGACCCAGAAAAAAAATTCAAAATACTAACATGGCTATATCTCCTAAACTTGGCGTCTGCGAGGGTCATTTTATGCAGCAGAAAAAAAAAATCAAATTACTAAAATGTCTATATCTCCTAACCCAGGCATCTGCGGGGGTCATTTTATCCACCAGAAAAAAAAATTCTAAATACCAAAATGGTGATATCTCCTAAGCTAGGCGTCTGCGGGGGTCATTTTATGCACCAGAAAAAAAAAATTAAAATTACTAAAATGTCTATATCTCCTAATCTGGGCGTATGCGGGGGCCATTTTATGCACCAGAAAGAAAAAACTAAAACACCAACATGGCTATATCTCCTAAATTAGGCGTCTGCGGGGGTCATTTTATGCACCAGAAAAAAAAAATTCAAAACACTAAAATGGCTATATCTCCTAATCTAGGCGTATGCGGGGGTCATTTTATGCACCAGAAAGAAAAAATTAAAACACCAAAATGGCTATATCTCCTAAATTAGGCGTCTGGGGGGGTCATTTTATGCGCCTGAAAAAAAAATTCAAATTACTAAAATGTCTATATCTCCTAATCTAGCGGTCTGTGGAGGTCATTTTATGCACCAGAAAAAAAAAAATTCAAAACACTAAAATGTCTATATCTCCTAAACTAGGCGTCTGCGGGGGTCATTTTATGCACCAGAAAAAAAAAATTCAAAACACTAAAATGGTTATATCTCCTAATCTAGGCGTCTGCGGGGGTCATTTTATGCACCAGAAAAAAAATTCAAAACACTAGAATGGCTATATATCCTACACTAATCATCTGCGGGGGTCATTTTATGCACCAGAAAAAAAAATTCTAAATACCATAATGGCGATATCTCCTAAGCTAGGCGTCTGTGGGTGTCATGTTTTGCACCAGAAAAAAAAAATTCAAAATACTAAAATGGCTATATCTCCTAAACTTGGCGTCTGCGAGGGTCATTTTATGCAGCAGAAAAGAAAATTCAAATTACTAAAATGTCTATATCTCCTAATCTAGCGGTCTGTGGAGGTCATTTTATGCACCGGAAAAAAAAAATTCAAAACACTAAAATGTGTATATCTCCTAAACTAGGCGTCTGCGGGGGTCATTTTATGCACCAGAAAAAAAATTCAAAACACTAGAATGGCTATATCTCCTAAACTAATCATCTGCGGGGGTCATTTTATGCACCAGAAAAAAAAATTCTAAATACCAAAATGGTGATATCTCCTAAGCTAGGCGTCTGCGGGGGTCATTTTATGCACCAGAAAAAAAATTCAAAATACTAACATGGCTATATCTCCTAAACTTGGCGTCTGCGAGGGTCATTTTATGCAGCAGAAAAAAAATTCAAATTACTAAAATGTCTATATCTCCTAACCTAGGCATCTGCGGGGGTCATTTTTTGCACCAGAAAAAAAATTCTAAATACCAAAATGGTGATATCTCCTAAGCTAGGCGTCTGCGGGGGTCATTTTATGCACCAGAAAAAAAATTCAAAATACTAACATGGCTATATCTCCTAAACTTGGCGTCTGCGAGGGTCATTTTATGCAGCAGAAAAAAAATTCAAATTACTAAAATGTCTATATCTCCTAACCTAGGCATCTGCGGGGGTCATTTTTTGCACCAGAAAAAAAATTCTAAATACCAAAATGGTTATATCTTCTAATCTAGGCGTATGCGGGGGTCATTTTATGCACCAGAAAGAATAAATCAAAACACCAAAATGGCTATATCTCCTAATCTAGCGGTCTGTGGAGGTTATTTTATGTACCAGAAAAAAAAATTCAAAACACTAAAATGGCTATATCTCCTAAACTTGGCGTCTGCGGGGGTCATTTTATGCACCAGAAAAAAAATTCAAAAGACTAGAATGGCTATATCTCCTAAGCTAATCATCTGCGGGGGTCATTTTATGCACCAGAAAAAAAAATTCTAAATACCATAATGGCGATACCTCCTAAGCCAGGCGACTGTGGGTGTCATTTTTTGCACCAGAAAAAAAAAATTCAAAATACTAAAATGGCAATATCTCCTAAACTTGGCGTCTGCGAGGGTCATTTTATGCAGCAGAAAAAAAAATTCAAATTACTAAAATGTCTATATCTCCTAATCTAGCGGTCTGTGGAGGTCATTTTATGCGCCAGAAAAAAAAATTCAAAACACTAAAATGTCTATATCTCCTAAACTAGGCGTCTGCGGGGGACATTTTATGCACCAGAAAAAAAATTCAAAACACTAGAATGGCTATATCTCCTAAAATAATCATCTGCGGGGTTCATTTTATGCACCAGAAAAAAAAAATTCTAAATTAAAAAATGGCGATATCTCCTAAGCTAGGCGTCTGCGCGGGTCATTTTATGCACCAGAAAAAAAAATTCAAAACACTAAAATGGCTATATCTCCTAAACTAGGCGTCTGCGGGTATCATTTTATGCACCAAAAAAACAAATCAAAACACTAAAATGGCTATATCTCCTAAACTTGGCGTCTGCGGGGGTCATTTTATGCACCAGAAAAAAAATTCTAAATACTAAAATGGCTATATATCCTAAATTTGGCGTCTGCGAGGGTCATTTTATGCACCAGAAAAAAAAAATTCAAAACAGCAAAATGGCAATATCTCCTAGACTAGGCGTCTGCGTGGGTCATTTTATGCACCAGAAAAAAAAAATTCAAATTACTAAAATGTCTATATCTCCTAAACTAGGCGTCTGCGGGGGTCATTTTATGCAGCAGAAAAAAAATTCAAATTACTAAAATGTCTATATCTCCTAATCTAGCGGTCTGTGGAGGTCATTTTATGCACCAGAAAAAAAAATTCTAAATACCAAAATGGCGATATCTCCTAAACTTGGCGTCTGCGAGGGTCATTTTATGCAGCAGAAAAAAAAAATCAAATTACTAAAATGTATATATCTCCTAATCTAGTCGTATGCGGGGGTCATTTTATGCACCAGAAAGAAAAAATTAAAACTCCAAAATGGTTATATCTCCTAAACTAGGCGTCCGTGGGTGTCATTTTTTGCACCAGAAAAAAAAAATTCAAAATACTAAAATGGCTATATCTCCTAAACTTGGCGTCTGCGAGGGTCATTTTATGCAGCAGAAAAAAAAATTCAAATTACTAAAATGTCTATATCTCCTAATCTAGCGGTCTGTGGAGGTCATTTTATGCACCAGAAAAAAAAAATTCAAAACACTAAAATGTCTATATCTCCTAAACTAGGCGTCTGCGGGGGTCATTTTATGCACCAGAAAAAAAATTCAAAACACTAGAATGGCTATATCTCCTAAACTAATCATCTGCAGGGGTCATTTTATGCACCAGAAAAAAAAATTCTAACTACCATAATGGCGATATCTCCTAAGCTAGGCGTCTACGGGTGTCATTTTTTGACCCAGAAAAAAAATTCAAAATACTAACATGGCTATATCTCCGAAACTTGGCGTCTGCGAGGGTCATTTTATGCAGCAGAAAAAAAAAATCAAATTACTAAAATGTCTATATCTCCTAACCCAGGCATCTGCGGGGGTCATTTTATCCACCAGAAAAAAAAATTCTAAATACCAAAATGGTGATATCTCCTAAGCTAGGCGTCTGCGGGGGTCATTTTATGCACCAGAAAAAAAAAATTAAAATTACTAAAATGTCTATATCTCCTAATCTGGGCGTATGCGGGGGCCATTTTATGCACCAGAAAGAAAAAATTAAAACACCAACATGGCTATATCTCCTAAATTAGGCGTCTGCGGGGGTCATTTTATGCACCAGAAAAAAAAAATTCAAAACACTAAAATGGCTATATCTCCTAATCTAGGCGTATGCGGGGGTCATTTTATGCACCAGAAAGAAAAAATTAAAACACCAAAATGGCTATATCTCCTAAATTAGGCGTCTGGGGGGGTCATTTTATGCGCCTGAAAAAAAAATTCAAATTACTAAAATGTCTATATCTCCTAACCAAGGCATCTGCGGGGGTCATTTTATGCACCAGAAAATAAAATTCTAAATACCAAAATGGTGATATCTCCTCAGCTAGGCGTCTGCGGGGGTCATTTTATGCACCAGAAAAAAAAAATTCAAAACACTAAAATGGTTATATCTCCTAATCTAGGCGTCTGCGGGGGTCATTTTATGCACCAGAAAAAAAATTCAAAACACTAGAATGGCTATATATCCTACACTAATCATCTGCGGGGGTCATTTTATGCACCAGAAAAAAAAATTCTAAATACCATAATGGCGATATCTCCTAAGCTAGGCGTCTGTGGGTGTCATGTTTTGCACCAGAAAAAAAAAATTCAAAATACTAAAATGGCTATATCTCCTAAACTTGGCGTCTGCGAGGGTCATTTTATGCAGCAGAAAAAAAAATTCAAATTACTAAAATGTCTATATCTCCTAATCTAGCGGTCTGTGGAGGTCATTTTATGCACCAGAAAAAAAAATTTCAAAACACTAAAATGTGTATATCTCCTAAACTAGGCGTCTGCGGGGGTCATTTTATGCACCAGAAAAAAAATTCAAAACACTAGAATGGCTATATCTCCTAAACTAATCATCTGCGGGGGTCATTTTATGCACCAGAAAAAAAAATTCTAAATACCAAAATGGTGATATCTCCTAAGCTAGGCGTCTGCGGGGGTCATTTTATGCACCAGAAAAAAAATTCAAAATACTAACATGGCTATATCTCCTAAACTTGGCGTCTGCGAGGGTCATTTTATGCAGCAGAAAAAAAATTCAAATTGCTAAAATGTCTATATCTCCTAACCTAGGCATCTGCGGGGGTCATTTTTTGCACCAGAAAAAAAATTCTAAATACCAAAATGGTGATATCTCCTAAGCTAGGCGTCTGCGGGGGTCATTTTATGCACCAGAAAAAAAATTCAAAATACTAACATGGCTATATCTCCTAAACTTGGCGTCTGCGAGGGTCATTTTATGCAGCAGAAAAAAAATTCAAATTACTAAAATGTCTATATCTCCTAACCTAGGCTTCTGCGGGGGTCATTTTTTGCACCAGAAAAAAAATTCTAAATACCAAAATGGTGATATCTCCCAAGCTAGGCGTCTGCGGGGGTCATTTTATGCACCAGAAAAAAAAAATTCAAAACACTAAAATGGTTATATCTCCTAATCTAGGCGTATGCGGGGGTCATTTTATGCACCAGAAAGAATAAATCAAAACACCAAAATGGCTATATCTCCTAATCTAGCGGTCTGTGGAGGTTATTTTATGTACCAGAAAAAAAAATTCAAAACACTAAAATGGCTATATCTCCTAAACTTGGCGTCTGCGGGGGTCATTTTATGCACCAGAAAAAAAATTCAAAACACTAGAATGGCTATATCTCCTAAGATAATCATCTGCGGGGGTCATTTTATGCACCAGAAAAAAAAATTCTAAATACCATAATGGCGATACCTCCTAAGCCAGGCGACTGTGGGTGTCATTTTTTGCACCAGAAAAAAAAAATTCAAAATACTAAAATGGCAATATCTCCTAAACTTGGCGTCTGCGAGGGTCATTTTATGCAGCAGAAAAAAAAATTCAAATTACTAAAATGTCTATATCTCCTAATCTAGCGGTCTGTGGAGGTCATTTTATGCGCCAGAAAAAAAAATTCAAAACACTAAAATGTCTATATCTCCTAAACTAGGCGTCTGCGGGGGACATTTTATGCACCAGAAAAAAAATTCAAAACACTAGAATGGCTATATCTCCTAAAATAATCATCTGCGGGGTTCATTTTATGCACCAGAAAAAAAAAATTCTAAATTAAAAAATGGCGATATCTCCTAAGCTAGGCGTCTGCGCGGGTCATTTTATGCACCAGAAAAAAAAATTCAAAACACTAAAATGGCTATATCTCCTAAACTAGGCGTCTGCGGGTATCATTTTATGCACCAAAAAAACAAATCAAAACACTAAAATGGCTATATCTCCTAAACTTGGCGTCTGCGGGGGTCATTTTATGCACCAGAAAAAAAATTCTAAATACTAAAATGGCTATATATCCTAAATTTGGCGTCTGCGAGGGTCATTTTATGCACCAGAAAAAAAAAATTCAAAACAGCAAAATGGCAATATCTCCTAGACTAGGCGTCTGCGGGGGTCATTTTATGCACCAGAAAAAAAAAATCTTAATACCAAAATGGCGATATCTTCTAAACTTGGCGTCTGCGAGGGTCATTTTATGCAGCAGAAAAAAAATTCAAGTTACTAAAATGTCTATATCAACTAACCTAGGCATCTGCGGGGGTCATTTTATGCACCAGAAAAAAAACTCAAAACACTAGAATGGCTATATCTCCTAAACTAATCATCTGCGGGGGTCATTTTATGCACCAGAAAAAAAAATTCTAAGTACCATAATGGCAATATCTCCTAAGCTAGGCGTCTGTGGTTGTCATTTTTTGCACCAGAAAAAAAAATTCAAAATACTAAAATGGCTATATCTCCTAAACTTGGCGTCTGCGAGGGTCATTTTATGCAGCAGAAAAAAAAATTCAAATTACTAAAATGTCTATATTTCTTAACCTAGCGGTCTGTGGAGGTCATTTTAAGTACCAGAAAAAAAATTCAAAACAAAATGGTTATATCTCCTAAACTAGGCATCTGCGGGGGACATTTTAAGCACCAGAAAAAAAATTCAAAACACTAGAATGGCTATATCTCCTAAACTAATCATCTGCGGGGTTCATTTTATGCACCAGAAAAAAAAAATTCTAAATTCCAAAATGGCGATATCTCCTAAGCTAGGCGTCTGCGGGGGTCATTTTATGCATCAGAAAAAAAAATTCGAAACACTAAAATGGCTATATCTCCTAAACTAGGCGTCCGCGGGTATCATTTTATGCACCAATAAAAAAATCAAAACACTAAAATGGCTATATCTCCTAAACTAGGCGTCTGTGGGTGTCATTTTATGCACCAGAAAAAAATTTCTAAATACTAAAATGGCTATATCTCCTAAACTTGGCGTCTGCGAGGGTCATTTAATGCACTAGAAAAAAAAAATTCAAAACAGCAAAATGGCAATATCTCCTAGACTAGGCGTCTGCGGGGGTCATTTTATGCACCAGAAAAAAAAATTTAAATACCAAAATGGCGATATCTTCTAAGCTTGGCGTCTGCGAGGGTCATTTTATGCAGCAGAAAAAAAATTCAAATTACTAATATGCCTATATCACCTAACCTAGGCATCTGCGGGGGTCATTTTATGCACCAGAAAAAAAAAGTTCAAATTACTAAAATGTCTATATCGCCTAATCTAGGCGTATGCGGTGGTCATTTTATGCACCAGAAAGAAAAAATTAAAACAGCAAAATGGCTATATCTCCTAAACTAGGCGTGTGCGGGGGTCATTTTATGCACCGGAAAAAAAAATTCAAATTACTAAAATGTCTATATCTCCTAACCAAGGCATCTGCGGGGGTCATTTTACGCACCAGAAAAAAAAATTCTAAATACCAAAATGGTGATATCTCCTAAGCTAGGCGTCTGCGGGGGTCATTCTATGCACCAGAAAAAAAAATTCAAAACACCAAAATGGCTATATCTCCTAAACTAGGCGTCTGCGGGGTCATTTTATGCACCAGAAAAAAAAATTCAAATTACTAAAATGTCTATATCTCCTAACCTAGGTATCTGCGGGGGTCATTTTATGCACCAAAAAAAAAGTCAAAACACATAAATGTCTATATCTCCTAAACTAGGCGTCTGCGGTGGTAATTTTTTTAAACTAGGAGTCTGCGGGGTCATTTTAAGCACCAGAAAAAAAATCAAAATACTAAAATGGCTATATCTCCTAAACTAGGCATCTGCGGGAGTCATTTTATGCACCAGAAAAAAAATTCTAAATACCAAAATGGAGATATATCCTAAGCTAGGCGTCTACGGGTGTCATTTTTTGCCCCAGAAAAAAAATTCAAAATACTAACATGGCTACATCTCCTAACCTAGGCATCTGCGGGGGTCATTTTATGCACCAGAAAAAAAAATTCATAACACTAAAATGTCTATATCTCCTAAACTAGGCGTCTGCTTGGGTCATTTTATGCACCATAAAAAAAAAATTCAAATTACTAAAATGTCTATATCTCCTAACCTAGGCGTCTGCTGGGGTCATTTTATGCACCAGAAAAAAAAAATTCAAAATACTTAAATGAATATGTCCCCTAAACGAGTGGTCTGAAGGGGTCATTTTATGCACCAGAAAAAATAAATTCAAATTACTAAAATGTCTATATCTCCTAACCTAGGCGTCTGCGGGGGTCATTTTATGCACCAGAAAAAAAAATTCATAACTCTAAAATGTCTATATCTCCTAAACTAGGCGTCTGCTTGGGTCATTTTATGCACCAGAAAAAAAATTTCAAATTACTAAAATGGCTATATCTGCTAACCTAGGCGTCTGCGGAGGGCATTTTATGCACCAGAAAAAAAAATTCTGAATACTAAAATGAATAGGTCCCCTAAACGAATGGTCTGCGGGGGTCATTTTATGCACCAGAAAAAATAAATTCAAATTACTAAAATGTCTATATCTGCTAACATTGGCGTCTGAGGGGGTCATTTTATGCAACAGAAAAAAAAATTCAAAATACTAAAATGGTTATATCTCCTAAACTAGGCATCTGCGGGGGTCGTTTTATGCACCAGAAAAAAAAATTTCTAAATACCAAAATGGCGATATCTCCTTAGCTAGGCGTGTGCGGGGGTCATTTTATGCACCAGAAAAAAAAATTCAAAACACTAAAATGGCTATATCTCCTAAACTAGGCGTCTGCGGGGGTCATTTTATGCACTAGAAAAAAAAAATTCAAAACAGCAAAATGGCAATATCTCCTAGACTAGTCGTCTGCGGGGGTCATTTTATGCACCAGAAAAAAAAATTTAAATACCAAAATGGCGATATCTTCTAAGCTTGGCGTCTGCGAGGGTCATTTTATGCAGCAGAAAAAAAATTCAAATTACTAATATGCCTATATCACCTAACCTAGGCATCTGCGGGGGTCATTTTATGCACCAGAAAAAAAAAGTTCAAATTACTAAAATGTCTCTATCGCCTAATCTAGGCGTATGCGGGGGTCATTTTATGCACCAGAAAGAAAAAATTAAAACAGCAAAATGGCTATATCTCCTAAACTAGGCGTCTGCGGGGGTCATTTTATGCACCGGAAAAAAAAATTCAAATTACTAAAATGTCTATATCTCCTAACCTAGGTATCTGCGGGGGTCATTTTATGCACCAAAAAAAAAGTCAAAACACATAAATGTCTATATCTCCTAAACTAGGCGTCTGCGGTGGTAATTTTTTTAAACTAGGAGTCTGCGGGGTCATTTTAAGCACCAGAAAAAAAATCAAAATACTAAAGTGGCTATATCTCCTAAACTAGGCGTCTGCGGGGGTCATTTTATGCACTAGAAAAAAAAAATTCAAAACAGCAAAATGGCAATATCTCCTAGACTAGGCGTCTGCGGGGGTCATTTTATGCACCAGAAAAAAAAATTTAAATACCAAAATGGCGATATCTTCTAAGCTTGGCGTCTGCGAGGGTCATTTTATGCAGCAGAAAAAAAATTCAAATTACTAAAATGTCTATATCTCCTAACCAAGGCATCTGCGGGGGTCATTTTATGCACCAGAAAAAAAAATTCTAAATACCAAAATGGTGATATCTCCTAAGCTAGGCGTCTGCGGGGGTCATTCTATGCACCAGAAAAAAAAATTCAAAACACCAAAATGGCAATATCTCCTAGACTAGGCGTCTGCGGGGGTCATTTTATGCACCAGAAAAAAAAATTTAAATACCAAAATGGCGATATCTTCTAAGCTTGGCGTCTGCGAGGGTCATTTTATGCAGCAGAAAAAAAATTCAAATTACTAAGATGTCTATATCTCCTAACCAAGGCATCTGCGGGGGTCATTTTATGCACCAGAAAAAAAAATTCTAAATACCAAAATGGTGATATCTCCTAAGCTAGGCGTCTGCGGGGGTCATTTTATGCACCAGAAAAAAAAAATTCAGAACACCAAAATGGCTATATCTCCTAATCTAGCGGTCTGTGGAGGTTATTTTATGTACCAGAAAAAAAAATTCAAAACACTAAAATGGCTATATCTCCTAAACTTGGCGTCTGCGGGGGTCATTTTATGCACCAGAAAAAAAATTCAAAACACTAGAATGGCTATATCTCCTAAGCTAATCATCTGCGGGGGTCATTTTATGCACCAGAAAAAAAATATTCTAAATACCATAATGGCGATACCTCCTAAGCCAGGCGACTGTGGGTGTCATTTTTTGCACCAGAAAAAAAAAATTCAAAATACTAAAATGGCAATATCTCCTAAACTTGGCGTCTGCGAGGGTCATTTTATGCAGCAGAAAAAAAAATTCAAATTACTAAAATGTCTATATCTCCTAATCTAGCGGTCTGTGGAGGTCATTTTATGCGCCAGAAAAAAAAATTCAAAACACTAAAATGTCTATATCTCCTAAACTAGGCGTCTGCGGGGGACATTTTATGCACCAGAAAAAAAATTCAAAACACTAGAATGGCTATATCTCCTAAAATAATCATCTGCGGGGTTCATTTTATGCACCAGAAAAAAAAAATTCTAAATTAAAAAATGGCGATATCTCCTAAGCTAGGCGTCTGCGCGGGTCATTTTAAGCACCAGAAAAAAAAATTCAAAACACTAAAATGGCTATATCTCCTAAACTAGGCGTCTGCGGGTATCATTTTATGCACCAAAAAAACAAATCAAAACACTAAAATGGCTATATCTCCTAAACTTGGCGTCTGCGGGGGTCATTTTATGCACCAGAAAAAAAATTCTAAATACTAAAATGGCTATATATCCTAAATTTGGCGTCTGCGAGGGTCATTTTATGCACCAGAAAAAAAAAATTCAAAACAGCAAAATGGCAATATCTCCTAGACTAGGCGTCTGCGGGGGTCATTTTATGCACCAGAAAAAAAAATTCTTAATACCAAAATGGCGATATCTTCTAAACTTGGCGTCTGCGAGGGTCATTTTATGCAGCAGAAAAAAAATTCAAGTTACTAAAATGTCTACATCAACTAACCTAGGCATCTGCGGGGGTCATTTTATGCACCAGAAAAAAAACTCAAAACACTAGAATGGCTATATCTCCTAAACTAATCATCTGCGGGGGTCATTTTATGCACCAGAAAAAAAAATTCTAAGTACCATAATGGCAATATCTCCTAAGCTAGGCGTCTGTGGTTGTCATTTTTTGCACCAGAAAAAAAAATTCAAAATACTAAAATGGCTATATCTCCTAAACTTGGCGTCTGCGAGGGTCATTTTATGCAGCAGAAAAAAAAATTCAAATTACTAAAATGTCTATATTTCTTAACCTAGCGGTCTGTGGAGGTCATTTTATGTACCAGAAAAAAAATTCAAAACAAAATGGTTATATCTCCTAAACTAGGCATCTGCGGGGGACATTTTAAGCACCAGAAAAAAAATTCGAAACACTAGAATGGCTATATCTCCTAAACTAATCATCTGCGGGGTTCATTTTATGCACCAGAAAAAAAAAATTCTAAATTCCAAAATGGCGATATCTCCTAAGCTAGGCGTCTGCGGGGGTCATTTTATGCACCAGAAAAAAAAATTCGAAACACTAAAATGGCTATATCTCCTAAACTAGGCGTCCGCGGGTATCATTTTATGCACCAATAAAAAAATCAAAACACTAAAATGGCTATATCTCCTAAACTAGGCGTCTGTGGGTGTCATTTTATGCACCAGAAAAAAATTTCTAAATACTAAAATGGCTATATCTCCTAAACTTGGCGTCTGCGAGGGTCATTTAATGCACTAGAAAAAAAAAATTCAAAACAGCAAAATGGCAATATCTCCTAGACTAGGCGTCTGCGGGGGTCATTTTATGCACCAGAAAAAAAAATTTAAATACCAAAATGGCGATATCTTCTAAGCTTGGCGTCTGCGAGGGTCATTTTATGCAGCAGAAAAAAAATTCAAATTACTAATATGCCTATATCACCTAACCTAGGCATCTGCGGGGGTCATTTTATGCACCAGAAAAAAAAAGTTCAAATTACTAAAATGTCTATATCGCCTAATCTAGGCGTATGCGGGGGTCATTTTATGCACCAGAAAGAAAAAATTAAAACAGCAAAATGGCTATATCTCCTAAACTAGGCGTCTGCGGGGGTCATTTTATGCACCGGAAAAAAAAATTCAAATTACTAAAATGTCTATATCTCCTAACCAAGGCATCTGCGGGGGTCATTTTATGCACCAGAAAAAAAAATTCTAAATACCAAAATGATGATATCTCCTAAGCTAGGCGTCTGCGGGGGTCATTCTATGCACCAGAAAAAAAAATTCAAAACACCAAAATGGCTATATCTCCTAAACTAGGCGTCTGCGGGGTCATTTTATGCACCAGAAAAAAAAATTCAAATTACTAAAATGTCTATATCTCCTAACCTAGGTATCTGCGGGGGTCATTTTATGCACCAAAAAAAAAGTCAAAACACATAAATGTCTATATCTCCTAAACTAGGCGTCTGCGGTGGTAATTTTTTTAAACTAGGAGTCTGCGGGGTCATTTTAAGCACCAGAAAAAAAATCAAAATACTAAAATGGCTATATCTCCTAAACTAGGCATCTGCGGGAGTCATTTTATGCACCAGAAAAAAAATTCTAAATACCAAAATGGAGATATATCCTAAGCTAGGCGTCTACGGGTGTCATTTTTTGCCCCAGAAAAAAAATTCAAAATACTAACATGGCTACATCTCCTAACCTAGGCATCTGCGGGGGTCATTTTATGCACCAGAAAAAAAAATTCATAACACTAAAATGTCTATATCTCCTAAACTAGGCGTCTGCTTGGGTCATTTTATGCACCATAAAAAAAAAATTCAAATTACTAAAATGTCTATATCTCCTAACCTAGGCATCGGCGGGGGTCATTTTATGCACCAGAAAAAAAAAATCCAAAATACTTAAATGAATATGCCCCTAAACGAGTGGTCTGAAGGGGTCATTTTATGCACCAGAAAAAATAAATTCAAATTACTAAAATGTCTATATCTCCTAACCTAGGCGTCTGCGGGGGTCATTTTATGCACCAGAAAAAAAAATTCATAACTCTAAAATGTCTATATCTCCTAAACTAGGCGTCTGCTTGGGTCATTTTATGCACCAGAAAAAAAATTTCAAATTACTAAAATGGCTATATCTGCTAACCTAGGCGTCTGCGGGGGGCATTTTATGCACCAGAAAAAAAAATTCTGAATACTAAAATGAATAGGTCCCCTAAACGAATGGTCTGCGGGGGTCATTTTATGCACCAGAAAAAATAAATTCAAATTACTAAAATGTCTATATCTGCTAACATTGGCGTTTGAGGGGGTCATTTTATGCAACAGAAAAAAAAGTCAAAACACATAAATGTCTATATCTCCTAAACTAGGCGTCTGCGGTGGTAATTTTTTTAAACTAGGAGTCTGCGGGGTCATTTTAAGCACCAGAAAAAAAATCAAAATACTAAAATGGCTATATCTCCTAAATTAGGCGTCTGCGGGGGTCATTTTATGCACTAGAAAAAAAAAATTCAAAACAGCAAAATGGCAATATCTCCTAGACTAGGCGTCTGCGGGGGTCATTTTATGCACCAGAAAAAAAAATTTAAATACCAAAATGGCGATATCTTCTAAGCTTGGCGTCTGCGAGGGTCATTTTATGCAGCAGAAAAAAAATTCAAATTACTAAAATGTCTATATCTCCTAACCAAGGCATCTGCGGGGGTCATTTTATGCACCAGAAAAAAAAATTCTAAATACCAAAATGGTGATATCTCCTAAGCTAGGCGTCTGCGGGGGTCATTCTATGCACCAGAAAAAAAAATTCAAAACACCAAAATGGCTATATCTCCTAAACTAGGCGTCTGCGGGGTCATTTTATGCACCAGAAAAAAAAATTCAAATTACTAAAATGTCTATATCTCCTAACCTAGGTATCTGCGGGGGTCATTTTATGCACCAAAAAAAAAGTCAAAACACATAAATGTCTATATCTCCTAAACTAGGCGTCTGCGGTGGTAATTTTTTTAAACTAGGAGTCTGCGGGGTCATTTTAAGCACCAGAAAAAAAATCAAAATACTAAAATGGCTATATCTCCTAAACTAGGCATCTGCGGGAGTCATTTTATGCACCAGAAAAAAAATTTCAAATTACTAAAATGGCTATATCTGCTAACCTAGGCGTCTGCGGGGGGCATTTTATGCACCAGAAAAAAAAATTCTGAATACTAAAATGAATAGGTCCCCTAAACGAATGGTCTGCGGGGGTCATTTTATGCACCAGAAAAAATAAATTCAAATTACTAAAATGTCTATATCTGCTAACATTGGCGTCTGAGGGGGTCATTTTATGCAACAGAAAAAAAAATTCAAAATACTAAAATGGTTATATCTCCTAAACTAGGCATCTGCGGGGGTCGTTTTATGCACCAGAAACAAAAATTTCTAAATACCAAAATGGCGATATCTCCTAAACTAGGCGTGTGCGGGGGTCATTTTATGCACCAGAAAAAAAAATTCAAAACACTAAAATGGCTATATCTCCTAAACTAGGCGTCTGCGAGGGTCATTTTATGCACTAGAAAAAAAAAATTCAAAATAGCAAAATGGCAATATCTCCTAGACTAGGCGTCTGCGGGGGTCATTTTATGCACCAGAAAAAAAAATTTAAATACCAAAATGGCGATATCTTCTAAGCTTGGCGTCTGCGAGGGTCATTTTATGCAGCAGAAAAAAAATTCAAATTACTAATATGCCTATATCACCTAACCTAGGCATCTGCGGGGGTCATTTTATGCACCGGAAAAAAAAATTCAAATTACTAAAATGTCTATACCTCCTAACCAAGGCATCTGCGGGGGTCATTTTATGCACCAGAAAAAAAAATTCTAAATACCAAAATGGTGATATCTCCTAAGCTAGGCGTCTGCGGGGGTCATTCTATGCACCAGAAAAAAAAATTCAAAACACCAAAATGGCTATATCTCCTAAACTAGGCGTCTGCGGGGTCATTTTATGCACCAGAAAAAAAAATTCAAATTACTAAAATGTCTATATCTCCTAACCTAGGTATCTGCGGGGGTCATTTTATGCACCAAAAAAAAAGTCAAAACACATAAATGTCTATATCTCCTAAACTAGGCGTCTGCGGTGGTAATTTTTTTAAACTAGGAGTCTGCGGGGTCATTTTAAGCACCAGAAAAAAAATCAAAATACTAAAATGGCTATATCTCCTAAACTAGGCATCTGCGGGAGTCATTTTATGCACCAGAAAAAAAATTCTAAATACCAAAATGGAGATATATCCTAAGCTAGGCGTCTACGGGTGTCATTTTTTGCCCCAGAAAAAAAATTCAAAATACTAACATGGCTACATCTCCTAACCTAGGCATCTGCGGGGGTCATTTTATGCACCAGAAAAAAAAATTCATAACACTAAAATGTCTATATCTCCTAAACTAGGCGTCTGCTTGGGTCATTTTATGCACCATAAAAAAAAAATTCAAATTACTAAAATGTCTATATCTCCTAACCTAGGCATCGGCGGGGGTCATTTTATGCACCAGAAAAAAAAAATTCAAAATACTTAAATGAATATGTCCCCTAAACGAGTGGTCTGAAGGGGTCATTTTATGCACCAGAAAAAATCAATTCAAATTACTAAAATGTCTATATCTCCTAACCTAGGCGTCTGCGGGGGTCATTTTATGCACCAGAAAAAAAAATTCATAACTCTAAAATGTCTATATCTCCTAAACTAGGCGTCTGCTTGGGTCATTTTATGCACCAGAAAAAAAATTTCAAATTACTAAAATGGCTATATCTGCTAACCTAGGCGTCTGCGGGGGGCATTTTATGCACCAGAAAAAAAAATTCTGAATACTAAAATGAATAGGTCCCCTAAACAAATGGTCTGCGGGGGTCATTTCATGCACCAGAAAAAATAAATTCAAATTACTAAAATGTCTATATCTGCTAACATTGGCGTCTGAGGGGGTCATTTTATGCACCAGAAAAAAAAATTTCTAAATACCAAAATGGCGATATCTCCTAAGCTGGGCGCCTGAGGGGGTCATTTTATGCACCAGAAAAAAAAAATTCAAATTACTAAAATGTCTATATCTCCTAACCCAGGCGTCTGCGGGGGTCATTTTATGCACTAAAAAAAAAAATCACAATACTGAAATCGCTATATCCCCTAAACTAGGCGTCTGCGGGGGTCATTATATGCACCAGAAAAAAAATTCAAAACACTAGAATGGCTATATCTCCTAAACCAGGCGTCTGCGGGGGTCATTTTATGCACCAAAAAAAATAAATCAAAACACTAAAATGGCTATATCTCCTAAACTAATCATCTGCGGGGGTCATTTTATGCGCCAGAAAAAAAAAATTCTAAATACCGAAATGGCGATATCTCCTAAACTAGGCGTCTGCGGGGGTCATTTTATGCACCAGAAAAAAAAAATTCAAAACACCAAAATGGCTATATCTCCTAAAATAGGTGTCTGCGGGGGTAAGTTTATGCACCAGAAAAAAAAATCAAAACACCAAAATGGCTATATCTCCTAAACCAGCCGTCTGCGGGGGTCATTTTATGCACCAAAAAAAATAAATCAAAACACTAAAATGGCTATATCTCCTAAACTAATCATCTGCGGGGGTCATTTTATGAACCAGAAAAAAAAATTCAAATTACTAAAATGTCTATATCTCCTAACCTAGGCATCTGCGGGGGTCATTTTATGCACCAGAAAAAAAAAATTCTAAATTCCAAAATGGTGATATCTCCTAAGCTAGGCGTCTGCGGGGGTCATTTTATGCACCAGAAAAAAAAATTCTAAATACCAAAATGGTGATATCACCTAAGCTAGGCGTCTGCGGGGGTCATTTTATGCACCAGAAAAAAAAAATTCAAAACACCAAAATGGCTATATCTCCTAAACTAATCATCTGCGGGGTCATTTTATGCACCCGAAAAAAAAACATTCTAAATACCAAAATGGCGATATCTCCTAAACTAGGCGTCTGCGGGGGTCATGTTATGCACCAGAAAAAAAAAATTCAAAACACCAAAATGGCGATATCTGCTAAACTAGGCGTCTGCGGGGGTCATTTTATGCACCAGAAAACCAAATTAAATAACCAAAATGGCTATATCTCCTATACTAGGCGTCTGCGGGGGTCATTTTATGCACCAAAAAAAATAAAACAATACACAAAATGGCTTTATCTCCTAAACTAATCATATGCGGGGGTCATTTTATGAACCAGAAAAAAAAATTCAAATTACTAAAATGTCTATATCTCCTAACCTAGGCATCTGCGGGGGTCATTTTATGCACAAGAAAAAAAAACTTCTAAATTCCAAAATGGCGATATCTCCTAAGCTAGACGTCTGCGGGGGTCATTTTATGCACCAGAAAAAAAATTGTAAATACCATAATGGCGATATCTCCTAAGCTAGGCGTCTGCGGGGGTCATTTTATGCACCAGAAAAAAAAATTCTAAATACCAAAATGGCGATATCTCCTAAGCTAGGCGTCTGCAGGTGTCATTTTTTGCACCAGAAAAAAAAAATTCACAACACCAAAATGGCTATATCTCCTAACCTAGGCGTCTGCGGGGGTCATTTTATGCACCAGAAAAAAAAAATCAAAACACCAAAATGTCTATATCTCCTAAACTAGGTGTCTGCGGGGGTCATTTTATGCACCAGAAAAAAAAATCAAAACACCAAAATGGCTATATCTCCTAAACTAGGTGTCTGCGGGGGTCATTTTATGCACAAGAAAAAAAAAATTCTAAATTCCAAAATGGCGATATCTCCTAAGCTAGACGTCTGCGGGGGTCATTTTATGCACCAGAAAAAAAAATTCTAAATACCAAAATGGCGATATCTCCTAAGCTAGGCGTCTGCAGGTGTCATTTTTTGCACCAGAAAAAAAAAATTCACAACACCAAAATGGCTATATCTCCTAACCTAGGCATCTGCGGGGGTCATTTTATGCACCAGAAAAAAACAGTTCAAATTACTAAAATGTCTATGTCTCCGAATCTAGGCGTATGCGGGGGTCATTTTATGCACCAGAAAAAAAAAATTAAAACAGCAAAATGGCTATATCTCCGAAACTAGGCGTCTGCGGGGGTCATTTTATGCACCGGAAAAAAAAATTCAAATTACTAAAATGTCTATATCTCCTAACCAAGGCATCTGCGGGGGTCATTTTATGCACCAGAAAAAAAACATTCAAAACACCAAAATGGCTATGTCTCCTAAATTAGGCGTCTGCGGGGGTCATTTTATGCACCAGAAAAAAAAATCAAAATACTAAAATGGCTATATCTCCTAAACTAGGCGTCTGCGGGGGACATTTTATGCACCAGAAAAAAAATTCTAAATACCAAAATGGAGATATCTCCTAAGCTAGGAGTACGGGTGTCATTTTTTGCCCCAGAAAAAAAATTCAAAATACTAACATGGCTATATCTCCTAAACTTGGCGTCTGCGAGGGTCATTATATGCAGCAGAAAAAAAAATTCAAATTACTAAAATGTCTATATCACCTACCCTAGGCATCTGCGGGGGTCATTTTATGCACCAGAAAAAAAAATTCTAAATACCAAAATGGTGATATCTCCTAAGCTAGTCGTCTGCGGGGATCATTTTATGCACCAGAAAGAAAAAATTAAAACACCAAAATGTCTATATCTCCTAAACTTGGCGTCTGCGAGGGTCATTTTATGCACCAGAAAAACAAAAATTAAAACACCAAAATGGCTATATCTCCTAAACTAGGCGTTAGCGGGTTTCATTTTATGCACCAGAAAAAAAATTCAAAACACTAAAAAGGCTATATCTTCTAAGCTAGGCGTCTTCGGGGGTCATTTTGTGCACCAGAAAAAAAAAATTCAAAACAGCAAAATGGCTATATCTCCTAAACTAGGTGTCTGCTAGGGTCAATTTATGCACCAGAAAAAAAGTTCTAAATACCAAAATGGCGATATCTCCTAAGCTGGGCGCCTGAGGGGGTCATTTTATGCACCAGAAAAAAAAATTCAAATTACTAAAATGTCTATATCTCCTAAACTAGGCGTCTGCGGGTATCATTTTATGCCCCAAAAAAAAGTCAAAACACTAAAATGGCTATATCTCCTAAACTAGGCTTCTGCGGGGGTCATTTTATGCACCAGAAAAAAAAAATTCTAAATACTAAAATGGCTATATCTCCTAAACTTGGCGTCTGCGAGGGTTATTTTATGCATCAGAAAAAAAAATTCAGGACAGCAAAATGGCTATATCTCCTAGACTAGGCGTCTGCGGGGGTCATTTAATGCACCAGAAAAAAAAATTCAAAAGACTAAAATGGCTTTTTCTCCTAATCTAGGCGTATGCGGGGGTCATTTTATGCACCAGAAAGAAAAATCAAAACACCAAAATGGCTATATCTCCTAAACTAGGCGTCTGCGGGGGTCATTTTATGCAACAGAAAAAAAAAGGTCAAAACACCAAAATGGCCATATCTACTAAACTAGGCGTCCGCGGGGGTCATTTTATGCACCAGAAAAAAGAATTCAAATTACTAAAATGTCTATATCTCCTAACCTAGGCATCTGCGGGGGTCATCTTATGCACCAGAAAAAAAAGTCAAAACACTTAAATGTCTATATCTCCTAAACTAGGCGTCTGCGGTGGTCATTTTTATAAACTAGGAGTCTGCGGGGTCATTTTATGCACCAGAACAAAAAATCAAAATACTATAATGGCTATATCTCCTAAACTAGGCGTCTGCGGTTGTCATTTTATGCACCAGAAAAAAAATTCTAAATACTAAAATGGAGATATCTCCTAAGCTAGGCGTCAACGGGTGTCATTTTTTGCTCCAGAAAAAAAATTCAAAATACTAACATGGCTATATCTCCTAAACTTGTCGTCGGCGAGGGTCATTATATGCAGCAGAAAAAAAAATTCAAATTACTAAAATGTCTATATCTCCTAACCTAGGCATCTGCGGGGGTCATTTTATTCACCAGAAAAAAAATTCATATTACTAAAATGTCTATATCTCCTAACCTAGGCGTCTGCGGGGGTCATTTTATGCAACAGAAAAAAAAATTCATAACACTAAAATGTCTATATCTCCTAAACTAGGCGTCTGCTTGGGTCATTTTATGCACCAGAAAAAAAAAATTCAAATTACTAAAATGTCTATATCTCCTAAACTAGGCGTCTGCGGGGGTCATTTTATGCACCAGAAAAAAAAATTCTAAATACCAAAATGGCGATATCTCCTAAACTTGGCGTCTGCGAGGGTCATTTTATGCAGCAGAAAAAAAAATTCAAATTACTAAAATGTCTATATCTCCTAATCTAGTCATATGCGGGGGTCATTTTATGCACCAGAAAGAAAAAATTAAAACACCAAAATGGCTATATCTCCTAAACTAGGCGTCTGTGGGTGTAATTTTTTGCACCAGAAAAAAAAAATTCAAAATACTAAAATGGCTATATCTCCTAAACTTGGCGTCTGCGAGGGTCATTTTATGAAGCAGAAAAAAAAATTCAAATTACTAAAATGTCTATATCTCCTAACCTAGCGATCTGTGGAGGTCATTTTATGTACCAGAAAAAAAAATTCAAAACACTAAAATGGCTATATCTCCTAAACTAGGCGTCTGCGGGGGTCATTTTATGCACCAGAAAAAAAATTCTAAACACTAGAATGGCTATATATCCTAAACTAATCATCTGCGGGGGTCATTTTATGCACCAGAAAAAAAAATTCTAAATACCATAATGGCGATATCTCCTAAGCTAGGCGTCTGTGGGTGTCATGTTTTGCACCAGAAAAAAAAAATTCAAAATACTAAAATGGCTATATCTCCTAAACTTGGCGTCTGCGAGGGTCATTTTATGCAGCAGAAAAAAAAATTCAAATTACTAAAATGTCTATATCTCCTAATCTAGCGGTCTGTGGAGGTCATTTTATGCACCAGAAAAAAAAAATTCAAAACACTAAAATGTCTATATCTCCTAAACTAGGCGTCTGCGGGGGTCATTTTATGCACCAGAAAAAAAAATTCAAATTACTAAAATGTCTATATCTCCTCATCTGGGCGTATGCGGGGGTTATTTTATGCACCAGAAAGAAAAAATTAAAACACCAAAATGGCTATATCTCCTAAATTAGGCGTCTGCGGGGGTCATTTTATGCCCCAGAAAAAAAAAATTCAAAACACTAAAATGGCTATATCTCCTAATCTAGGCGTATGCGGGGGTCATTTTATGCACCAGAAAGAAAAAATTAAAACACCAAAATGGCTATATCTAATAAATTAGGCGTCTGCGGGGGTCATTTTATGCACCAGAAAAAAAAAATTCAAAACACTAAAATGGCTATATCTCCTAATCTAATCGTATGCGGGGGTCATTTTATGCACCAGAAAGAAAAAATTAAAGCACCAAAATGGCTATATCTCCTAAATTAGGCGTCTGCGGGGGTCATTTTATGCACCAGAAAAAAAAATTCAAATTACTAAAATGTCTATATCTCCTAACCAAGGCATCTGCGGGGGTCATTTTATGCACCAGAAAATAAAATTCTAAATACCAAAATGGTGATATCTCCTAAGCTAGGCGTCTGCGGGGGTCATTTCATGAACCAGAAAAAAAAAATTCACAACACTAAAATGGCTATATCTCCTAATCTAGGCGTATGCGGGGGTCATTTTATGCACCAGAAAGAAAAAATCAAAACACCAAAATGGCTATATCTCCTAATCTAGCGGTCTGTGGAGGTCATTTTATGTACCAGAAAAAAAATTCAAAACACTAAAATGGCTATATCTCCTAAACTTGGCGTCTGCGTGGGTCATTTTATTCACCAGAAAAAAAATTCAAAACACTGGAATGGCTTTATCTCCTAAGCTAATCATCTGCGGGGGTCATTTTATGCACCAGAAAAAAAAATTCTAAATACCATAATGGCGATACCTCCTAAGCCAGGCGTCTGTGGGTGTCATTTTTTGCACCAGAAAAAAAAAATTCAAAATACTAAAATGGCAATATCTCCTAAACTTGGCGTCTGCGAGGGTCATTTTATGCAGCAGAAAAAAAAATTCAAATTACTAAAATGTCTATATCTCCTAATCTAGCGGTCTGTTGAGGTCATTTTATGCACCAGAAAAAAAAATTCAAAACACTAAAATGTCTATATCTCCTAAACTAGGCGTCTGCGGGGGACATTTTATGCACCAGAAAAAAAATTCAAAACACTAGAATGGCTATATCTCCTAAAATAATCATCTGCGGAGTTCATTTTATGCACCAGAAAAAAAAATTCTAAATTCCAAAATGGCGATATCTCCTAAGCTAGGCGTCTGCGGGGGTCATTTTATGCACCAGAAAAAAAAATTCAAAACACTAAAATGGCTATATCTCCTAAACTTGGCGTCTGCGGGGGTCATTTTATGCACCAGAAAAAAAAATTTAAATACCAAAATGGCGATATCTTCTAAGCTTAGCATCTGCGAGGGTCATTTTATGCAGCAGAAAAAAAATTCAAATTATTAAAATGTCTACATCACCTAACCTAGGCATCTGCGGGGGTCATTTTATGCACCAGAAAAAAAACTCAAAACACTAGAATGGCTATATCTCCTAAACTAATCATCTGCGGGGTCATATTATGCACCAGAAAAAAAAATTCTAAATACCATAATGGCGATATCTCCTAAGCTAGGCGTCTGTGGTTGTCATTTTTTGCACCAGAAAAAAAAAATTCAAAATACTAAAATGTCTATATCTCCTAAAATAATCATCTGCGGGGTTTATTTTATGCACCAGAAAAAAAACTCAAAACACTAGAATGGCTATATCTCCTAAAATAATCATCTGCGGGGGTCATTTTAAGCACCAGAAAGAAAAAATTAAAACACCAAAATGGCTATATCTCCTATATTAGGCGTCTTCGGGGGACATTTTATGCACCAGAAAAAAAATTCAAAACACTAGAATGGCTATATCTCCTAAAATAATCATCTGCGGGGTTCATTTTATGCACCAGAAAAAAAAATTCTAAATTCCAAAATGGCGATATCTCCTAAGCTAGGCGTCTGCGGGGGTCATTTTATGCACCAGAAAAAAAAATTCAAAACACTAAAATGGCTATATCTCCTAAACTTGGCGTCTGCGGGGGTCATTTTATGCACCAGAAAAAAAAATTCAAATTACTAAAATGTCTATATCTCCTAACCTAGGCGCCTGTGGGGGTCATTTTATGCACCAGAAAAAAAAAATTCAAATTACTAAAATGTCTATATCTCCTAACCTAGGCGGCTGCGGGGGTCCTTTTATACAAAAGAAAAAAGAATTCACATTACTAAAATGTCTATATCTCCTAACCAAAGCATCTGCGGGGGTCATTTTATGCACCAGAAAAAAAATTCTAAATACCAAAATGGTGATATCTCCTAAGCTAGGCGTCTGCGGGGGTCATTTTATGCACCAGAAAAAAAAAATTCGAAACACCAAAATGGCTATATCTCCTAAACTAGGCGTCTGCGGGGGTCATTTTATACACCAGAAAAAAAAATTCAAATTAGTAAAATGTCTATGTCGCCAAACCTAGGCATCTACGGGGGTCATTTTATGCACCAGAAAAAGAAATTCAAATTACTAAAATGTCTATATCTCCTAACCAAGGCATCTGCGGGGGTCATTATATGCACCAGAAAAAAAAATTCTAAATACCAAAATGGTGATATCTCCTAAGCTAGGCGTCTGTGGGGGTCATTTTATGCACCAGAAAAAAAAAATTCAAATTACTAAAATGTCTATATCTCCTAACCTAGGCGGCTGCGGGGGTCATTTTATGCACCAGAAAAAAAAATTCAAATTACTAAAATGTCTATATCTCCTAACCTAGGCGGCTGCGGGGGTCCTTTTATACAAAAGAAAAAAGAATTCACATTACTAAAATGTCTATATCTCCTAACCAAAGCATCTGCGGGGGTCATTTTATGCACCAGAAAAAAAAATTCTAAATACCAAAATGGCTATATCTCCTAAACTAGGCGTCTGCGGGGGTCATTTTATACACCAGAAAAAAAAATTCAAATTAGTAAAATGTCTATATCGCCAAACCTAGGCATCTGCGGGAGTCATTTTATGCACCAGAAAGAAAAATCAAAACACCAAGATGGCTATATTTCCTAACCTAGGCGTCTGCGGGGGTCATTTTATGCACCAGAAAAAAAAAATTCAAATTACTAAAATGTCTATATCTCCTAACCTAGGCGCCTGCGGGGGTCATTTTATGCACCAGAAAAAAAAAATTCAAATTACTAAAATGTTTATATCTCCTAACCTAGGCGGCTGCGGGGGTCATTTTATGCACCAGAAAAAAAAATTCAAATTACTAAAATGTCTATATCTCCTAAACTAGGCATCTGCGCTGGTCTTTTTATGCACCAGAAAAAAAAATTCAAATTACTAAAATGTCTATTTCTCCTAAACAAGGCGTCTGCTTGGGTCATTTTATGCACCAGAAAAAAAAAATCCAAATTACTAAAATGTCTATATCTCCTAACCTAGGCGGCTGCGGGGGTCATTTTATGCACCAGAAAAAAAAATTCAAATTACTAAAATGTCTATATCTCCTAACCTAGGCGGCTGCGGGGGTCATTTTATGCACCAGAAAAAAAAATTCAAATTACTAAAATGTCTATATCTCCTAAACTAGGCATCTGCGCTGGTCTTTTTATGCACCAGAAAAAAAAATTCAAATTACTAAAATGTCTATTTCTCCTAAACAAGGCGTCTGCTTGGGTCATTTTATGCACCAGAAAAAAAAAACCAAATTACTAAAATGTCTATATCTCCATACTTAGGCGCCTGCGGGGGTCATTTTATGCACCAGAAAAAAAAAATTCAAATTACTAAAATGTCTATATCTCCTAACCTAGGCGGCTGCGGGGGTCATTTTATGCACCAGAAAAAAAAATTCAAATTACTAAAATGTCTATATCTCCTAAACTAGGCATCTGCGCTGGTCTTTTTATGCACCAGAAAAAAAAATTCAAATTACTAAAATGTCTATATCTCCTAAACAAGGCGTCTGCTTGGGTCATTTTATGCACCAGAAAAAGAAATTCAAATTACTAAAATGTCTATATCTCCTAACCTAGGCGGCTGCGGGGGTCCTTTTATGCACCAGAAAAAAAAATTCACATTACTAAAATGTCTATATCTCCTAACCAAAGCATCTGCGGGGGTCATTTTATGCACCAGAAAAAAAAATTCTAAATACCAAAATGGTGATATCTCCTAAGCTAGGCGTCTGCGGGGGTCATTTTATGCACCAGAAAAAAAAAATTCAAAACACCAAAATGGCTATATCTCCTAAACTAGGCGTCTGCGGGGGTCATTTTATGCACCAGAAAAAAAAATTCAAATTAGTAAAATGTCTATATCGCCAAACCTATTCATCTGCGGGGGTCATTTTATGCACCAGAAAAAACAGTCAAAACACTTAAATGTCTATATCTCCTAAACTAGGCGTCTGCGGTGTTCATTTTTATAAACTAGGAGTCTGCGGGGTCATTTTATGCACCAGAAAAAAAAAATCAAAATACTAAAATGGCTATATCACCTAATCTAGGCGTCTGCGGGGGTCATTTTATGCACCAGAAAAAAAAATTCTAAATACCATAATGGCGATATCTCCTAAGCTAGGCGTCTGTGGGTGTCATTTTTTGCACCAGAAAAAAAATTCAAAATACTAATATGGCTATATCTCCTAAACTTGGCGTCGGCGAGGGTCATTTTATGCAGCAGAAAAAAAATTCAAATTACTAAAATGTCTATATCTCCTAACCTAGGCATCTGCTGGGGTCATTTTATGCACCAGAAAAAAAAAATTCTAAATACCAAAATGGCGATATCTCCTAAGCTAGGCGTCTGCGGGGGTCATTTTATGCACCAGAAAAAAAATTCTAAATACCAAAATGGCGATATCTTCTAAGCTAGGCGTCTACGGGTGTCATTTTTTGCCCCAGAAAAAAAATTCAAAATACTAACATGGCTATATCTCCTAAACTAGGCGTCTGCTTGGGTCATTTTATGCACCAGAAAAAAAAATTCAAATTACTAAAATGTCTATATCTCCTAACCAAGGCATCTGCGGGGGTCATTTTATGCACCCGAAAAAAAAATTCTAAATACCAAAATGGTGATATCTCCTTAGCTAGGCGTCTGCGGGGGTCATTTTATGCACCAGAAAAAAAAAATTCAAAACACTGAAATGGCTATATCTCCTAAACTTGGCGTCTGCGAGGGTCATTTTATGCAGCAGAAAAAAAAATTCAAATTACTAAAATGTCTATATCTAATAACCTAGGCATCTACGGGAGTCATTTTTTGGCCCAGAAAAAAATTTCAAAATACTAATATGGCTATATCTCCTAAACTTGGCGTCGGCGAGGGTCATTTTATGCAGCAGAAAAAAAATTCAAATTACTAAAATGTCTATATCTCCTAACCTAGGCATCTGCTGGGGTCATTTTATGCACCAGAAAAAAAAAATTCTAAATACCGAAATGGCGATATCTCCTAAGCTAGGCGTCTGCGGGGGTCATTTTATGCACCAGAAAAAAAATTCTAAATACCAAAATGGCGATATCTTCTAAGCTAGCGTCTACGGGTGTCATTTTTTGCCCCAGAAAAAAAATTCAAAATACTAACATGGCTATATCTCCTAAACTAGGCGTCTGCTTGGGTCATTTTATGCACCAGAAAAAAAAATTCAAATTACTAAAATGTCTATATCTCCTAACCAAGGCATCTGCGGGGGTCATTTTATGCGCCAGAAAAAAAAATTCTAAATACCAAAATGGTGATATCTCCTTAGCTAGGCGTCTGCGGGGGTCATTTTATGCACCAGAAAAAAAAAATTCAAAACACTAAAATGGCTATATCTCCTAATCTAGGCGTATGCGGGGTCATTTTATGCACCAGAAAGAAAAAATTCAAAACTCCAAAATGGCTATATCTATTAAGCTAGGCGTCTGTGGGTGTCATTTTTTGCACCAGAAAAAAAATTCAAAATACTAATATGGCTATATCTCCTAAACTTGGCGTCGGCGAGGGTAATTTTATGCAGCAGAAAAAAAATTCAAATTACTAAAATGTCTATATCTCCTAACCTAGGCATCTGCTGGGGTCATTTTATGCACCAGAAAAAAAAAATTCTAAATACCAAAATGGCGATATCTCCTAAGCGAGGCGTCTGCGGGGGTCATTTTATGCACCAGAAAAAAAATTCTAAATACCAAAATGGCGATATCTTCTAAGCTAGGCGTCTACGGGTGTCATTTTTTGCCCCAGAAAAAAAATTCAAAATACTAACATGGCTATATCTCCTAAACTAGGCGTCTGCTTGGGTCATTTTATGCACCAGAAAAAAAAATTCAAATTACTAAAATGTCTATATCTCCTAACCAAGGCATCTGCGGGGGTCATTTTATGCACCAGAAAAAAAAATTCTAAATACCAAAATGGTGATATCTCTTTAGCTAGGCGTCTGCGGGGGTCATTTTATGCACCAGAAAAAAAAAATTCAAAACACTGAAATGGCTATATCTCCTAAACTTGGCGTCTGCGAGGGTCATTTTATGCAGCAGAAAAAAAAATTCAAATTACTAAAATGTCTATATCTAATAACCTAGGCATCTACGGGAGTCATTTTTTGGCCCAGAAAAAAATTTCAAAATACTAATATGGCTATATCTCCTAAACTTGGCGTCGGCGAGGGTCATTTTATGCAGCAGAAAAAAAATTCAAATTACTAAAATGTCTATATCTCCTAACCTAGGCATCTGCTGGGGTCATTTTATGCACCAGAAAAAAAAAATTCTAAATACCGAAATGGCGATATCTCCTAAGCTAGGCGTCTGCGGGGGTCATTTTATGCACCAGAAAAAAAATTCTAAATACCAAAATGGCGATATCTTCTAAGCTAGGCGTCTACGGGTGTCATTTTTTGCCCCAGAAAAAAAATTCAAAATACTAACATGGCTATATCTCCTAAACTAGGCGTCTGCTTGGGTCATTTTATGCACCAGAAAAAAAAATTCAAATTACTAAAATGTCTATAACTCCTAACCAAGGCATCTGCGGGGGTCATTTTATGCACCAGAAAAAAAAATTCTAAATACCAAAATGGTGATATCTCCTTAGCTAGGCGTCTGCGGGGGTCATTTTATGCACCAGAAAAAAAAAATTCAAAACACTAAAATGGCTATATCTCCTAATCTAGGCGTATGCGGGGTCATTTTATGCACCAGAAAGAAAAAATTCAAAACTCCAAAATGGCTATATCTATTAAGCTAGGCGTCTGTGGGTGTCATTTTTTGCACCTGAAAAAAAAAATTCAAAATACTTAAATGGCTATATCTCCTAAACTTGGCGTCTGCGAGTGTCATTTTATGCAGCAGAAAAAAAAATTCAAATTACTAAAATGTCCATATCTAATAACCTAGGCATCTACGGGTGTCATTTTTGCCCCAGAAAAAAAATTAAAAATACTAACATGGCTATATCTCCTAAACTTGGCGTCGGCGAGGGTCATTTTATGCAGCAGAAAAAAAAATTCAAATTACTAAAATGTCTATATCTCCTACCCTAGGCATCTGCGGGGGTCATTTTATGCACCAGAAAAAAAAAATTGTAAATACCAAAATGGTGATATCTCCTAAGCTAGGCGTCTGCGGGGGTCATTTTATGCACCAGAAAAAAAAAAATTCAAAACACTAAAATGGCTATATCTCCTAATCTAGGCGTCTGCGGGGGTCATTTTATGCACCAGAAAAAAAAAATTCAAATTAGTAAAATGTCTATATCTCCAAACCTAGGCATCTGCGGGGGTCATTTTATGCACCAGAAAAAACAGTCAAAACACATCAATGTCTATATCTCCTAAACTAGGCGTCTGCGGTGTTCAGTTTTATAAACTAGGAGTCTGCGGGGTCAATTTATGCACCAGAAAAAAAAAAATCAAAATACTAAAATGGCTATATCACCTAATCTAGGCGTTTGCGGGGGTCATTTTATGCACCAGAAAAAAAATTCTAAATACCAAAATAGCGATATCTCTTAAGCTAGGCGTCTACGGGTGTCATTTTTTGCCCCAGAAAACAAATTCAAAATACTAACATGGCTATATCTCCTAAATTTGGCGTCTGCGAGGGTCATTTTATGCAGCAGAAAAAAAAATTCAAATTACTAAAATGTCTATATCTCCTACCCTAGGCATCTGCGGGGGTCATTTTATGCACCAGAAAAAAAAAATTCTAAATACCAAAATGGTGATATCTCCTAAGCTAGGCGTCTGCGGGGGTCATTTTATGCACCAGAAAAAAAAAATTCAAATTACTAAAATGTCTATATCTCCTAACCTAGGCATCTGCGGGGGTCATTTTATGCACCAGAAAAAGAAATTCAAATTACTAAAATGTCTATATCTCCTAACCAAGGCATCTGCGGGGGTCATTATATGCACCAGAAAAAAAAATTCTAAATACCAAAATGGTGATATCTCCTTAGCTAGGTGTCTGCGGGGGTCATTTTATGCACCAGAAAAAAAAATTCAAAACACTAAAATGTCTATATCTCAAAATCTAGGCGTATGCGGGGGTCATTTTATGCACCAGAAAGAAAAATCAAAACACCAAGATGGCTATATTTCCTAAAATAGGCGTCTGCGGGGGTCATTTTATGCACCAGAAAAAAAAAATTCAAATTACTAAAATGTCTATATCTCCTAACCTAGGCGGCTGCGGGGGTCATTTTATGCACCAGAAAAAAAAATTCAAATTACTAAAATGTCTATATCTCCTAAACTAGGCATCTGCGCTGGTCTTTTTATGCACCAGAAAAAAAAATTCAAATTACTAAAATGTCTATGTCTCCTAAACAAGGCGTCTGCTTGGGTCATTTTATGCACCAGAAAAAAAAAATTCAAATTACTAAAATGTCTATATCTCCTAACCTAGGCGTCTGCGGGGGTCATTTTATGCACTAGAAAAAAAAATTCATAACACTAAAATGTCTATATCTCCTAAACAAGGCGTCTGCTTGGGTCATTTTATGCACCAGAAAAAAAAAAATTCAAATTACTAAAATGTCTATGTCTCCTAACCTAGGCGTCTGCGGGGGTCATTTTATGCACCAGAAAAAAAAAATCAAATTACTAAAATGTCTATATCTCCTAAACTAGGCATCTGCGCTGGTCTTTTTATGCACCAGAAAAAAAAATTCAAATTACTAAAATGTCTACATCTCCTAAACAAGGCGTCTGCTTGGGTCATTTTATGCACCAGAAAAAAAAAATTCAAATTACTAAAATGTCTATATCTCCTAAACTAGGCGTCTGCGGGGGTCATTTTATGCACCAGAAAAAAAAAATCAAATTACTAAAATGTCTATATCTCCTAAACTAGGCGTCTGCTTGGGTCATTTTATGCACCAGAAAAAAAAAAATTCAAATTACTAAAATGTCTATGTCTCCTAACCTAGGCGTCTGCGGGGGTCATTTTATGCACCAGAAAAAAGAAATCAAATTACTAAAATGTCAATATCTCCTAAACTAGGCGTCTGCTTGGGTCATTTTATGCACCAGAAAAAAAAAATTCAAATTACTAAAATGTCTATATCTCCTAACCTAGGCGTCTGCGGGGGTCATTTTATGAACTAGAAAAAAAAATTCATAACAATAAAATGTCTATATCTCCTAAACTAGGCATCTGCGCTGGTCTTTTTGTGCACCAGAAAAAAAAATTCAAATTACTAAAATGTCTATATCTCCTAAACAAGGCGTCTGCTTGGGTCATTTTATGCACCAGAAAAAAAAAATTCAAATTACTAAAATGTCTATATCTCCTAACCTAGGCGTCTGCGGGGGTCCTTTTATGCACTAGAAAAAAAAATTCATAACACTAAAATGTCTATATCTCCTAAACTAGGCGTCTGCTTGGGTCATTTTATGCACCAGAAAAAAAAAAATTCAAATTACTAAAATGTCTATGTCTCCTAACCTAGGCGTCTGCGGGGGTCATTTTATGCACCAGAAAAAAAAAATCAAATTACTAAAATGTCTATATCTCCTAAACTAGGCGTCTGCTTGGGTCATTTTAAGCACCAGAAAAAAAAAATTCAGAACACTAAAATGGCTATATCTCCTAATCTAGGGGTATGCGGGGGTCATTTTATGCACCAGAAAGAAAAAATCAAAACACCAACATGGCTATATTTCCTAAACTAGGCGTCTGCGGGGGTCATTTTATGCACCAGAAAAAAAAAATTCAAATTACTAAAATGTCTATATCTATTAACCTAGGCGCCTGCGGGGGTCATTTTATGCACCAGAAAAAAAAAATTCAAATTACTAAAATGTCTATATCTCCTAACCTAGGCGGCTGCGGGGGTCATTTTATGCACCAGAAAAAAAAATTCAAATTACTAAAATGTCTATATCTCCTAAACTAGGCATCTGCGCTGGTCTTTTTATGCACCAGAAAAAAAAATTCAAATTACTAAAATGTCTATATCTCCCAACCTAGGCGTCTGCGGTGGTCATTTTATGCACCAGAAAAAAAAATTCAAATTACAAAAATGTGTATATCTCCTAAACTAGGCGTCTGCTTGGGTCATTTTATGCACCAGAAAAAAAAAATTCAAATTACTAAAATGTCTATGTCTCCTAACCTAGGCGTCTGCGGTGGTCATTTTATGCACCAGAAAAAAAAATTCAAATTACAAAAATGTCTATATCTCCTAAACTAGGCGTCTGCTTGGGTCATTTTATGCACCAGAAAAAAAAAATTCAAATTACTAAAATGTCTATGTCTCCTAACCTAGGCGTCTGCTTGGATCATTTTATGCACCAGAAAAAAAAAATTCAAATTACTAAAATGTCTATATCTCCTAACCTAGGCGTCTGCGGGGGTCATTTTATGCACCAGAAAAAAAAATTCAAATTACTAAAATGTCTATATTTCCTAACCTAGCGGTCTGTGGAGGTCGGTTTAAGCACCAGAAAAAAATAATTCAAAACACTAGAATGGCTATATCTCCTAATCTAATCATCTGCGGGGGTCATTTTATGCAACAGAAAAAAAAATTCAAAATACTAAAATGGCTATATCTCCTAAACTTGGCGTCTGCGGTGGTCATTTTATGCACCAGAAAAAAAAAATTCAAATTACTAAAATGTCTATATCTCCTAACCTAGGCGCCTGCGGGGGTCATTTTATGCACCAGAAAAAAAAAATTCAAATTACTAAAATGTCTATATCTCCTAACCTAGGCGGCTGCGGGGGTCATTTTATGCACCAGAAAAAAAAATTCAAATTACTAAAATGTCTATATCTCCTAAACTAGGCATCTGCGCTGGTCTTTTTATGCACCAGAAAAAAAAATTCAAATTACTAAAATGTCTATATCTCCTAACCTAGGCGTCTGCGGGGGCCATTTTATGCACCAGAAAAAAAAATTCATAACACTAAAATGTCTATATCTCCTAAACTAGGCGTCTGCTTGGGTCATTTTATGCACCAGAAAAAAAAAATTCAAATTACTAAAATGTCTATGTCTCCTAACCTAGGCGTCTGCGGGGGTCATTGTATGCACCAGAAAAAAAAATCAAATTACTAAAATGTCTATATCTCCTAACCTAGGCGTCTGCGTGGATCATTTTATGCACCAGAAAAAAAAAATTCAAATTACTAAAATGTCTATATCTCCTAACCTAGGCGTCTGCGGGGGTCATTTTATGCACCAGAAAAAAAAATTCAAATTACTAAAATGTCTATATCTCCTAACCTAGCGGTCTGTGGAGGTCGTTTTAAGCACCAGAAAAAAAAATTCAAAACACTAGAATGGCTATATCTCCTAAACTAATCATCTGCGGGGGTCATTTTATGCAACAGAAAAAAAAATTCAAAATACTAAAATGTCTATATCTCCTTACCTAGGCATCTGCGGGGGTCATTTTATGCACCAGAAAAAAAAAATTCTAAATACCAAAATGGCGATATCTCCTAAGTTAAGCGTCTGCGGGGGTCATTTTATGCACCAGAAAAAAAATTCTAAATACCAAAATGGCTATATCTCCTAAACTTGGCGTCTGCGAGGTTCATTTTATGCAGCAGAAAAAAAAATTCAAATTACTAAAATGTCTATATCTCCTAAACTAGGGATCTGCGGGGGTCATTTTATGCACCAGAAAAAAAATTCAAAACACTAGAATGGCTATATCTCCTAAACTAATCATCTGCGGGGGTCATTTTATGCAACAGAAAAAAAAATTCAAAATACTAAAATGGCTATATCTCCTAAACTTGGCGTCTGCGACGGTCATTTTATGCAGCAGAAAAAAAATTCAAATTGCTAAAATGTCTATATCTCCTAACTTAGCGGTCTGTGGAGGTCATTTTATGCACCAGAAAAAAAAATTCAAAATACTAAAATGAATATGTCCCCTAAACGAGTGGTCTGCGGGGGTCAGTTTATGCACCAGAAAAAAATAAATTCAAATTACTAAAATGTCTATATCTCCTAACCTAACGTTCTGTGAAGGTCATTTTATGCACCAGAAAAAAAAATTCTAATTACTAAAATGTCTATATCTCCTAAGCTAGGCGTCTGTGTGTGTCATTTTTTGCACCTGAAAAAAAAAATTCTAAATACTAAAATGGCTATATCTCCTAAACTTGGCGTCTGCGAGGGTCATTTTATGCAGCAGAAAAAAAAATTCAAATTACTAAAATATCTATATTTAATAACCTAGGCATCTACGGGTGTCATTTTTTGCCCCAGAAAAAAAATTCAAAATACTAACATGGCTATATCGCCTAAACTTGGCGTCGGCGAGGGTCATTTTATGCAGCAGAAAAAAAATTTAAATTACTAAAATGTCTATATCTCCTTACCTAGGCATCTGCGGGGGTCATTTTATGCACCAGAAAAAAAAAATTCTAAATACCAAAATGGCGATATCTCCTAAGTTAGGCGTCTGCGGGGGTCATTTTATGCACCAGAAAAAAAATTCTAAATACCAAAATGGCTATATCTCCTAAACTTGGCGTCTGCGAGGTTCATTTTATGCAGCAGAAAAAAAAATTCAAATTACTAAAATGTCTATATCTTCTAACCTAGGCATCTGCGGGGGTCATTTTATGCACCAGAAAAGAAAATTCACATTACTAAAATGTCTATATCTCCTAACCAAAGCATCTGCGGGGGTCATTTTATGCACCAGAAAAAAAATTCTAAATACCAAAATGGTGATATCTCCTAAGCTTGGCGTCTGCGGGGGTCATTTTATGCACCAGAAAAAAAAAATGGCTATATCTCCTAAACTAGGCGTCTGCGGGGGTCATTTTATGCACCAGAAAAAAAAAATTCAAATTATTAAAATGTCTATATCTCCTAACCGAGGCGTCTGCAAGGGTCATTTTATGCACCAGAAAAAAAAAAATTCAAATTACTAAAATGTCTGTATCGCCTAACCTAGGCGTCTGCGGGGGTCATTTTATGCACCAGAAAAAAAAATTCAAATTACTAAAATGTCTATATCTCCTAAACTAGGCATCTGCGGGGGTCATTTTATGCACCAGAAAAAAAAATTCACATTACTAAAATGTCTATATCTCCTAACCTAGGCGTCTGCGGGGGTCATTTTATGCACCAGAAAAAAAAATTCAAATTACTAAAATGTCTATATCTCCTAAATTACGCGTCTGCTTGGGTCATTTTATGCACCAGAAAAAAAAAATTCAAATTACTAAAATGTCTATATCTCCTAACCTAGGCGTCTGCAGGGGTCATTTTATGGACCAGAAAAAAAAATTCAAATTACTAAAATGCCTATATCTCCTAAACTAGGCGTCTGCTTGGGTCATTTTGTGCACCAGAAAAAAAAAATTCAAATTACTAAAATGTCTATATCTCCTAACCTAGGCGTCTGCGGGGGTCATTTTATGCACCAGAAAAAAATATTCAAATTACTAAAATGTCTATATCTCCTAAACTAGGCGTCTGCTTGGGTCATTTTATGCACCAGAAAAAAAAATTCAAATTACTAAAATGGCTATATCTGCTAACCTAGGCGTCTGCGGGGGTCATTTTATGCACCAGAAAAAAAAATTTTAAATACTAAAATGAATAGGTCCCCTAAACGAGTGGTCTGCGGGGGTCATTTTATGCACCAGAAAAAAAAATGGCTATATCTCCTAAACTAGGCGTCTGCGGGGGTCATTTTATGCACCAGAAAAAAAAAATTCAAATTATTAAAATGTCTATATCTCCTAACCGAGGCGTCTGCAAGGGTCATTTTATGCACCAGAAAAAAAAAATTCAAATTACTAAAATGTCTGTATGCCTAACCTAGGCGTCTGCGGGGGTCATTTTATGCACCAGAAAAAAAAATTCAAATTACTAAAATGTCTATATCTCCTTAACTAGGCATCTGCGGGGGTCATTTTATGCACCAGAAAAAAAAATTCAAATTACTAAAATGTCTATATCTCCTAACCTAGGCGTCTGCGGGGGTCATTTTATGCACCAGAAAAAAAAATTCAAATTACTAAAATGTCTATATCTCCTAAATTACGCGTCTGCTTGGGTCATTTTATGCACCAGAAAAAAAAAATTCAAATTACTAAAATGTCTATATCTCCTAACCTAGGCGTCTGCGGGGGTCATTTTATGCACCAGAAAAAAAAAAATTCAAAATACTAAAATGAATATGTCCCCTAAATGCGGGGGTCATTTTTTGCACCAGAAAAAATAAATGCAAATTATTAAAATGTCTATATCTCCTAACCTAGCGGTCTGTGGAGGTCATTTTCTGCACCAGAAAAAAAAATTCAAAACACTAAAATGGCTATATCTCCTAAACTAGGGATCTGCGGGGGTCACTTTATGCACCAGAAAAAAAATTCAAAACACTAAAATGGTTATATCTCCTAAACTAGGCATCTGCGGGGGTCGTTTTATGCACCAGAAAAAAAAATTTCTATATACCAAAATGGCGATAGCTCCTAAACTAGGCGTCTGCGGGGGTCATTTTATGCACCAGAAAAAAAAATTCAAAACAATAAAATGGCTATATCTCCTAAACTAGGCGTCTGCGTGGGTCATTTTATGCACCAAAAAAAATAAATCAAAACACTAAAATGGCTATATCTCCTAAACTAATCATCTGCGGGGGTCATTTTATGCACCAGAAAAAAAAATCAAAACACTAAAATTTCTATATCTCCTGAACTATGCGTCTGCGGAGGTCATTTTATGCACCAGAAAAAAAAATTCAAAACACTAAAATGGCTATATCTCCTAAACTAGGCATCTGCGGGGGTCGTTTTATGCACCAGAAAAAAAAATTTCTACTTACCAAAATGGCGATAGCTCCTAAACTAGGCATCTGCGGGGGTCATTTTATGCACCAGAAAAAAATATTCAAATTACTAAAATGTCTATATCTCCTAAACTAGGCGTCTGCTTGGGTCATTTTATGCACCAGAAAAAAAAATTCAAATTACCAAAATGGCTATATCTGCTAACCTAGGCGTCTGCGGGGGTCATTTTATGCACCAGAAAAAAAAATTCTAAATACTAAAATGAATAGGTCCCCTAAACGAGTGGTCTGCGGGGGTCAGTTTATGCACCAGAAAAAAATAAATTCAAATTACTAAAATGTCTATATCTCCTAACCTAGCGGTCTGTGGAGGTCATTTTATGCACCAGAAAAAAAAATTCAAAACACTAAAATGGCTATATCTCCTAAACTAGGGATCTGCGGGGGTCATTTTATGCAGCAGAAAAAAAAATTCAAATTACTAAAATGTCTATATCTAATAACCTAGTCATCTACGGGTGTCATTTTTGGCCCCAGAAAAAAAATTCAAAATACTAACATGGCTATATCTCCTAAACTTGGCGTCGGCGAGGGTCATTTTATGCAGCAGAAAAAAAAATTTAAATTACTGAAATGTCTATATCTCCTTACCTAGGCATCTGCGGGGGTCATTTTATGCACCAGAAAAAAAAAATTCTAAATACCAAAATGGCGATATCTCCTAAGTTAGGCGTCTGCGGGGGTCATTTTATGCACCAGAAAAAAATTATAAATACCAAAATGGCTATATCTCCTAAACTTGGCGTCTGCGAGGTTCACTTTATGCAGCAGAAAAAAAAATTCAAATTACTAAAATGTCTATATCTCCTAGCCTATGCATCTGCGGGGGTCATTTTATGCACCAGAAAAAAAAATTCACATTACTAAAATGTCTATATCTCCTAACCAAAGCATCTGCGGGGGTCATTTTATGCACCAGTAAAAAAATTCTAAATACTAAAATGAATAGGTCCCCTAAACGAGTGGTCTGCGGGGGTCAGTTTATGCACCAGAAAAAAATAAATTCAAATTACTAAAATGTCTATATCTCCTAACCTAGCGGTCTGTGGAGGTCATTTTATGCACCAGAAAAAAAAATTCAAAACACTAAAATGGCTATATCTCCTAAACTAGGGATCTGCGGGGGTCATTTTATGCAGCAGAAAAAAAAATTCAAATTACTAAAATGTCTATATCTAATAACCTAGTCATCTACGGGTGTCATTTTTGGCCCCAGAAAAAAAATTCAAAATACTAACATGGCTATATCTCCTAAACTTGGCTTCGGCGAGGGTCATTTTATGCAGCAGAAAAAAAAATTTAAATTACTAAAATGTCTATATCTCCTTACCTAGGCATCTGCGGGGGTCATTTTATGCACCAGAAAAAAAAAATTCTAAATACCAAAATGGCGATATCTCCTAAGTTAGGCGTCTGCGGGGGTCATTTTATGCACCAGAAAAAAAATTATAAATACCAAAATGGCTATATCTCCTAAACTTGGCGTCTGCGAGGTTCACTTTATGCAGCAGAAAAAAAAATTCAAATTACTAAAATGTCTATATCTCCTAACCTATGCATCTGCGGGGGTCATTTTATGCACCAGAAAAAAAAATTCACATTACTAAAATGTCTATATCTCCTAACCAAAGCATCTGCGGGGGTCATTTTATGCACCAGAAAAAAAATTCTAAATACCAAAATGGTGATATCTCCTAAGCTTGGCGTTTGCGGGGGTCATTTTATGCACCAGAAAAAAAAAATGGCTATATTTCCTAATCTAGGCGTATGCGGGGGTCATTTTGTGCACCAGAAAGAAAAAATCAAAACACCAAAATGGCTATATCTCCTAAACTAGGCGTCTGCGGGGGTCATTTTATAAACCAGAAAAAAAAAATTCAAATTACTAAAATGTCTATATCTCCTAACCTAGGCGTCTGCAGGGGTCATTTTATGCACCAGAAAAAAAAAATTCAAATTACTAAAATGTCTATATCTCCTAACCTAGGCGTCTGCAGGGGTTATTTTATGGACCAGAAAAAAAAATTCAAATTACTAAAATGTCTATATCTCCTAAACTAGGCGTCTGCTTGGGTCATTTTATGCACCAGAAAAAAAAATTCAAATTACTAAAATGTCTATATCTCCTAAACTAGGCGTCTGCTTGGGTCATTTTGTGCACCAGAAAAAAAAAATTCAAATTACTACAATGTCTATATCTCCTAACCGAGGCGTCTGCGGGGGTCATTTTATGCACCAGAAAAAAATATTCAAATTACTAAAATGTCTATATCTCCTAACCTAGGCGTCTGCAGGGGTCATTTTATGCACCAGAAAAAAAAATTCAAATTACTAAAATGTCTATATCTCCTAAATTAGGCGTCTGCTTGGATCATTTTATGCACCAGAAAAAAAAAATTCAAATTACTAAAATGTCTATATCTCCTAACCTAGGCGTCTGCAGGGGTTATTTTATGGACCAGAAAAAAAAATTCAAATTACTAAAATGTCTATATCTCCTAAACTAGGCGTCTGCTTGGGTCATTTTATGCACCAGAAAAAAAAATTCAAATTACTAAAATGTCTATATCTCCTAAACTAGGCGTCTGCTTGGGTCATTTTGTGCACCAGAAAAAAAAAATTCAAATTACTACAATGTCTATATCTCCTAACCGAGGCGTCTGCGGGGGTCATTTTATGCACCAGAAAAAAATATTCAAATTACTAAAATGTCTATATCTCCTAAACTAGGCGTCTGCTTGGGTCATTTTATGCACCAGAAAAAAAAACTTCAAATTACTAAAATGTCTATATCTCCTAACCTAGGCATCTGCGGGGGTCATTTTATGCACCAGAAAAAAAATTCAAAACACTAAAATGGCTATATCTGCTAACCTAGGCGTCTGCGGGGGTCATTTTATGCACCAGAAAAAAAAATTCTAAATACTAAAATGAATAGGTCCCCTAAACGAGTGGTCTGCGGTGGTCATTTTATGCACCAGAAAAAAAACTTCAAAACACTAAAATGGCTATATCTCCTAAACTAGGGATCAGCGGGGGTCATTTTATGCACCAGAAAAAAAAATTCAAATTTCTAAAATGTCTATATCTCCTAACCTAGCGGTCTGTGGAGGTCATTTTATGCACCAGAAAAAAAACTTCAAAACACTAAAATGGCTATATCTCCTAAACTAGGGATCTGCGGGGGTCATTTTATGCACCAGAAAAAAAAATTCAAAACACTAAAATGGCTATATCTCCTAAACTAGGCGTCTGCGGGGGTCATTTTATGCACCAAAAAAAATAAATCAAAACACTAAAATGGCTATATCTCCTAAACTAATCATCTGCGGGGGTCATTTTAAGCACCAGAAAAAAAAATCCAAACACTAAAATGGCTATATCTCCAGAACTATGCGTCTGCGGAGGTCATTTTATGCACCAGAAAAAAAATTCAAAACACTAGAATGGCTATATCTCCTAAACTAGGCATCTGCGGGGGTCGTTTTATGCACCAGAAAAAAAATTTCTATATACCAAAATGGCGATAGCTCCTAAACTTGGCGTCTGCGAGGGTCATTTTATGCAGCAGAAAAAAAAATTCAAATTACTAAAATGTCTATATCTCCTAACATAGGCATCTGCGGGGGTCATTTTATGCACCAGAAAAAAAAAATTCTAAATACCAAAATGGCGATATCTCCTAAGCTATTCGTTTGCGGGGGTCATTTTATGCACCAGAAAAAAAAAATTCAAATTACTAAAATGTCTATATCTCCAAACCTAGGCGTCTGCGGGGGTCATTTTATGCACCAGAAAAAAAAAATTCAAAATACTAAAATGAATATGTCCCCTAAACGAGTGGTCTGCGGGGGTCATTTTATGCACCAGAAAAAAGAAATTCAAATTACTAAAATCTCTATATCTCCTAACCTAGCGGTCTGTGGAGGTCATTTTATGCACCAGAAAAAAAAATTCAAAACACTAAAATGGCTATATCTCCTAAACTAGGGATCTGCGGGGGTCATTTTATGACCCAGAAAAAAAATTCAAAACACTAAAATGGTTATATCTCCTAAACTAGGCATCTGCAGCGGTCGTTTTATGCACCAGAAAAAAAAATTTCTATATACCAAAATGGCGATAGCTCCTTAACTAGGCGTCTGCGGGGATCATTTTATGCACCAGAAAAAAAAATTCAAAACACTAAAATGGCTATATCTCCTAAACTAGGCGTCTGCGGGGGTCATTTTATGCACCAAAAAAAAAAAAATCAAAGCACTAAAATGGCTATATCTCCTAAACTAGGCGTCTGCGGAGGTCATTTTATGCACCAGAAAAAAATTCAAAACACTAGAATGGCTATATCTCCTAAACTAATCATCTGCGGGGGTAATTTTTTGCCCCAGAAAAAAAATTCAAAATACTAACATGGCTATATCTCCTAAACTTGGCGTCTGCGAGGGTCATTTTATGCACCAGAAAAAAAAAATTCAAAATACTAAAATGAATATGTCCCCTAAACGAGTGGTCTGCGGGGGTCATTTTATGCACCAGAAAAAAGAAATTCAAATTACTAAAATCTCTATATCTCCTAACCTAGCGGTCTGTGGAGGTCATTTTATGCACCAGAAAAAAAAATTCAAAACACTAAAATGGCTATATCTCCTAAACTAGGGATCTGCGGGGGTCATTTTATGCACCAGAAAAAAAATTCAAAACACTAAAATGGTTATATCTCCTAAACTAGGCATCTGCAGCGGTCGTTTTATGCACCAGAAAAAAAAATTTCTATATACCAAAATGGCGATAGCTCCTTAACTAGGCGTCTGCGGGGATCATTTTATGCACCAGAAAAAAAAATTCAAAACACTAAAATGGCTATATCTCCTAAACTAGGCGTCTGCGGGGGTCACTTTATGCACCAGAAAAAAAATTCTAAATACCAAAATGGCGATATCTCCTAAGCTGGGCGCCTGAGTGGGTCATTTTATGCAGCAGAAAAAAAAATTCAAATTACTAAAATGTCTATATCTCCTAACATAGGCATCTGCTGGGGTCATTTTATGCACCAGAAAAAAAAATTCTAAATACCAAAATGGCGATATATCCTAAACTAGGCGTGTGCGGGGGTCATTTTATGCACAAGAAAAAAAAAATCAAATTACTAAAATGTCTATATCTCCAAACCTAGGCGTCTGCGGGGGTCATTTTATGCACCAGAAAAAAAAAATTCAAAATACTAAAATGAATATGTCCCCTAAACGAGTGGTCTGCGGGGGTCATTTTATGCACCAGAAAAAAGAAATTCAAATTACTAAAATCTCTATATCTCCTAACCTAGCGGTCTGTGGAGGTCATTTTATGCACCAGAAAAAAAAATTCAAAACACTAAAATGGCTATATCTCCTAAACTAGGGATCTGCGGGGGTCATTTTATGCACCAGAAAAAAAATTCAAAACACTAAAATGGTTATATCTCCTAAACTAGGCATCTGCAGCGGTCGTTTTATGCACCAGAAAAAAAAATTTCTATATACCAAAATGGCGATAGCTCCTTAACTAGGCGTCTGCGGGGATCATTTTATGCACCAGAAAAAAAATTCAAATCACTAAAATGGCTATATCTCCTAAACTAGGCGTCTGCGGGGGTCATTTTATGCACCAAAAAAAAAAAAATCAAAGCACTAAAATGGCTCTATCTCCTAAACTAGGCGTCTGCGGAGGTCATTTTATGCACCAGAAAAAAATTCAAAACACTAGAATGGCTATATCTCCTAAACTAATCATCTGCGGGGGTCATTTTTTGCCCCAGAAAAAAAATTCAAAATACTAACATGGCTATATCTCCTAAACTTGGCGTCTGCGAGGGTCATTTTATGCACCAGAAAAAAAAATTCAAAATACTAAAATGAATATGTCCCCTAAACGAGTGGTCTGCGGGGGTCATTTTATGCACCAGAAAAAAGAAATTCAAATTACTAAAATCTCTATATCTCCTAACCTAGCGGTCTGTGGAGGTCATTTTATGCACCAGAAAAAAAAATTCAAAACACTAAAATGGCTATATCTCCTAAACTAGGGATCTGCGGGGGTCATTTTATGCACCAGAAAAAAAATTCAAAACACTAAAATGGTTATATCTCCTAAACTAGGCATCTGCAGCGGTCGTTTTATGCACCAGAAAAAAAAATTTCTATATACCAAAATGGCGATAGCTCCTTAACTAGGCGTCTGCGGGGATCATTTTATGCACCAGAAAAAAAAATTCAAAACACTAAAATGGCTATATCTCCTAAACTAGGCGTCTGCGGGGGTCACTTTATGCACCAGAAAAAAAATTCTAAATACCAAAATGGCGATATCTCCTAAGCTGGGCGCCTGAGTGGGTCATTTTATGCAGCAGAAAAAAAAATTCAAATTACTAAAATGTCTATATCTCCTAACATAGGCATCTGCTGGGGTCATTTTATGCACCAGAAAAAAAAATTCTAAATACCAAAATGGCGATATATCCTAAACTAGGCGTGTGCGGGGGTCATTTTATGCACAAGAAAAAAAAAATCAAATTACTAAAATGTCTATATCTCCTTACCTAGGCATCTGCGGGGGTCATTTTATGCACCAGAAAAAAAAAATTCTAAATACCAAAATGGCGATATCTCCTAAGTTAGGCGTCTGCGGGGGTCATTTTATGAACCAGAAAAAAAATTATAAATACCAAAATGGCTATATCTCCTAAACTTGGCGTCTGCGAGGTTCATTTTATGCAGCAGAAAAAAAAATTCAAATTATTAAAATGTCTATATCTCCTAACCTAGGCATCTGCGGGGGTCATTTTATGCACCAGAAAAAAAAATTCACATTACTAAAATGTCTATATCTCCTAACCAAAGCATCTGCGGGGGTCATTTTATGCACCAGAAAAAAAATTCTAAATACCAAAATGGTGATATCTCCTAAGCTTGGCGTCTGCGGGGGTCATTTTATGCACCAGAAAAAAAAAATGGCTATATCTCCTAATCTAGGCGTATGCGGGGGTCATTTTGTGCACCAGAAAGAAAAAATCAAAACACCAAAATGGCTATATCTCCTAAACTAGGCGTCTGCGGGGGTCATTTTATAAACCAGAAAAAAAAAATTCAAATTACTAAAATGTCTATATCTCCTAACCTAGGCGTCTGCAGGGGTCATTTTATGCACCAGAAAAAAAAAATTCAAATTACTAAAATGTCTATATCTCCTAAATTAGGCGTCTGCTTGGGTCATTTTATGCACCAGAAAAAAAAAATTCAAATTACTAAAATGTCTATATGTCCTAACCTAGGCGTCTGCAGGGGTCATTTTATGGACCAGAAAAAAAAATACAAATTACTAAAATGTCTATATCTCCTAAACTAGGCATCTGCGGGGGTCATTTTATGCACCAGAAAAAAAAATTCAAATTACTAAAATGTCTATATCTCCTAAATTATGCGTCTGCTTGGATCATTTTATGCACCAGAAAAAAAAAATTCAAATTACTAAAATGTCTATATCTCCTAACCTAGGCGTCTGCAGGGGTCATTTTATGGACCAGAAAAAAAAATTCAAATTACTAAAATGTCTATATCTCCTAAACTAGGCGTCTGCTTGGGTCATTTTATGCACCAAAAAAAAACAACCAAATTACTAAAATGTCTATATCTCCTAAACTAGGCGTCTGCTTGGGTCATTTTGTGCACCAGAAAAAAAAAATTCAAATTACTAAAATGTCTATATCTCCTAACCGAGGCGTCTGCGGGGGTCATTTTATGCACCAGAAAAAAATATTCAAATTACTAAAATGTCTATATCTCCTAAACTAGGCGTCTGCTTGGGTCATTTTATGCACCAGAAAAAAAAACTTCAAATTACTAAAATGTCTATATCTCCTAACCTAGGCATCTGCGGGGGTCATTTTATGCACCAGAAAAAAAAATTCATAACACTAAAATGTCTATATCTCCTAAACTAGGCATCTGCTTGGGTCATTTTATGCACCAGAAAAAAAATTCAAAACACTAAAATGGTTATATCTCCTAAACTAGGCATCTGCGGGGGTTGTTTTATGCACCAGAAAAAAAATTCAAAACACTAAAATGGCTATATCTGCTAACCTAGGCGTCTGCGGGGGTCATTTTATGCACCAGAAAAAAAAATTCTAAATACTAAAATGAATAGGTCCCCTAAACGAGTGGTCTGCGGGGGTCATTTTATGCATCAGAAAAAAAATTCAAATTACTAAAATGTCTATATCACCGAACCTAGGCGTCTGCGGGGGTCATTTTATGCACCAGAAAAAAATTCAAAACACTAGAATGGCTATATCTCCTAAACTAATCATCTGCGGGGGTCATTTTTTGCCCCAGAAAAAAAATTCAAAATACTAACATGGCTATATCTCCTAAACTTGGCGTCTGCGAGGGTCATTTTATGCAGCAGAAAAAAAAATTCAAATTACTAAAATGTCTATATCTCCTAACATAGGCATCTGCTGGGCTCATTTTATGCACCAGAAAAAAAAATTCTAAATACCAAAATGGCGATATAAAAAATTCTAAATACCAAAATGGCGATATCTCCTAAGTTAGGCGTCTGCGGGGGTCATTTTATGAACCAGAAAAAAAATTATAAATACCAAAATGGCTATATCTCCTAAACTTGGCGTCTGCGAGGTTCATTTTATGCAGCAGAAAAAAAAATTCAAATTACTAAAATGTCTATATCTCCTAACCTAGGCATCTGCGGGGGTCATTTTATGCACCAGAAAAAAAAATTCACATTACTAAAATGTCTATATCTCCTAACCAAAGCATCTGCGGGGGTCATTTTATGCACCAGAAAAAAAATTCTAAATACCAAAATGGTGATATCTCCTAAGCTTGGCGTCTGCGGGGGTCATTTTATGCACCAGAAAAAAAAAAATGGCTATATCTCCTAATCTAGGCGTATGCGGGGGTCATTTTGTGCACCAGAAAGAAAAAATCAAAACACCAAAATGGCTATATTTCCTAAACTAGGCGTCTGCGGGGGTCATTTTATAAACCAGAAAAAAAAAATTCAAATTACTAAAATGTCTATATCTCCTAACCTAGGCGTCTGCAGGGGTCATTTTATGCACCAGAAAAAAAAAATTCAAATTACTAAAATGTCTATATCTCCTAAATTAGGCGTCTGCTTGGGTCATTTTATGCACCAGAAAAAAAAAATTCAAATTACTAAAATGTCTATATCTCCTAACCTAGGCGTCTGCAGGGGTCATTTTATGGACCAGAAAAAAAAATTCAAATTACTAAAATGTCTATATCTCCTAAACTAGGCATCTGCGGGGGTCATTTTATGCACCAGAAAAAAAAATTCAAATTACTAAAATGTCTATATCTCCTAACCTAGGCGTCTGTGGGGGTCATTTTATGCACCAGAAAAAAAAATTCAAATTACTAAAATGTCTATATCTCCTAAATTAGGCGTCTGCTTGGATCATTTTATGCACCAGAAAAAAAAAATTCAAATTACTAAAATGTCTATATCTCCTAACCTAGGCGTCTGCAGGGGTCATTTTATGGACCAGAAAAAAAAATTCAAATTACTAAAATGTCTATATCTCCTAAACTAGGCGTCTGCTTGGGTCATTTTATGCACCAAAAAAAAACAACCAAATTACTAAAATGTCTATATCTCCTAAACTAGGCGTCTGCTTGGGTCATTTTGTGCACCAGAAAAAAAAAATTCAAATTACTAAAATGTCTATATCTCCTAACCGAGGCGTCTGCGGGGGTCATTTTATGCACCAGAAAAAAATATTCAAATTACTAAAATGTCTATATCTCCTAAACTAGGCGTCTGCTTGGGTCATTTTATGCACCAGAAAAAAAAACTTCAAATTACTAAAATGTCTATATCTCCTAACCTAGGCATCTGCGGGGGTCATTTTATGCACCAGAAAAAAAAATTCATAACACTAAAATGTCTATATCTCCTAAACTAGGCATCTGCTTGGGTCATTTTATGCACCAGAAAAAAAATTCAAAACACTAAAATGGTTATATCTCCTAAACTAGGCATCTGCGGGGGTTGTTTTATGCACCAGAAAAAAAATTCAAAACACTAAAATGGCTATATCTGCTAACCTAGGCGTCTGCGGGGGTCATTTTATGCACCAGAAAAAAAAATTCTAAATACTAAAATGAATAGGTCCCCTAAACGAGTGGTCTGCGGGGGTCATTTTATGCATCAGAAAAAAAATTCAAATTACTAAAATGTCTATATCGCCGAACCTAGGCGTCTGCGGGGGTCATTTTATGCACCAGAAAAAAAAAATTCAAAATACTAAAATGAATATGTCCCCTAAATGCGGGGGTCATTTTATGCACCAGAAAAAAAAATTCAAAACACTAAAATGGCTATATCTCCTAATCTAGGGATCTGCCGGGGTCATTTTATGCACCAGAAAAAAAAATTCAAATTACTAAAATGTCTATATCTCCTAACCTAGCGGTCTGTGGAGGTCATTTTATGCACCAGAAAAAAAACTTCAAAACACTAAAATGGCTATATCTCCTAAACTAGGGATCTGCGGGGGTTATTTTATGCACCAGAAAAAAAAATTCAAAACACTAAAATGGCTATATCTCCTAAACTAGGCGTCTGCGGGGGTCATTTTATGCACCAAAAAAAATAAATCAAAACACTAAAATGGCTATATCTCCTAAACTAATCATCTGCGGGGGTCATTTTAAGCACCAGAAAAAAAAATCAAAACACTAAAATGGCTATATCTCCAGAACTATGCGTCTGCGGAGGTCATTTTATGCACCAGAAAAAAAATTCAAAACACTAGAATGGCTATATCTCCTAAACTAGGCATCTGCGGGGGTCGTTTTATGCACCAGAAAAAAAAATTTCTATATACCAAAATGGCGATAGCTCCTAAACTTGGCGTCTGCGAGGGTCATTTTATGCAGCAGAAAAAAAAATTCAAATTACTAAAATGTCTATATCTCCTAACATAGGCATCTGCGGGGGTCATTTTATGCACCAGAAAAAAAAAATTCTAAATACCAAAATGGCGATATCTCCTAAGCTATTCGTTTGCGGGGGTCATTTTATGCACCAGAAAAAAAAAATTCAAATTACTAAAATGTCTATATCTCCAAACCTAGGCGTCTGCGGGGGTCATTTTATGCACCAGAAAAAAGAAATTCAAATTACTAAAATCTCTATATCTCCTAACCTAGCGGTCTGTGGAGGTCATTTTATGCACCAGAAAAAAAAATTCAAAACACTAAAATGGCTATATCTCCTAAACTAAGGATCTGCGGGGGTCATTTTATACACCAGAAAAAAAATTCAAAACACTAAAATGGTTATATCTCCTAAACTAGGCATCTGCGGGGGTCGATTTATGCACCAGAAAAAAAAATTTCTATATACCAAAATGGCGATAGCTCCTAAACTAAGCGTCTGCGGGGGTCATTTTTTGCCCCAGAAAAAAAATTCAAAATACTAACATGGCTATATCTCCTAAACTTGGCGTCTGCGAGGGTCATTTTATGCAGCAGAAAAAAAAATTCAAATTACTAAAATGTCTATATCTCCTAACATAGGCGTCTGCTGGGGTCATTTTATGCAATAGAAAAAAAAATTCTAAATACCAAAATGGCGATATCTCCTAAACTAGGCGTCTGCGGGGGTCATTTTATGCACAAGAAAAAAAAAATCAAATTACTAAAATGTCTATATCTCCTAACCTAGGCATCTGCGGGGTTCATTTTATGCACCAGAAAAAAAAATTCAAATTACTAAAATGTCTATATCTCCTAATCTTGGCGTATGCGGGGGTCATTTTATGCACCAGAAAGAAAAACTTAAAACACCAAAATGGCTATATCTCCTAAACTAGGCGTCTACGGGGGTCATTTTATGCACCAGAAAAAAAAATTCAAATTACTAAAATGTCTATATCTCCTAACCTAGGCGTCTGCGAGGGTCATTTTACGCACCAGAAAAAATAAATTCAAATTACTAAAATGTCTATATCTCCTAACCTAGGCGTCTGCGGGGGTCATTTTATGCACCAGAAAAAAAAATTAAAACACCAAAATGGCTATATCTCCTAAACTAGGCGTCTACGGGGGTCATTTTATGCACCAGAAAAAAAAATTCAAATTACTAAAATGTCTATATCTGCTAACCTAGTCGTCTGCGGGGGTCATTTTATGCACCAGAAAAAAAAATTCTAAATACCAAAATGGCGATATCTCCTAAGTTAGGCGTCTGCGGGGGTCATTTTATGCACCAGAAAAAAAATTATAAATACCAAAATGGCTATATCTCCTAAACTTGGCGTCTGCGAGGTTCATTTTATGCAGCAGAAAAAAAAATTCAAAGTACTAAAATGTCTATATCTCCTAAACTAGGCATCTGCGGGGGTCATTTTATGCACCAGAAAAAAAAATTCACATTACTAAAATGTCTATATCTCCTAACCAAAGCATCTGCGGGGGTCATTTTATGCACCAGAAAAAAAATTCTAAATACCAAAATGGTGATATCTCCTAAGCTTGGCGTCTGCGGGGGTCATTTTATGCACCAGAAAAAAAAAATGGCTATATCTCCTAATCTAGGCGTATGCGGGGGTCATTTTGTGCACCAGAAAGAAAAAATCAAAACACCAAAATGGCTATATCTGCTAAACTAGGCGTCTGCGGGGGTCATTTTATGCACCAACAAAAAAAAATCAAAACACTAAAATGGCTATATCTCCTAAACTAGGCGTCTGCGGAGGTCATTTTATGCACCAGAAAAAAATTCAAAACACTAGAATGGCTATATCTCCTAAACTAATCATCTGCGGGGGTCATTTTTTGCCCCAGAAAAAAAATTCAAAATACTAACATGGCTATATCTCCTAAACTTGGCGTCTGCGAGGGTCATTTTATGCAGCAGAAAAAAAAATTCAAATTACTAAAATGTCTATATCTCCTAACATAGGCATCTGCTGGGGTCATTTTATGCACCAGAAAAAAAAATTCTAAATACCAAAATGGCGATATCTCCTAAACTAGGCGTCTGCGGGGGTCATTTTATGCACAAGAAAAAAAAAATCAAATTACTAAAATGTCTATATCTCCTAACCTAGGCATCTGCGGGGTTCATTTTATGCACCAGAAAAAAAAAGTTCAAATTACTAAAATGTCTATATCTCCTAATATAGGCGTATGCGGGGGTCATTTTATGCACCAGAAAGAAAAAATTAAAACCCCAAAATGGCTATATCTCCTAAACTAGGCGTCTACGGGGGTCATTTTATGCACCAGAAAAAAAAATTCAAATTATTAAATGTCTATGTCTCCTAACCTAGGCGTCTGCGGGGGTCATTTTACGCACCAGAAAAAATAAATTCAAATTACTAAAATGTCTATATCTCCTAACCTAGGCGTCTGCGGGGGTCATTTTATGCACCAGAAAAAAAAATTCATAACACTAAAATGTCTATATCTCCTAAACTAGGCGTCTGCTTGGGTCATTTTATGCACCAGAAAAAAAAATTCATATTACTAAAATGGCTATATCTGCTAACCTAGTCGTCTGCGGGGGTCATTTTATGCACCAGAAAAAAAAATTCTAAATACCAAAATGGCGATATCTCCTAAGTTAGGCGTCTGCGGGGGTCATTTTATGCACCAGAAAAAAAATTATAAATACCAAAATGGCTATATCTCCTAAACTTGGCGTCTGCGAGGTTCATTTTATGCAGCAGAAAAAAAAATTCACATTACTAAAATGTCTATATCTCCTAACCTAGGCATCTGCGGGGGTCATTTTATGCACCAGAAAAAAAAATTCACATTACTAAAATGTCTATATCTCCTAACCAAAGCATCTGCGGGGGTCGTTTTATGCACCAGAAAAAAAATTCTAAATACCAAAATGGTGATATCTTCTAAGCTTGGCGTCTGCGGGGGTCATTTTATGCACCAGAAAAAAAAAATGGCTATATCTCCTAATCTAGGCGTATACGGGGGTCATTTTGTGCACCAGAAAGAAAAAATCAAAACACCAAAATGGCTATATCTCCTAAACTAGGCGTCTGCGGGGGTCATTTTATGCACCAGAAAAAAAAAATTCAAATTACTAAAATGTCTATATCTCCTAACCTAGGCGTCTGCAGGGGTCATTTTATGCACCAGAAAAAAAAAATTCAAATTACTAAAATGTCTGTATCTCCTAACCTAGGCGTCTGCGGGAGTCATTTTATGCACCAGAAAAAAAAAATTCTAAATACCAAAATGGTGATATCTCCTAAGTTAGGCGTCTGCGGGGGTCATTTTATGCACCAGAAAAAAAAATTCAAATTACTAAAATGTCTATATCTCCTAACCTAGGCGTCTGCGGGGGTCATTTTAAGCACCAGAAAAAAAAATTCAAATTACTAAAATGTCTATATCTCCTAAATTAGGCGTCTGCTTGGGTCATTTTATGCACCAGAAAAAAAAATTCAAATTACTAAAATGTCTATATCTCCTAAAATAGGCGTCTGCTTGGGTCATTTTGTGCACCAGAAAAAATAAATTCAAATTACTAAAATGTCTATATCTCCTAACCTAGGCATCTGCGGGGGTCATTTTATGCACCAGAAAAAAAAATTCATAACACTAAAATGTCTATATCTCCTAAACTAGGCGTCTGCTTGGGTCATTTTATGCACCAGAAAAAAAAATTGAAATTACTAAAATGGCTATATCTGCTAACCTAGGCGTCTGCGGGGGTCATTTTATGCACCAGAAAAAAAATTCTAAATACTAAAATGAATAGGTCCACTAAACGAGTGGTCTGCGGGGGTCATTTTATGCATCAGAAAAAAAAAAATTCAAATTACTAAAATGTGTATATCTCCTAACCTAGGCGTCTGCGGGGGTCATTTTATGCACCAGAAAAAAAAAATTCAAAATACTAAAATGAATATGTCCCCTAAATGCGGGGGTCATTTTATGCACCAGAAAAAATAAATTCAAATTATTAAAATGTCTATATCTCCTAACCTAGCGGTCTGTGGATGTCATTTTCTGCACCAGAAAAAAAAATTCAAAACACTAAAATGGCTATATCTCCTAAACTAGGGATCTGCGGGGGTCATTTTATGCACCAGAAAAAAATTCAAAACACTAAAATGGTTATATCTCCTAAACTAGGCATCTGCGGAGGTCGTTTTATGCACCAGAAAAAAAAATTTCTACTTACCAAAATGGCGATAGCTCCTAAACTAGGCGTCTGTGGGTGCCATTTTTGCACCAGAAAAAAAAAATTCAAAATACTAAAATGGCTATATCTCCTAAACTTGGCGTCTGCGACGGTCATTTTATGCATCAGAAAAAAAATTCAAATTACTAAAATGTCTATATCTCCTAACCTAGCGGTCTGTGGAGGTCATTTTATGCACCAGAAAAAAAAATTCAAAATACTTAAATGAATATGTCCCCTAAACGAGTGGTCTGCGGTGGTCAGTTTATGCACCAGAAAAAAATAAATTCAAATTACTAAAATGTCTATATCTCCTAACCTACCGTTCTGTGAAGGTCATTTTATGCACCAGAAAAAAAAATTCAAATTACTAAAATGTCTATATCTCCTAAGCTAGGCGTCTGTTGGTGTCATTTTTTGCACCTGAAAAAAAAAATTCAAAATACTAAAATGGCTATATCTCCTAAACTTGGCGTCTGCGAGGGTCATTTTATGCAGCAGAAAAAAAAAGTTCAAATTACTAAAATGTCTATATCTCCTAATCTAGGCGTATGCGGGGGTCATTTTATGCACCAGAAAGAAAAAATTAAAACACCAAAATGGCTATATCTCCTAAACTAGGCGTCTACGGGGGTCATTTTATGCACCAGAAAAAAAAATTCAAATTACTAAAATGTCTATGTCTCCTAACCTAGGCGTCTGCGGGGGTCATTTTACGCACCAGAAAAAATAAATTCAAATTACTAAAATGTCTATATCTCCTAACCTAGGCGTCTGCGGGGGTCATTTTATGCACCAGAAAAAAAAATTCATAACACTAAAATGTCTATATCTCCTAAACTAGGCGTCTGCTTGGGTCATTTTATGCACCAGAAAAAAAAATTCAAATTACTAAAATGGCTATATCTGCTAACCTAGTCGTCTGCGGGGGTCATTTTATGCACCAGAAAAAAAAATTCTAAATACCAAAATGGCGATATCTCCTAAGTTAGGCGTCTGCGGGGGTCATTTTATGCACCAGAAAAAAAATTATAAATACCAAAATGGCTATATCTCCTAAACTTGGCGTCTGCGAGGTTCATTTTATGCAGCAGAAAAAAAAATTCAAATTACTAAAATGTCTATATCTCCTAACCTAGGCATCTGCGGGGGTCATTTTATGCACCAGAAAAAAAAATTCACATTACTAAAATGTCTATATCTCCTAACCAAAGCATCTGCGGGGGTCGTTTTATGCACCAGAAAAAAAATTCTAAATACCAAAATGGTGATATCTTCTAAGCTTGGTGTCTGCGGGGGTCATTTTATGCACCAGAAAAAAAAAATGGCTATATCTTCTAATCTAGGCGTATACGGGGGTCATTTTGTGCACCAGAAAGAAAAAATCAAAACACCAAAATGGCTATATCTCCTAAACTAGGCGTCTGCGGGGGTCATTTTATGCACCAGAAAAAAAAAATTCAAATTACTAAAATGTCTATATCTCCTAACCTAGGCGTCTGCAGGGGTCATTTTATGCACCAGAAAAAAAAAATTCAAATTCCTAAAATGTCTGTATCTCCTACCCTAGGCGTCTGCGGGGGTCATTTTATGCACCAGAAAAAAAAAATTCTAAATACCAAAATGGTGATATCTCCTAAGTTAGGCGTCTGCGGGGGTCATTTTATGCACCAGAAAAAAAAATTCAAATTACTAAAATGTCTATATCTCCTAACCTAGGCGTCTGCGGGGTCATTTTATGCACCAGAAAAAAAAATTCAAATTACTAAAATGTCTATATCTCCTAAATTAGGCGTCTGCTTGGGTCATTTTATGCACCAGAAAAAAAAATTCAAATTACTAAAATGTCTATATCTCCTAAAATAGGCGTCTGCTTGGGTCATTTTGTGCACCAGAAAAAATAAATTCAAATTACTAAAATGTCTATATCTCCTAACCTAGGCATCTGCGTGGGTCATTTTATGCACCAGAAAAAAAATTCATAACACTAAAATGTCTATATCTCCTAAACTAGGCGTCTGCTTGGGTCATTTTATGCACCAGAAAAAAAAATTGAAATTACTAAAATGGCTATATCTGCTAACCTAGGCGTCTGCGGGGGTCATTTTATGCACCAGAAAAAAAATTCTAAATACTAAAATGAATAGGTCCCCTAAACGAGTGGTCTGCGGGGGTCATTTTATGCATCAGAAAAAAAAATTCAAATTACTAAAATGTGTATATCTCCTAACCTAGGCGTCTGCGGGGGTCATTTTATGCACCAGAAAAAAAAAATTCAAAATACTAAAATGAATATGTCCCCTAAATGCGGGGGTCATTTTATGCACCAGAAAAAATAAATTCAAATTATTAAAATGTCTATATCTCCTAACCTAGCGGTCTGTGGATGTCATTTTCTGCACCAGAAAAAAAAATTCAAAACACTAAAATGGCTATATCTCCTAAACTAGGGATCTGCGGGGGTCATTTTATGCACCAGAAAAAAAATTCAAAACACTAAAATGGTTATATCTCCTAAACTAGGCATCTGCGGGGGTCGTTTTATGCACCAGAAAAAAAAATTTCTACTTACCAAAATGGCGATAGCTCCTAAACTAGGCGTCTGTGGGTGCCATTTTTGCACCAGAAAAAAAAAATTCAAAATACTAAAATGGCTATATCTCCTAAACTTGGCGTCTGCGACGGTCATTTTATGCAGCAGAAAAAAAATTCAAATTACTAAAATGTCTATAGCTCCTAACCTAGCGGTCTGTGGAGGTCATTTTATGCACCAGAAAAAAAAAATCAAAATACTTAAATGAATATGTCCCCTAAACGAGTGGTCTGCGGTGGTCAGTTTATGCACCAGAAAAAAATAAATTCAAATTACTAAAATGTCTATATCTCCTAACCTACCGTTCTGTGAAGGTCATTTTATGCACCAGAAAAAAAAATTCAAATTACTAAAATGTCTATATCTCCTAAGCTAGGCGTCTGTTGGTGTCATTTTTTGCACCTGAAAAAAAAAATTCAAAATACTAAAATGGCTATATCTCCTAAACTTGGCGTCGGCGAGAGTCATTTTATGCAGCAGAAAAAAAACTTTAAATTACTAAAATGTCTATATCTCCTTACCTAGGCATCTGCGGGGGTCATTTTATGCACCAGAAAAAAAAAATTCTAAATACCAAAATGGCGATATCTCCTAAGTTAGGCGTCTGCGGGGGTCATTTTATGCACCAGAAAAAAAAAATTCAAAATACTAACATGGCTATATCTCCTAAACTTGGCGTCGGCGAGGGTCATTTTATGCAGCAGAAAAAAAAATTTAAATTACTAAAATGTCTATATCTCCTTACCTAGGCATCTGCGGGAGTCATTTTATGCACCAGAAAAAAAAAATTCTAAATACCAAAATGGCGATATCTCCTAAGTTAGTCGTCTGCGGGGGTCATTTTATGCACCAGAAAAAAAATTATAAATACCAAAATGGCTATATCTCCTAAACTTGGCGTCTGCAGCAGAAAAAAAAATTCAAATTACTAAAATGTCTATATCTCCTAACCTAGGCATCTGCGGGGGTCATTTTATGCACCAGAAAAAAAAATTCACATTACTAAAATGTCTATATCTCCTAACCAAAGCATCTGCGGGAGTCATTTTATGCACCAGAAAAAAAATTCTAAATACCAAAATGGTGATATCTCCTAAGCATGGCGTCTGCGGGGGTCATTTTATGCACCAGAAAAAAAAAATGGCTATATCTCCTAATCTAGGCGTATGCGGGGGTCATTTTGTGCACCAGAAAGAAAAAATCAAAACACCAAAATGGCTATATCTCCTAAACTAGGCGTCTGCGGGGGTCATTTTATGCACCAGAAAAAAAAAATTCAAAATCCTTACCTAGGCATCTGCGGGAGTCATTTTATGCACCAGAAAAAAAAAATTCTAAATACCAAAATGGCGATATCTCCTAAGTTAGTCGTCTGCGGGGGTCATTTTATGCACCAGAAAAAAAATTATAAATACTAAAATGGCTATATCTCCTAAACTTGGCGTCTGCGAGGTTCATTTTATGCAGCAGAAAAAAAAATTCAAATTACTAAAATGTCTATATCTCCTAACCTAGGCATCTGCGGGATAATTTTATGCACCAGAAAAAAAAATTCACATTACTAAAATGTCTATATCTCCTAACCAAAGCATCTGCGGGGGTCATTTTATGCACCAGAAAAAAAATTCTAAATACCAAAATGGTGATATCTCCTAAGCTTGGCGTCTGCGGGGGTCATTTTATGCACCAGAAAAAAAAAATGGCTATATCTCCTAATCTAGGCGTATGCGGGGGTCATTTTGTGCACCAGAAAGAAAAAATCAAAACACCAAAATGGCTATATCTCCTAAACTAGGCGTCTGCGGGGGTCATTTTATGCACCAGAAAAAAAAAATTCAAATTACTAAAATGTCTATATCTCCTAACCTAGGCGTCTGCAGGGGTCATTTTATGCACCAGAAAAAAAAAATTCAAATTACTAAAATGTCTGTATCTCCTAACCTAGGCGTCTGCGGGGGTCATTTTATGCACCAGAAAAAAAAATTCAAATTACTAAAATGTCTATATCTCCTAAACTAGGCGTCTGCTTGGGTCATTTTGTGCACCAGAAAAAAAAAATTCAAATTACTAAAATGTCTATATCTCCTAACCGAGGCGTCTCCGGGGGTCATTTTATGCACCAGAAAAAAATATTCAAATTACTAAAATGTCTATATCTCCTAAACTTGGCGTCTGCTTGGGTCATTTTATGCACCAGAAAAAAAAACTTCAAATTACTAAAATGTCTATATCTCCTAACCTAGGCATCTGCGGGGGTCATTTTATGCACCAGAAAAAAAAAATTCAAATTACTAAAATGTCTATATCTCCTAACCTAGGCATCTGCGGGGGTCATTTTATGCACCAGAAAAATAAATTCATAACACTAAAATGTCTATATCTCCTAAACTAGGCGTCTGCTTGGGTCATTTTATGCACCAGAAAAAAAATTCAAAACACTAAAATGGTTATATCTCCTAAACTAGGCATCTGCGGGGGTCGTTTTATGCACCAGAAAAAAAATTCAAAACACTAAAATGGCTATATCTGCTAACCTAGGCGTCTGCGGGGGTCATTTTATGCACCAGAAAAAAAAAATTCAAAATACTAAAATGAATATGTCCCCTAAATGCGGGGGTCATTTTATGCACCAGAAAAAATAAATTCAAATTACTAAAATGTCTATATCTCCTAACCTAGCGGTCTGTGGAGGTCATTTTATGCACCAGAAAAAAAAATTCAAAACACTAAAATGGCTATATCTCCTAAACTAGGGATCTGCGGGGGTCATTTTATGCATCAGAAAAAAAAATTCAAATTACTAAAATGTCTATATCTCCTAACCTAGCGGTCTGTGGAGGTCATTTTGTGCACCAGAAAAAAAAATTCAAAACACTAAAATGGCTATATCTCCTAAACTAGGGATCTGCGGGGGTCATTTTATGCACCAGAAAAAAAAATTCAAAACACTAAAATGGCTATATATCCTAAACTAGGCGTCTGCGGGGGTCATTTTATGCACCAAAAAAAATAAATCAAAACACTAAAATGGCTATATCTCCTAAACTAATTATCTGCGGGGGTCATTTTAAGCACCAGAAAAAAAAATCAAAACACACAAATGGCTATATCTCCAGAACTATGCGTCTGCGGAGGTCATTTTATGCACCAGAAAAAAAATTCAAAACACTAGAATGGCTATATCTCCTAAACTAGGCATCTGCGGGGGTCGTTTTATGCACCAGAAAAAAAAATTTCTATATACCAAAATGGCGATAGCTCCTAAACTTGGCGTCTGCGAGGGTCATTTTTTGCAGCAGAAAAAAAAATTCAAATTACTAAAATGTCTATATCTCCTAACCTAGGCGTCTGCTTGGGTCATTTTGTGCACCAGAAAAAAAAAATTCAAATTACTAAAATGTCTATATCTCCTAACCGAGGCGTCTCCGGGGGTCATTTTATGCACCAGAATAAAATATTCAAATTACTAAAATGTCTATATCTCCTAAACTAGGCGTCTGCTTGGGTCATATTATGCACCAGAAAAAAAAATTCAAATTACTAAAATGTCTATATCTCCTAAACTAGGCGTCTGCTTGGGTCATTTTGTGCACCAGAAAAAAAAATTCAAATTACTAAAATGTCTATATCTCCTAACCGAGGCGTCTCCGGGGGTCATTTTATGCACCAGAAAAAAATATTCAAATTACTAAAATGTCTATATCTCCTAAACTAGGCGTCTGCTGGGTCATTTTATGCACCAGAAAAAAAAACTTCAAATTACTAAAATGTCTATATCTCCTAACCTAGGCATCTGCGGGGGTCATTTTATGCACCAGCAAAAAAAAATTCAAATTACTAAAATGTCTATATCTCCTAACCTAGGCATCTGCGGGGGTCATTTTATGCACCAGAAAAAAAAATTCATAACACTAAAATGTCTATATCTCCTAAACTAGGCGTCTGCTTGGGTCGTTTTATGCACCAGAAAAAAAATTCAAAACACTAAAATGGCTATATCTGCTAACCTAGGCGTCTGCGGGGGTCATTTTATGCACCAGAAAAAAAAAATTCAAAATACTAAAATGAATATGTCCCCTAAATGCGGGGGTCATTTTATGCACCAGAAAAAATAAATTCAAATTACTATAATGTCTATATCTCCTAACCTAGCGGTCTGTGGAGGTCATTTTATGCACCAGAAAAAAAAATTCAAAACACTAAAATGGCTATATCTCCTAAACTAGGGATCTGCGGGGGTCATTTTATGCACCAGAAAAAAAAATTCAAATTACTAAAATGTCTATATCTCCTAACCTAGCGGTCTGTGGAGGTCATTTTATGCACCAGAAAAAAAAATTCAAAACACTAAAATGGCTATATCTCCTAAACTAGGGATCTGCGGGGGTCATTTTATGCACCAGAAAAAAAAATTCAAAACACTAAAATGGCTATATATCCTAAACTAGGCGTCTGCGGGGGTCATTTTATGCACCAAAAAAAATAAATCAAAACACTAAAATGGCTATATCTCCTAAACTAATTATCTGCGGGGGTCATTTTAAGCACCAGAAAAAAAAATCAAAACACACAAATGGCTTTATCTCCAGAACTATGCGTCTGCGGAGGTCATTTTATGCACCAGAAAAAAAATTCAAAACACTAGAATGGCTATATCTCCTAAACTAGGCATCTGCGGGGGTCGTTTTATGCACCAGAAAAAAAAATTTCTATATACCAAAATGGCGATAGCTCCTAAACTAGGCGTCTGCGGGGGTCATTTTATGCACCAGAAAAAAAAAAATTCAAAATACTAAAATGAATATGTCCCCTAAACGAGTGGTCTGCTGGGGTCATTTTATGCACCAGAAAAAAGAAATTCAAATTACTAAAATCTCTATATCTCCTAACCTAGCGGTCTGTGGAGGTCATTTTATGCACCAGAAAAAAAAATTCAAATTACTAAAATGTCTATATCTCCTAACATAGGCATCTGCGGGGGTCATTTTATGCACCAGAAAAAAAAAATTCTAAATACCAAAATGGCGATATCTCCTAAGCTATTCGTTTGCGGGGGTCATTTTATGCACCAGAAAAAAAAAATTCAAATTACTAAAATGTCTATATCTCCAAACCTAGGCGTCTGCGGGGGTCATTTTATGCACCAGAAAAAAAAAAATTCAAAATACTAAAATGAATATGTCCCCTAAACGAGTGGTCTGCTGGGGTCATTTTATGCACCAGAAAAAAGAAATTCAAATTACTAAAATCTCTATATCTCCTAACCTAGCGGTCTGTGGAGGTCATTTTATGCACCAGAAAAAAAAATTCAAAACACTAAAATGGCTATATCTCCTAAACTAGGGATCTGCGGGGGTCATTTTATGCACCAGAAAAAAAATTCAAAACACTAAAATGGTTATATCTCCTAAACTAGGCATCTGCGGGGGTCGTTTTATGCACCAGAAAAAAAAATTTCTATATACCAAAATGGCGATAGCTCCTAAACTAGGCGTCTGCGGGGGTCATTTTATGCACCAGAAAAAAAAAATCAAAACACTAAAATGGCTATATCTCCTAAACTAGGCGTCTGCGGGGGTCATTTTATGCACCAAAAAAAAAAATCAAAACACTAAAATGGCTATATCTCCTAAACTAGGCGTCTGCGGGGGTCATTTTATGCACCAGAAAAAAATTCAAAACACTAGAATGGCTATATCTCCTAAACTAATCATCTGCGGGGGTCATTTTTTGCCCCAGAAAAAAAATTCAAAATACTAACATGGCTATATCTCCTAAACTTGGCGTCTGCGAGTGTCATTTTATGCAGCAGAAAAAAAAATTCAAATTACTAAAATGTCTATATCTCCTAACATAGGCATCTGCTGGGGTCATTTTATGCACCAGAAAAAAAAATTCTAAATACCAAAATGGCGATATCTCCTAAACTAGGCGTGTGCGGGGGTCATTTTATGCACCAGAAAAAAAAAATCAAATTACTAAAATGTCTATATCTCCTAACCTAGGCATCTGCGGGGTTCATTTTATGCACCAGAAAAAAAAATTCAAATTACTAAAATGTCTATATCTCCTAACCTAGGCGTCTGCGGGGGTCATTTTATGCACCAGAAAAAAAAATTCTAAATACTAAAATGAATAGGTCCCCTAGACGAGTGGTCTGCGGGGGTCATTTTATGCACCAGAAAAAAAAATTCTAAATACCAAAATGGCGATATCTCCTAAGCTAGGCGTCTGCGGGGTCATTTTATGCACCAGAAAAAAAAATTCTAAATACCAAAATGGCGATATCTCCTAAACTAGGCGTGTGCGGGGGTCATTTTATGCACCAGAAAAAAAAAATCAAATTACTAAAATGTCTATATCTCCTAACCTAGGCATCTGCGGGGGTCATTTTATGCACCAGAAAAAAAAATTCAAATTACTAAAATGTCTATATCTCCTAACCTAGGCATCTGCGGGGGTCATTTTATGCACCAGAAAAAAAAATTCATAACACTAAAATGTCTATATCTCCTAAACTAGGCGTCTGCTTGGGTCATTTTATGCACCAGAAAAAAAAAATTCTAAATACCAAAATGGCGATATCTCCTAAACTAGGCGTGTGCGGGGGTCATTTTATGCACCAGAAAAAAAAAATCAAATTACTAAAATGTCTATATCTCCTAACCTAGGCATCTGCGGGGGTCATTTTATGCACCAGAAAAAAAAAATTCAATTTACTAAAATGTCTATATCTCCTAACCTAGGCATCTGCGGGGGTCATTTTATGCACCAGAAAAAAAAATTCATAACACTAAAATGTCTATATCTCCTAAACTAGGCGTCTGCTTGGGTCATTTTATGCACCAGAAAAAAAATTCAAAACACTAAAATGGTTATATCTCCTAAACTAGGCATCTGCGGGGGTCGTTTTATGCACCAGAAAAAAAATTCAAAACACTAAAATGGCTATATCTGCTAACCTAGGCGTCTGCGGGGGTCATTTTATGCACCAGAAAAAAAAAATTCAAAATACTAAAATGAATATGTCCCCTAAATGCGGGGGTCATTTTATGCACCAGAAAAAATAAATTCAAATTACTAAAATGTCTATATCTCCTAACCTAGCGGTCTGTGGAGGTCATTTTATGCACCAGAAAAAAAAATTCAAAACACTAAAATGGCTATATCTCCTAAACTAGGGATCTGCGGGGGTCATTTTATGCACCAGAAAAAAAAATTCAAATTACTAAAATGTCTATATCTCCTAACCTAGCGGTCTGTGGAGGTCATTTTATGCACCAGAAAAAAAAATTCAAAACACTAAAATGGCTATATCTCCTAAACTAGGGATCTGCGGGGGTCATTTTATGCACCAGAAAAAAAAATTCAAAACACTAAAATGGCTATATCTCCTAAACTAATTATCTGCGGGGGTCATTTTAAGCACCAGAAAAAAAAATCAAAACACACAAATGGCTATATCTCCAGAACTATGCGTCTGCGGAGGTCATTTTATGCACCAGAAAAAAAATTCAAAACACTAGAATGGCTATATCTCCTAAACTAGGCATCTGCGGGGGTCATTTTTGCAGCAGAAAAAAAAATTCAAATAACTAAAATGTCTATATCTCCTAACATAGGCATCTGCGGGGGTCATTTTATGCACCAGAAAAAAAAAATTCTAAATACCAAAATGGCGATATCTCCTAAGCTATTCGTTTGCGGGGGTCATTTTATGCACCAGAAAAAAAAAATTCAAATTACTAAAATGTCTATATCTCCAAACCTAGGCGTCTGCGGGGGTCATTTTATGCACCAGAAAAAAAAAATTCAAAATACTAAAATGAATATGTCCCCTAAACGAGTGGTCTGCGGGGGTCATTTTATGCACCAGAAAAAAGAAATTCAAATTACTAAAATCTCTATATCTCCTAACCTAGCGGTCTGTGGAGGTCATTTTATGCACCAGAAAAAAAAATTCAAAACACTAAAATGGCTATATCTCCTAAACTAGGGATCTGCGGGGGTCATTTTATGCACCAGAAAAAAAATTCAAAACACTAAAATGGTTATATCTCCTAAACTAGGCATCCGCGGGGGTCGTTTTATGCACCAGAAAAAAAAATTTCTATATACCAAAATGGCGATAGCTCCTAAACTTGGCGTCTGCGAGGGTCATTTTTGCAGCAGAAAAAAAAATTCAAATAACTAAAATGTCTATATCTCCTAACATAGGCATCTGCGGGGGTCATTTTATGCACCAGAAAAAAAAAATTCTAAATACCAAAATGGCGATATCTCCTAAGCTATTCGTTTGCGGGGGTCATTTTATGCACCAGAAAAAAAAAATTCAAATTACTAAAATGTCTATATCTCCAAACCTAGGCGTCTGCGGGGGTCATTTTATGCACCAGAAAAAAAAAAATTCAAAATACTAAAATGAATATGTCCCCTAAACGAGTGGTCTGCGGGGGTCATTTTATGCACCAGAAAAAAGAAATTCAAATTACTAAAATCTCTATATCTCCTAACCTAGCGGTCTGTGGAGGTCATTTTATGCACCAGAAAAAAAAATTCAAAACACTAAAATGGCTATATCTCCTAAACTAGGGATCTGCGGGGGTCATTTTATGCACCAGAAAAAAAATTCAAAACACTAAAATGGTTATATCTCCTAAACTAGGCATCCGCGGGGGTCGTTTTATGCACCAGAAAAAAAAATTTCTATATACCAAAATGGCGATAGCTCCTAAACTAGGCGTCTGCGGGGGTCATTTTATGCACCAGAAAAAAAAATTCAAAACACTAAAATGGCTATATCTCCTAAACTAGGCGTCTGCGGGGGTCATTTTATGCACCAAAAAAAAAAAATCAAAACACTAAAATGGCTATATCTCCTAAACTATTCGTCTGCGGGGGTCATTTTATGCACCAGAAAAAAATTCAAAACACTAGAATGGCTATATCTCCTAAACTAATCATCTGCGGGGGTCATTTTTTGCCCCAGAAAAAAAATTCAAAATACTAACATGGCTATATCTCCTAAACTTGGCGTCTGCGAGTGTCATTTTATTCAGCAGAAAAAAAAATTCAAATTACTAAAATGTCTATATCTCCTAACATAGGCATCTGTTGGGGTCATTTTATCCACCAGAAAAAAAAATTCTAAATACCAAAATGGCGATATCTCCTAAACTAGGCGTGTGCGGGGGTCATTTTATGCACCAGAAAAAAAAATCAAATTACTAAAATGTCTATATCTCCTAACCTAGGCATCTGCGGGGTTCATTTTATGCACCAGAAAAAAAAATTCAAATTACTAAAATGTCTATATCTCCTAACCTAGGCGTCTGCGGGGGTCATTTTTTGCACCAGAAAAAAAAATTCTAAATACTAAAATGAATAGGTCCCCTAAACGAGTGGTCTGCGGGGGTCATTTTATGCACCAGAAAAAAAAAATTCAAATTACTAAAATGTCTATATCTCCTAACCTAGGCATCTGCGGCGTTCATTTTATGCACCAGAAAGAAAAAATTAAAACACCAAAATGGCCATATCTCCTAAACTAGGCGTCTGCGGGGGTCATTTTATGCACCAGAAAAAAAAATTCAAATTACTAAAATGTCTATATCTCCTAACCAAGGCATCTGCGGGGGTCATTTTATGCACCAGAAAAAAAAATTCAAAACAACAAAATGGCTATATCCCCTAAACTAGGCGTCTGCGGGGGTCATTTTATGCACCAGAAAAAAAAATTCAAATTACTAAAATGTCTATATCTCCTAACCTAGGCATCTGCGGGGGTCATTTTATGCACCAGAAAAAAAAGTCAAAACACTTAAATGTCTATTTCTCCTAAACTAGGCGTCTGCGGTGGTCATTTTTGTAAACTAGGAGTCTGCGGGTTCATTTCATGCACCAGAAAAAAAAATCAAAATCCTAAAATGGCTATATCTCCTAAACTAGGCGTCTGCGGGGGTCATTTTATGCACCAGAAAAAAAATTCTAAATACCAAAATGGCGATATCTCCTAAGCTAGGCGTCTACGGGTGTCATTTTATGCACCAGAAAAAAAAAATTCTAAATACCAAAATGGTGATATCTCCTAAGCTAGGCGTCTGCGGGAGTCATTTTATGCACCAGAAAAAAAAATTCAAATTACTAAAATGTCTATATCTCTTAACCTAGGCATCTGCGTGGTTCATTTTATGCACCAGAAAAAAAAATTCAAAACACTAAAATGGCTATATCTCCTAAACTAGGGATCTGCGGGGGTCATTTTATGCACCAGAAAAAAAAATTCAAAACACTAAAATGGCTATATATCCTAAACTAGGCGTCTGCGGGGGTCATTTTATGCACCAAAAAAAATAAATCAAAACACTAAAATGGCTATATCTCCTAAACTAATTATCTGCGGGGGTCATTTTAAGCACCAGAAAAAAAAATCAAAACACACAAATGGCTATATCTCCAGAACTATGCGTCTGCGGAGGTCATTTTATGCACCAGAAAAAAAATTCAAAACACTCAAATGTCTATATCTCCTAAACTAGGCGTCTGCTTGGGTCATTTTATGCACCAGAAAAAAAATTCAAAACACTAAAATGGTTATATCTCCTAAACTAGGCATCTGCGGGGGTCGTTTTATGCACCAGAAAAAAAATTCAAAACACTAAAATGGCTATATCTGCTAACCTAGGCGTCTGCGGGGGTCATTTTATGCACCAGAAAAAAAAAATTCAAAATACTAAAATGAATATGTCCCCTAAATGCGGGGGTCATTTTATGCACCAGAAAAAATAAATTCAAATTACTAAAATGTCTATATCTCCTAACCAAGCGGTCTGTGGAGGTCATTTTATGCACCAGAAAAAAAAATTCAAAACACTAAAATGGCTATATCTCCTAAACTAGGGATCTGCGGGGGTCATTTTATGCACCAGAAAAAAAAATTCAAATTACTAAAATGTCTATATCTCCTAACCTAGCGGTCTGTGGAGGTCATTTTATGCACCAGAAAAAAAAATTCAAAACACTAAAATGGCTATATCTCCTAAACTAGGGATCTGCGGGGGTCATTTTATGCACCAGAAAAAAAAATTCAAAACACTAAAATGGCTATATATCCTAAACTAGGCGTCTGCGGGGGTCATTTTATGCACCAAAAAAAATAAATCAAAACACTAAAATGGCTATATCTCCTAAACTAATTATCTGCGGGGGTCATTTTAAGCACCAGAAAAAAAAATCAAAACACACAAATGGCTATATCTCCAGAACTATGCGTCTGCGGAGGTCATTTTATGCACCAGAAAAAAAATTCAAAACACTAGAATGGCTATATCTCCTAAACTAGGCATCTGCGGGGGTCGTTTTATGCACCAGAAAAAAAAATTTCTATATACCAAAATGGCGATAGCTCCTAAACTTGGCGTCTGCGAGGGTCATTTTTGCAGCAGAAAAAAAAATTCAAATAACTAAAATGTCTATATCTCCTAACATAGGCATCTGCGGGGGTCATTTTATGCACCAGAAAAAAAAAATTCTAAATACCAAAATGGCGATATCTCCTAAGCTATTCGTTTGCGGGGGTCATTTTATGCACCAGAAAAAAAAAATTCAAATTACTAAAATGTCTATATCTCCAAACCTAGGCGTCTGCGGGGGTCATTTTATGCACCAGAAAAAAAAAAATTCAAAATACTAAAATGAATATGTCCCCTAAACGAGTGGTCTGCGGGGGTCATTTTATGCACCAGAAAAAAGAAATTCAAATTACTAAAATCTCTATATCTCCTAACCTAGCGGTCTGTGGAGGTCATTTTATGCACCAGAAAAAAAAATTCAAAACACTAAAATGGCTATATCTCCTAAACTAGGGATCTGCGGGGGTCATTTTATGCACCAGAAAAAAAATTCAAAACACTAAAATGGTTATATCTCCTAAACTAGGCATCCGCGGGGGTCGTTTTATGCACCAGAAAAAAAAATTTCTATATACCAAAATGGCGATAGCTCCTAAACTAGGCGTCTGCGGGGGTCATTTTATGCACCAGAAAAAAAAATTCAAAACACTAAAATGGCTATATCTCCTAAACTAGGCGTCTGCGGGGGTCATTTTATGCACCAAAAAAAAAAAATCAAAACACTAAAATGGCTATATCTCCTAAACTATTCGTCTGCGGGGGTCATTTTATGCACCAGAAAAAAATTCAAAACACTAGAATGGCTATATCTCCTAAACTAATCATCTGCGGGGGTCATTTTTTGCCCCAGAAAAAAAATTCAAAATACTAACATGGCTATATCTCCTAAACTTGGCGTCTGCGAGTGTCATTTTATGCAGCAGAAAAAAAAATTCAAATTACTAAAATGTCTATATCTCCTAACATAGGCATCTGTTGGGGTCATTTTATCCACCAGAAAAAAAAATTCTAAATACCAAAATGGCGATATCTCCTAAACTAGGCGTGTGCGGGGGTCATTTTATGCACCAGAAAAAAAAAATCAAATTACTAAAATGTCTATATCTCCTAACCTAGGCATCTGCGGGGTTCATTTTATGCACCAGAAAAAAAAATTCAAATTACTAAAATGTCTATATCTCCTAACCTAGGCGTCTGCGGGGGTCATTTTATGCACCAGAAAAAAAAATTCTAAATACTAAAATGAATAGGTCCCCTAAACGAGTGGTCTGCGGGGGTCATTTTATGCACCAGAAAAAAAAAATTCAAATTACTAAAATGTCTATATCTCCTAACCTAGGCATCTGCGGCGTTCATTTTATGCACCAGAAAGAAAAAATTAAAACACCAAAATGGCCATATCTCCTAAACTAGGCGTCTGCGGGGGTCATTTTATGCACCAGAAAAAAAAATTCAAATTACTAAAATGTCTATATCTCCTAACCAAGGCATCTGCGGGGGTCATTTTATGCACCAGAAAAAAAAATTCAAAACAACAAAATGGCTATATCCCCTAAACTAGGCGTCTGCGGGGGTCATTTTATGCACCAGAAAAAAAAATTCAAATTACTAAAATGTCTATATCTCCTAACCTAGGCATCTGCGGGGGTCATTTTATGCACCAGAAAAAAAAGTCAAAACACTTAAATGTCTATTTCTCCTAAACTAGGCGTCTGCGGTGGTCATTTTTGTAAACTAGGAGTCTGCGGGTTCATTTCATGCACCAGAAAAAAAAATCAAAATCCTAAAATGGCTATATCTCCTTAACTAGGCGTCTGCGGGGGTCATTTTATGCACCAGAAAAAAAATTCTAAATACCAAAATGGCGATATCTCCTAAGCTAGGCGTCTACGGGTGTCATTTTATGCACCAGAAAAAAAAAATTCTAAATACCAAAATGGTGATATCTCCTAAGCTAGGCGTCTGCGGGAGTCATTTTATGCACCAGAAAAAAAAATTCAAATTACTAAAATGTCTATATCTCTTAACCTAGGCATCTGCGTGGTTCATTTTATGCACCAGAAAAAAAAAGTTCAAATTACTAAAATGTCTATATCTCCTAATCTAGGCATATGCGGGGGTCATTTTATGCACCAGAAAGAAAAAATTAAAACACCAAAATGGCTATATCTCCTAAACTAGGCGTCTGCGGGGGTCATTTTATGCACCAGAAAAAAAAATTCAAATTACTAAAATGGCTATATCTGCTAACCTAGGCGTCTGCGGGGGTCATTTTATGCACCAGAAAAAAAAATTCTAAATACTAAAATGAATAGGTCCCCTAAAATAGTGGTCTGCGGGGGTCATTTTATGCATCAGAAAAAAAACGTTCAAATTACTAAAATGTCTATATCTCCTAATCTAGCGGTCTGTGGAGGTCATTTTATGCACCAGAAAAAAAAATTCAAAACACTAAATGGCTATATCTCCTAAACTAGGGATCTGCGGGGGTCATTTTATGCACCAGAAAAAAAAATTCAAAACACTAAAATGGCTATATATCCTAAACTAGGCGTCTGCGGGGGTCATTTTATGCACCAAAAAAAATAAATCAAAACACTAAAATGGCTATATCTCCTAAACTAATTATCTGCGGGGGTCATTTTAAGCACCAGAAAAAAAAATCAAAACACACAAATGGCTATATCTCCAGAACTATGCGTCTGCGGAGGTCATTTTATGCACCAGAAAAAAAATTCAAAACACTAGAATGGCTATATCTCCTAAACTAGGCATCTGCGGGGGTCGTTTTATGCACCAGAAAAAAAAATTTCTATATACCAAAATGGCGATAGCTCCTAAACTTGGCGTCTGCGAGGGTCATTTTTGCAGCAGAAAAAAAAATTCAAATAACTAAAATGTCTATATCTCCTAACATAGGCATCTGCGGGGGTCATTTTATGCACCAGAAAAAAAAAATTCTAAATACCAAAATGGCGATATCTCCTAAGCTATTCGTTTGCGGGGGTCATTTTATGCACCAGAAAAAAAAAATTCAAATTACTAAAATGTCTATATCTCCAAACCTAGGCGTCTGCGGGGGTCATTTTATGCACCAGAAAAAAAAAAATTCAAAATACTAAAATGAATATGTCCCCTAAACGAGTGGTCTGCGGGGGTCATTTTATGCACCAGAAAAAAGAAATTCAAATTACTAAAATCTCTATATCTCCTAACCTAGCGGTCTGTGGAGGTCATTTTATGCACCAGAAAAAAAAATTCAAAACACTAAAATGGCTATATCTCCTAAACTAGGGATCTGCGGGGGTCATTTTATGCACCAGAAAAAAAATTCAAAACACTAAAATGGTTATATCTCCTAAACTAGGCATCCGCGGGGGTCGTTTTATGCACCAGAAAAAAAAATTTCTATATACCAAAATGGCGATAGCTCCTAAACTAGGCGTCTGCGGGGGTCATTTTATGCACCAGAAAAAAAAATTCAAAACACTAAAATGGCTATATCTCCTAAACTAGGCGTCTGCGGGGGTCATTTTATGCACCAAAAAAAAAAAATCAAAACACTAAAATGGCTATATCTCCTAAACTATTCGTCTGCGGGGGTCATTTTATGCACCAGAAAAAAATTCAAAACACTAGAATGGCTATATCTCCTAAACTAATCATCTGCGGGGGTCATTTTTTGCCCCAGAAAAAAAATTCAAAATACTAACATGGCTATATCTCCTAAACTTGGCGTCTGCGAGTGTCATTTTATGCAGCAGAAAAAAAATTCAAATTACTAAAATGTCTATATCTCCTAACATAGGCATCTGTTGGGGTCATTTTATCCACCAGAAAAAAAAATTCTAAATACCAAAATGGCGATATCTCCTAAACTAGGCGTGTGCGGGGGTCATTTTATGCACCAGAAAAAAAAAATCAAATTACTAAAATGTCTATATCTCCTAACCTAGGCATCTGCGGGGTTCATTTTATGCACCAGAAAAAAAAATTCAAATTACTAAAATGTCTATATCTCCTAACCTAGGCGTCTGCGGGGGTCATTTTATGCACCAGAAAAAAAAATTCTAAATACTAAAATGAATAGGTCCCCTAAACGAGTGGTCTGCGGGGGTCATTTTATGCACCAGAAAAAAAAAATTCAAATTACTAAAATGTCTATATCTCCTAACCTAGGCATCTGCGGCGTTCATTTTATGCACCAGAAAGAAAAAATTAAAACACCAAAATGGCCATATCTCCTAAACTAGGCGTCTGCGGGGGTCATTTTATGCACCAGAAAAAAAAATTCAAATTACTAAAATGTCTATATCTCCTAACCAAGGCATCTGCGGGGGTCATTTTATGCACCAGAAAAAAAAATTCAAAACAACAAAATGGCTATATCCCCTAAACTAGGCGTCTGCGGGGGTCATTTTATGCACCAGAAAAAAAAATTCAAATTACTAAAATGTCTATATCTCCTAACCTAGGCATCTGCGGGGGTCATTTTATGCACCAGAAAAAAAAGTCAAAACACTTAAATGTCTATTTCTCCTAAACTAGGCGTCTGCGGTGGTCATTTTTGTAAACTAGGAGTCTGCGGGTTCATTTCATGCACCAGAAAAAAAAATCAAAATCCTAAAATGGCTATATCTCCTAAACTAGGCGTCTGCGGGGGTCATTTTATGCACCAGAAAAAAAATTCTAAATACCAAAATGGCGATATCTCCTAAGCTAGGCGTCTACGGGTGTCATTTTATGCACCAGAAAAAAAAAATTCTAAATACCAAAATGGTGATATCTCCTAAGCTAGGCGTCTGCGGGAGTCATTTTATGCACCAGAAAAAAAAATTCAAATTACTAAAATGTCTATATCTCTTAACCTAGGCATCTGCGTGGTTCATTTTATGCACCAGAAAAAAAAAGTTCAAATTACTAAAATGTCTATATCTCCTAATCTAGGCATATGCGGGGGTCATTTTATGCACCAGAAAGAAAAAATTAAAACACCAAAATGGCTATATCTCCTAAACTAGGCGTCTGCGGGGGTCATTTTATGCACCAGAAAAAAAAATTCAAATTACTAAAATGGCTATATCTGCTAACCTAGGCGTCTGCGGGGGTCATTTTATGCACCAGAAAAAAAAATTCTAAATACTAAAATGAATAGGTCCCCTAAAATAGTGGTCTGCGGGGGTCATTTTATGCATCAGAAAAAAAACGTTCAAATTACTAAAATGTCTATATCTCCTAATCTAGGCGTATGCGGGGGTCATTTTATGCACCAGAAAAAAAAATTCAAATTACTAAAATGTCTATATCTCCTAACCTAGCGGTCTGTGGAAGTCATTTTATGCACCAGAAAAAAAAATTCAAAACACTAAAATGGCTATATCTCCTAAACTAGGGATCTGCGGGGGTCATTTTATGCACCAGAAAAAAAAATTCAAAACACTAAAATGGCTATATCTACTAAACTAGGGATCTGCGGGGGTCATTTTATGCACCAGAAAAAAAAATTCAAATTACTAAAATGTCTATATCTCCTAACCTAGCGGTCTGTGGAGGTCATTTTATGCACCAGAAAAAAAAATTCAAAACACTAAAATGGCTATATCTCCTAAACTAGGGATCTGCTGGGGTCATTTTATGCACCAGAAAAAAAAATTCAAAACACTAAAATGGCTATATATCCTAAACTAGGCGTCTGCGGGGGTCATTTTATGCACCAAAAAAAATAAATCAAAACACTAAAATGGCTATATCTCCTAAACTAATTATCTGCGGGGGTCATTTTAAGCACCAGAAAAAAAAATCAAAACACACAAATGGCTATATCTCCAGAACTATGCGTCTGCGGAGGTCATTTTATGCACCAGAAAAAAAATTCAAAACACTAGAATGGCTATATCTCCTAAACTAGGCATCTGCGGGGGTCGTTTTATGCACCAGAAAAAAAAATTTCTATATACCAAAATGGCGATAGCTCCTAAACTTGGCGTCTGCGAGGGTCATTTTTGCAGCAGAAAAAAAAATTCAAATAACTAAAATGTCTATATCTCCTAACATAGGCATCTGCGGGGGTCATTTTATGCACCAGAAAAAAAAAATTCTAAATACCAAAATGGCGATATCTCCTAAGCTATTCGTTTGCGGGGGTCATTTTATCCACCAGAAAAAAAAAAATCAAATTACTAAAATGTCTATATCTCCAAACCTAGGCGTCTGCGGGGGTCATTTTATGCACCAGAAAAAAAAAAATTCAAAATACTAAAATGAATATGTCCCCTAAACGAGTGGTCTGCGGGGGTCATTTTATGCACCAGAAAAAAGAAATTCAAATTACTAAAATCTCTATATCTCCTAACCTAGCGGTCTGTGGAGGTCATTTTATGCACCAGAAAAAAAAATTCAAAACACTAAAATGGCTATATCTCCTAAACTAGGGATCTGCGGGGGTCATTTTATGCACCAGAAAAAAAATTCAAAACACTAAAATGGTTATATCTCCTAAACTAGGCATCTGCGGGGGTCGTTTTATGCACCAGAAAAAAAAATTTCTATATACCAAAATGGCGATAGCTCCTAAACTAGGCGTCTGCGGGGGTCATTTTATGCACCAGAAAAAAAAATTCAAAACACTAAAATGGCTATATCTCCTAAACTAGGCGTCTGCGGGGGTCATTTTATGCACCAAAAAAAAAAAATCAAAACACTAAAATGGCTATATCTCCTAAACTATTCGTCTGCGGGGGTCATTTTATGCACCAGAAAAAAATTCAAAACACTAGAATGGCTATATCTCCTAAACTAATCATCTGCGGGGGTCATTTTTTGCCCCAGAAAAAAAATTCAAAATACTAACATGGCTATATCTCCTAAACTTGGCGTCTGCGAGTGTCATTTTATGCAGCAGAAAAAAAAATTCAAATTACTAAAATGTCTATATCTCCTAACATAGGCATCTGTTGGGGTCATTTTATGCACCAGAAAAAAAAATTCTAAATACCAAAATGGCGATATCTCCTAAACTAGGCGTGTGCGGGGGTCATTTTATGCACCAGAAAAAAAAAATCAAATTACTAAAATGTCTATATCTCCTAACCTAGGCATCTGCGGGGTTCATTTTATGCACCAGAAAAAAAAATTCAAATTACTAAAATGTCTATATCTCCTAACCTAGGCGTCTGCGGGGGTCATTTTATGCACCAGAAAAAAAAATTCTAAATACTAAAATGAATAGGTCCCCTAAACGAGTGGTCTGCGGGGGTCATTTTATGCACCAGAAAAAAAAAATTCAAATTACTAAAATGTCTATATCTCCTAACCTAGGCATCTGCGGCGTTCATTTTATGCACCAGAAAGAAAAAATTAAAACACCAAAATGGCCATATCTCCTAAACTAGGCGTCTGCGGGGGTCATTTTATGGACCAGAAAAAAAAATTCAAATTACTAAAATGTCTATATCTCCTAACCAAGGCATCTGCGGGGGTCATTTTATGCACCAGAAAAAAAAATTCAAAACAACAAAATGGCTATATCCCCTAAACTAGGCGTCTGCGGGGGTCATTTTATGCACCAGAAAAAAAAATTCAAATTACTAAAATGTCTATATCTCCTAACCTAGGCATCTGCGGGGGTCATTTTATGCACCAGAAAAAAAAGTCAAAACACTTAAATGTCTATTTCTCCTAAACTAGGCGTCTGCGGTGGTCATTTTTGTAAACTAGGAGTCTGCGGGTTCATTTCATGCACCAGAAAAAAAAATCAAAATCCTAAAATGGCTATATCTCCTAAACTAGGCGTCTGCGGGGGTCATTTTATGCACCAGAAAAAAAATTCTAAATACCAAAATGGCGATATCTCCTAAGCTAGGCGTCTACGGGTGTCATTTTATGCACCAGAAAAAAAAAATTCTAAATACCAAAATGGTGATATCTCCTAAGCTAGGCGTCTGCGGGAGTCATTTTATGCACCAGAAAAAAAAATTCTAATTACTAAAATGTCTATATCTCTTAACCTAGGCATCTGCGTGGTTCATTTTATGCACCAGAAAAAAAAAGTTCAAATTACTAAAATGTCTATATCTCCTAATCTAGGCATATGCGGGGGTCATTTTATGCACCAGAAAGAAAAAATTAAAACACCAAAATGGCTATATCTCCTAAATTAGGCGTCTGCGGGGGTCATTTTATGCACCAGAAAAAAAAATTCAAATTACTAAAATGGCTATATCTGCTAACCTAGGCGTCTGCGGGGGTCATTTTATGCACCAGAAAAAAAAATTCTAAATACTAAAATGAATAGGTCCCCTAAAATAGTGGTCTGCGGGGGTCATTTTATGCATCAGAAAAAAAACGTTCAAATTACTAAAATGTCTATATCTCCTAATCTAGGCGTATGCGGGGGTCATTTTATGCACCAGAAAGAAAATATTAAAACACCAAAATGGATATATCTCCTAAACTAGGCGTCTGCGGGGGTCATTTTATGCACCAGAAAAAAAAAATCAAATTACTAAAATGTCTATATCTCCTAACCTAGGCATCTGCGGGGGTCATTTTATGCACCAGAAAAAAAAAATTCAAATTACTAAAATGTCTATATCTCCTAACCTAGGCATCTGCGGGGGTCATTTTATGCACCAGAAAAAAAAATTCATAACACTAAAATGTCTATATCTCCTAAACTAGGCGTCTGCTTGGGTCATTTTATGCACCAGAAAAAAAAAATTCTAAATACCAAAATGGCGATATCTCCTAAACTAGGCGTGTGCGGGGGTCATTTTATGCACCAGAAAAAAAAAATCAAATTACTAAAATGTCTATATCTCCTAACCTAGGCATCTGCGGGGGTCATTTTATGCACCAGAAAAAAAAAATTCAATTTACTAAAATGTCTATATCTCCTAACCTAGGCATCTGCGGGGGTCATTTTATGCACCAGAAAAAAAAATTCATAACACTAAAATGTCTATATCTCCTAAACTAGGCGTCTGCTTGGGTCATTTTATGCACCAGAAAAAAAATTCAAAACACTAAAATGGTTATATCTCCTAAACTAGGCATCTGCGGGGGTCGTTTTATGCACCAGAAAAAAAATTCAAAACACTAAAATGGCTATATCTGCTAACCTAGGCGTCTGCGGGGGTCATTTTATGCACCAGAAAAAAAAAATTCAAAATACTAAAATGAATATGTCCCCTAAATGCGGGGGTCATTTTATGCACCAGAAAAAATAAATTCAAATTACTAAAATGTCTATATCTCCTAACCTAGCGGTCTGTGGAAGTCATTTTATGCACCAGAAAAAAAAATTCAAAACACTAAAATGGCTATATCTCCTAAACTAGGGATCTGCGGGGGTCATTTTATGCACCAGAAAAAAAAATTCAAATTACTAAAATGTCTATATCTCCTAACCTAGCGGTCTGTGGAGGTCATTTTATGCACCAGAAAAAAAAATTCAAAACACTAAAATGGCTATATCTCCTAAACTAGGGATCTGCGGGGGTCATTTTATGCACCAGAAAAAAAAATTCAAAACACTAAAATGGCTATATATCCTAAACTAGGCGTCTGCGGGGGTCATTTTATGCACCAAAAAAAATAAATCAAAACACTAAAATGGCTATATCTCCTAAACTAATTATCTGCGGGGGTCATTTTAAGCACCAGAAAAAAAAATCAAAACACACAAATGGCTATATCTCCAGAACTATGCGTCTGCGGAGGTCATTTTATGCACCAGAAAAAAAATTCAAAACACTAGAATGGCTATATCTCCTAAACTAGGCATCTGCGGGGGTCGTTTTATGCACCAGAAAAAAAAATTTCTATATACCAAAATGGCGATAGCTCCTAAACTTGGCGTCTGCGAGGGTCATTTTTGCAGCAGAAAAAAAAATTCAAATAACTAAAATGTCTATATCTCCTAACATAGGCATCTGCGGGGGTCATTTTATGCACCAGAAAAAAAAAATTCTAAATACCAAAATGGCGATATCTCCTAAGCTATTCGTTTGCGGGGGTCATTTTATGCACCAGAAAAAAAAAATTCAAATTACTAAAATGTCTATATCTCCAAACCTAGGCGTCTGCGGGGGTCATTTTATGCACCAGAAAAAAAAAAATTCAAAATACTAAAATGAATATGTCCCCTAAACGAGTGGTCTGCGGGGGTCATTTTATGCACCAGAAAAAAGAAATTCAAATTACTAAAATCTCTATATCTCCTAACCTAGCGGTCTGTGGAGGTCATTTTATGCACCAGAAAAAAAAATTCAAAACACTAAAATGGCTATATCTCCTAAACTAGGGATCTGCGGGGGTCATTTTATGCACCAGAAAAAAAATTCAAAACACTAAAATGGTTATATCTCCTAAACTAGGCATCTGCGGGGGTCGTTTTATGCACCAGAAAAAAAAATTTCTATATACCAAAATGGCGATAGCTCCTAAACTAGGCGTCTGCGGGGGTCATTTTATGCACCAGAAAAAAAAATTCAAAACACTAAAATGGCTATATCTCCTAAACTAGGCGTCTGCGGGGGTCATTTTATGCCCCAGAAAAAAAATTCAAAATACTAACATGGCTATATCTCCTAAACTTGGCGTCTGCGAGTGTCATTTTATGCAGCAGAAAAAAAAATTCAAATTACTAAAATGTCTATATCTCCTAACATAGGCATCTGTTGGGGTCATTTTATGCACCAGAAAAAAAAATTCTAAATACCAAAATGGCGATATCTCCTAAACTAGGCGTGTGCGGGGGTCATTTTATGCACCAGAAAAAAAAAATCAAATTACTAAAATGTCTATATCTCCTAAATTAGGCGTCTGCTTGGATCATTTTATGCACCAGAAAAAAAAAATTCAAATTACTAAAATGTCTATATCTCCTAACCTAGGCGTCTGCAGGGGTCATTTTATGCACCAGAAAAAAAAATTCAAAACACTAAAATGGCTATATCTCCTAAACTAGGGATCTGCGGGGGTCATTTTATGCACCAGAAAAAAAATTCAAAACACTAAAATGGTTATATCTCCTAAACTAGGCATCTGCGGGGGTCGTTTTATGCACCAGAAAAAAAAATTTCTATATACCAAAATGGCGATATCTCCTAAACTATTCGTCTGCGGGGGTCATTTTATGCACCAGAAAAAAATTCAAAACACTAGAATGGCTATATCTCCTAAACTAATCATCTGCGGGGGTCATTTTTTGCCCCAGAAAAAAAATTCAAAATACTAACATGGCTATATCTCCTAAACTTGGCGTCTGCGAGTGTCATTTTATGCAGCAGAAAAAAAAATTCAAATTACTAAAATGTCTATATCTCCTAACATAGGCATCTGTTGGGGTCATTTTATGCACCAGAAAAAAAAATTCTAAATACCAAAATGGCGATATCTCCTAAACTAGGAGTGTGCGGGGGTCATTTTATGCACCAGAAAAAAAAAATCAAATTACTAAAATGTCTATATCTCCTAACCTAGGCATCTGCGGGGTTCATTTTATGCACCAGAAAAAAAAATTCAAATTACTAAAATGTCTATATCTCCTAACATAGGCGTCTGCGGGGGTCATTTTATGCACCAGAAAAAAAAATTCTAAATACTAAAATGAATAGGTCCCCTAAACGAGTGGTCTGCGGGGGTCATTTTATGCACCAGAAAAAAAAAATTCTAAATACCAAAATGGCGATATCTCCTAAACTAGGCGTCTGCGGGGGTCATTTTATGCACCAGAAAAAAAAAATTCTAAATACCAAAATGGTGATATCTCCTAAGCTAGGCGTCTGCGGGGGTCATTTTATGCACCAGAAAAAAAAATCAAAACACCAAAATGACTATATCTCCTAAACTAGGCGTCTGCGGGGGTCATTTTATGCACCAGAAAAAAATTCTAAATACCAAAATGGCGATATCTCCTAAGCTAGGCGTCTACGGGTGTCATTTTTTGCCCCAGAAAAAAAATTCAAAATACTAATATGGCTATATCTCCTAAACTTGGCGTCTGCGAGGGTCATTTTAAGCAGCAGAAAAAAAAATTCAAATTACTAAAATGTCTATATCTCCTAACCTAGGCATCTGGGGGGGTCATTTTATGCACCAGAAAAAAAAAATTCTAAATACCAAAATGGCGATATCTCCTAAACTAGGCGTCTGCGGGCGTCATTTTATGCACCAGAAAAAAAAAATTCAAATTACTAAAATGTCTATATCTCCTAACCTAGGCATCTGCGGCGTTCATTTTATGCACCAGAAAGAAAAAATTAAAACACCAAAATGGCCATATCTCCTAAACTAGGCGTCTGCGGGGGTCATTTTATGCACCAGAAAAAAAAATTCAAATTACTAAAATGTCTATATCTCCTAACCAAGGCATCTGCGGGGGTCATTTTATGCACCAGAAAAAAAAATTCAAAACAACAAAATGGCTATATCCCCTAAACTAGGCGTCTGCGGGGGTCATTTTATGCACCAGAAAAAAAAATTCAAATTACTAAAATGTCTATATCTCCTAACCTAGGCATCAGCGGGGGACATTTTATGCACCAGAAAAAAAAGTCAAAACACTTAAATGTCTATTTCTCCTAAACTAGGCGTCTGCGGTGGTCATTTTTGTAAACTAGGAGTCTGCGGGTTCATTTCATGCACCAGAAAAAAAAATCAAAATCCTAAAATGGCTATATCTCCTAAACTAGGCGTCTGCGGGGGTCATTTTATGCACCAGAAAAAAAATTCTAAATACCAAAATGGCGGTATCTCCTAAGCTAGGCGTCTACGGGTGTCATTTTATGCACCAGAAAAAAAAAATTCTAAATACCAAAATGGTGATATCTCCTAAGCTAGGCGTCTGCGGGAGTCATTTTATGCACCAGAAAAAAAAATTCAAATTACTAAAATGTCTATATCTCTTAACCTAGGCATCTGCGTGGTTCATTTTATGCACCAGAAAAAAAAAGTTCAAATTACTAAAATGTCTATATCTCCTAATCTAGGCATATGCGGGGGTCATTTTATGCACCAGAAAGAAAAAATTAAAACACCAAAATGGCTATATCTCCTAAACTAGGCGTCTGCGGGGGTCATTTTATGCACCAGAAAAAAAAATTCAAATTACTAAAATGGCTATATCTGCTAACCTAGGCGTCTGCGGGGGTCATTTTATGCACCAGAAAAAAAAATTCTAAATACTAAAATGAATAGGTCCCCTAAAATAGTGGTCTGCGGGGGTCATTTTATGCATCAGAAAAAAAACGTTCAAATTACTAAAATGTCTATATCTCCTAATCTACTCGTATGCGGGGGTCATTTTATGCACCAGAAAGAAAATATTAAAACACCAAAATGGCTATATCTCCTAAACTAGGCGTCTGCGGGGGTCATTTTATGCACCAGAAAAAAAATTCAAATTACTAAAATGTCTATATCTCCTAACCAAGGCATCTGCGGGGGTTATTTTATGCAATAGAAAAAAAAAATTCAAATTACTAAAATGTCTATATCTCCTAACCTAGGCGTCTGCGGGGGTCATTTTATGCAATAGAAAAAAAAATTCAAAATACTGAAATGGCTATATCTCCTAATCTAGGCGTATGCGGGGGTCATTTGATGCACCAGAAAGAAAAAATTCAAAACACTAAAATGGCTATATCTGCTAACCTAGGCGTCTGCGGGGGTCATTTTATGCACCAGAAAAAAAAATTCAAAATACTAAAATGAATATGTCCCCTAAATGCGGGGGTCATTTTATGCACCAGAAAAAATAAATTCAAATTACTAAAATGTCTATATCTCCTAACCTAGCGGTCTGTGGAGGTCATTTTATGCACCAGAAAAAAAAATTCAAAACACTAAAATGGCTATATCTCCTAAACTAGGGATCTGCTGGGGTCATTTTATGCACCAGAAAAAAAAATTCAAATTACTAAAATGTCTATATCTCCTAACCTAGCGGTCTGAGGAGGTCATTTTATGCACCAGAAAAAAAAATTCAAAACACTAAAATGGCTATATCTCCTAAACTAGGGATCTGCGGGGGTCATTTTATGCACCAGAAAAAAAAATTCAAAACACTAAAATGGCTATATATCCTAAACTAGGCGTCTGCGGGGGTCATTTTATGCACCAAAAAAAATAAATCAAAACACTAAAATGGCTATATCTCCTAAACTAATTATCTGCGGGGGTCATTTTAAGCACCAGAAAAAAAAATCAAAACACACAAATGGCTATATCTCCAGAACTATGCGTCTGCGGAGGTCATTTTATGCACCAGAAAAAAAATTCAAAACACTAGAATGGCTATATCTCCTAAACTAGGCATCTGCGGGGGTCGTTTTATGCACCAGAAAAAAAAATTTCTATATACCAAAATGGCGATAGCTCCTAAACTTGGCGTCTGCGAGGGTCATTTTTGCAGCAGAAAAAAAAATTCAAATAACTAAAATGTCTATATCTCCTAACATAGGCATCTGCGGGGGTCATTTTATGCACCAGAAAAAAAAAATTCTAAATACCAAAATGGCGATATCTCCTAAGCTATTCGTTTGCGGGGGTCATTTTATGCACCAGAAAAAAAAAATTCAAATTACTAAAATGTCTATATCTCCAAACCTAGGCGTCTGCGGGGGTCATTTTATGCACCAGAAAAAAAAAAATTCAAAATACTAAAATGAATATGTCCCCTAAACGAGTGGTCTGCGGGGGTCATTTTATGCACCAGAAAAAAGAAATTCAAATTACTAAAATCTCTATATCTCCTAACCTAGCGGTCTGTGGAGGTCATTTTATGCACCAGAAAAAAAAATTCAAAACACTAAAATGGCTATATCTCCTAAACTAGGGATCTGCGGGGGTCATTTTATGCACCAGAAAAAAAATTCAAAACACTAAAATGGTTATATCTCCTAAACTAGGCATCTGCGGGGGTCGTTTTATGCACCAGAAAAAAAAATTTCTATATACCAAAATGGCGATAGCTCCTAAACTAGGCGTCTGCGGGGGTCATTTTATGCACCAGAAAAAAAAATTCAAAACACTAAAATGGCTATATCTCCTAAACTAGGCGTCTGCGGGGGTCATTTTATGCCCCAGAAAAAAAATTCAAAATACTAACATGGCTATATCTCCTAAACTTGGCGTCTGCGAGTGTCATTTTATGCAGCAGAAAAAAAAATTCAAATTACTAAAATGTCTATATCTCCTAACATATGCATCTGTTGGGGTCATTTTATGCACCAGAAAAAAAAATTCTAAATACCAAAATGGCGATATCTCCTAAACTAGGCGTGTGCGGGGATCATTTTATGCACCAGAAAAAAAAAATCAAATTACTAAAATGTCTATATCTCCTAAATTAGGCGTCTGCTTGGATCATTTTATGCACCAGAAAAAAAAAATTCTAATTACTAAAATGTCTATATCTCCTAACCTAGGCGTCTGCAGGGGTCATTTTATGCACCAGAAAAAAAAATTCAAAACACTAAAATGGCTATATCTCCTAAACTAGGGATCTGCGGGGGTCATTTTATGCACCAGAAAAAAAATTCAAAACACTAAAATGGTTATATCTCCTAAACTAGGCATCTGCGGGGGTCGTTTTATGCACCAGAAAAAAAAATTTCTATATACCAAAATGGCGATATCTCCTAAACTATTCGTCTGCGGGGGTCATTTTATGCACCAGAAAAAAATTCAAAACACTAGAATGGCTATATCTCCTAAACTAATCATCTGCGGGGGTCATTTTTTGCCCCAGAAAAAAAATTCAAAATACTAACATGGCTATATCTCCTAAACTTGGCGTCTGCGAGTGTCATTTTATGCAGCAGAAAAAAAAATTCAAATTACTAAAATGTCTATATCTCCTAACATAGGCATCTGTTGGGGTCATTTTATGCACCAGAAAAAAAAATTCTAAATACCAAAATGGCGATATCTCCTAAACTAGGCGTGTGCGGGGGTCATTTTATGCACCAGAAAAAAAAAATCAAATTACTAAAATGTCTATATCTCCTAACATAGGCGTCTGCGGGGGTCATTTTATGCACCAGAAAAAAAAATTCTAAATACTAAAATGAATAGGTCCCCTAAACGAGTGGTCTGCGGGGGTCATTTTATGCACCAGAAAAAAAAATTCAAATTACTAAAATGTCTATATCTCCTAACATAGGCGTCTGCGGGGGTCATTTTATGCACCAGAAAAAAAAATTCTAAATACTAAAATGAATAGGTCCCCTAAACGAGTGGTCTGCGGGGGTCATTTTATGCACCAGAAAAAAAAAATTCTAAATACCAAAATGGCGATATCTCCTAAACTAGGCGTCTGCGGGGGTCATTTTATGCACCAGAAAAAAAAAATTCTAAATACCAAAATGGTGATATCTCCTAAGCTAGGCGTCTGCGGGGGTCATTTTATGCACCAGAAAAAAAAATCAAAACACCAAAATGACTATATCTCCTAAACTAGGCGTCTGCGGGGGTCATTTTATGCACCAGAAAAAAATTCTAAATACCAAAATGGCGATATCTCCTAAGCTAGGCGTCTACGGGTGTCATTTTTTGCCCCAGAAAAAAAATTCAAAATACTAATATGGCTATATCTCCTAAACTTGGCGTCTGCGAGGGTCATTTTAAGCAGCAGAAAAAAAAATTCAAATTACTAAAATGTCTATATCTCCTAACCTAGGCATCTGGGGGGGTCATTTTATGCACCAGAAAAAAAAAATTCTAAATACCAAAATGGCGATATCTCCTAAACTAGGCGTCTGCGGGCGTCATTTTATGCACCAGAAAAAAAAAATTCAAATTACTAAAATGTCTATATCTCCTAACCTAGGCATCTGCGGCGTTCATTTTATGCACCAGAAAGAAAAAATTAAAACACCAAAATGGCCATATCTCCTAAACTAGGCGTCTGCGGGGGTCATTTTATGCACCAGAAAAAAAAATTCAAATTACTAAAATGTCTATATCTCCTAACCAAGGCATCTGCGGGGGTCATTTTATGCACCAGAAAAAAAAATTCAAAACAACAAAATGGCTATATCCCCTAAACTAGGCGTCTGCGGGGGTCATTTTATGCACCAGAAAAAAAAATTCAAATTACTAAAATGTCTATATCTCCTAACCTAGGCATCAGCGGGGGTCATTTTATGCACCAGAAAAAAAAGTCAAAACACTTAAATGTCTATTTCTCCTAAACTAGGCGTCTGCGGTGGTCATTTTTGTAAACTAGGAGTCTGCGGGTTCATTTCATGCACCAGAAAAAAAAATCAAAATCCTAAAATGGCTATATCTCCTAAACTAGGCGTCTGCGGGGGTCATTTTATGCACCAGAAAAAAAATTCTAAATACCAAAATGGCGATATCTCCTAAGCTAGGCGTCTACGGGTGTCATTTTATGCACCAGAAAAAAAAAATTCTAAATACCAAAATGGTGATATCTCCTAAGCTAGGCGTCTGCGGGAGTCATTTTATGCACCAGAAAAAAAAATTCAAATTACTAAAATGTCTATATCTCTTAACCTAGGCATCTGCGTGGTTCATTTTATGCACCAGAAAAAAAAAGTTCAAATTACTAAAATGTCTATATCTCCTAATCTAGGCATATGCGGGGGTCATTTTATGCACCAGAAAGAAAAAATTAAAACACCAAAATGGCTATATCTCCTAAACTAGGCGTCTGCGGGGGTCATTTTATGCACCAGAAAAAAAAATTCAAATTACTAAAATGGCTATATCTGCTAACCTAGGCGTCTGCGGGGGTCATTTTATGCACCAGAAAAAAAAATTCTAAATACTAAAATGAATAGGTCCCCTAAAATAGTGGTCTGCGGGGGTCATTTTATGCATCAGAAAAAAAACGTTCAAATTACTAAAATGTCTATATCTCCTAATCTAGGCGTATGCGGGGGTCATTTTATGCACCAGAAAGAAAATATTAAAACACCAAAATGGCTATATCTCCTAAACTAGGCGTCTGCGGGGGTCATTTTATGCACCAGAAAAAAAATTCAAATTACTAAAATGTCTATATCTCCTAACCAAGGCATCTGCGGGGGTTATTTTATGCAATAGAAAAAAAAAATTCAAATTACTAAAATGTCTATATCTCCTAACCTAGGCGTCTGCGGGGGTCATTTTATGCAATAGAAAAAAAAATTCAAAATACTGAAATGGCTATATCTCCTAATCGAGGCGTATGCGGGGGTCATTTGATGCACCAGAAAGAAAAAATCAAAACACCAAAATGGATATATCTCCTAAACTAGGCGACTGCGGGGGACATTTTATGCACCAAAAAAAAAATCAAAACACTGAAATGGCTATATCTCCTTACCTAGGCGTCTGCGGGGGTCATTTTATGCAATAGAAAAAAAAAATTCAAATTACTAAAATGTCTATATCTCCTAACCTAGGCGTCTGCGGGGGTCATTCTATGCACCAGAAAAAAAAATTCAAAATACTGAAAGGAATATGTCCCCTAAACGAGTGGTCTGCGGGGGTCATTTTATGCACCAGAAAAAATAAATTCAAATTACTAAAATGTCTATATCTCCTAACATAGCGGTCTGTGGAGGTCATTTTATGCACCAGAAAAAAAAATTCAAAACACTAAAATGGCTAAATCTCCTAAACTAGGCGTCTGCGGGGGTCATTTTATGCACCAGAAAAAAAAAATTCAAAACAAAAAAATGGCTATATCTAGTAAACTAGGCGTCTGCGGGGGTCATTTTATGCACCAGAAAAAAAAAATTCTAAATTCCAAAATCGCGATATCTCCTAAGCAGGCGTCTGCGAGGGTCATTTTATGCAGCAGAAAAAAAAATTCAAATTACTAAAATGTCTATATCTCCTCACCTAGGCATCTGGGGGGTCATTTTATGCACCAGAAAAAGAAAAATTCAAAACTCCAAAATGGCTATATCTCCTAAACTAGGCGTCTGCGGGGTCATTTTATGCACCAGAAAAAAAATTCAAAACACTAGAATAGCTATATCTCCTAAACTAATCATCTGCGGGGTCATTTTATGCACCAGAAAAAAAAAATTCTAAATACCAAAATGGTGATATCTCCTAAACTAGGCGTCTGCGGGGTTCATTTTATGCACCAGAAGAAAAAATTCAAATTACTAAAATGTCTATATCTCCTAACCTAGGCATCTGCGGGGGTCATTTTATGCACCAGAAAAAAAAAATTAAAACAGCAAAATGGCTATATCTCCTAGACTAGGCGTCTGCGGGGGTCATTTTATGCACCAGAAAAAAAAATTCTAAATACCAAAATGTCTATATCACCTAACCTAAGCATCTGCGGGGGTCATTTTATGCACCAGAAAAAAAATTCAAAACACTTAAATGTCTATTTCTCCTAAACTAGGCGTCTGCGGTGGTCATTTTTATGAACTAGGGGTCTGCGGGTTCATTTTATGCACCAGAAAGAAAAAATTAAAACACCAAAATGGCTATATCTCCTAAGCTAGGCGTCTACGGGTGTCATTTTATGCACCAGAAAAAAAAAATTCTAAATACCAAAATGGCGATATCTCCTAAGCTAGGCGTCTACGGGTGTCATTTTATGCACCAGAAAAAAAAAATTCTAAATACCAAAATGGCGATATCTCCTAAGCTAGGCGTCTACGGGTGTCATTTTTTGCCCCAGAAAAAAAATTTAAAATACTAATATGGCTATGTCTCCTAAACTTGGCGTCTGCGAGGGTCATTTTAACCAGCAGAAAAAAAAATTCAAATTACTAAAATGTCTATATCTCCTAACCTAGGCATCTGCGGGGGTCATTTTATGCACCAGAAAAAAAAAATTCTAAATACCAAAATGGCGATATCTCCTAAACTAGGCGTCTGCGGGCGTCATTTTATGCACCAGAAAAAAAAAATTCAAATTACTAAAATGTCTATATCTCCTAACCTAGGCATCTGCGGGGTTCATTTTATGCACCAGAAAGAAAAAATTAAAACACCAAAATGGCTATATCTCCTAAACTAGGCGTCTGCGGGGGTCATTTTATGCACCAGAAAAAAAAATTCAAATTACTAAAATGTCTATATCGCCTAACCAAGGCATCCGCGGGGGTCATTTTATGCACCAGAAAAAAAAATTCAAAACAACAAAATGGCTATATCCCCTAAACTAGGCGTCTGCGGGGGTCATTTTATGCACAGGAAAAAAAAATTCAAATTACTAAAATGTTATATCTCCTAACCTAGGCATCTGCGGGGGTCACTTTATGCACCAGAAAAAAAAGTCAAAACACTTAAATGTCTATTTCTCCTAAACTAGGCGTCTGCGGTGGTCATTTTTAAAAACTAGGGGTCTGCGGGTTCATTTTATGCACCAGAAAGAAAAAATTAAAACACCAAAATGGCTATATCTCCTAAACTAGGCGTCTGCGGGGGTCATTTTATGCACCAGAAAAAAAAATTCAAATTACTAAAATGTCTATATCTCCTAACCAAGGCATCTGCGGGGGTCATTCTATGCACCAGAAAAAAAAATTCAAAACAACAAAATGGCTATATCCCCTAAACTAGGCGTCTGCGGGGGTCATTTTATGCACCAGAAAAAAAAATTCAAATTACTAAAATGTTATATCTCCTAACCTAGGCATCTGCGGGGGTCATTTTATGCACCAGAAAAAAAAGTCAAAACACTTAAATGTCTATTTCTCCTAAACTAGGCGTTTGCGGTGGTCATTTTTATAAACTAGGGGTCTGCGGGTTCATTTTATGCACCAGAAAAAAAAATCAAAATTCTAAAATGGCTATATCTCCAAAACTAGGCGTCTGCGTGGGTCATTTTATGCACCAGAAAAAAAGTTCTAAATACCAAAATGGTGATATCTCCTAAGCTAGGCGTCTACGGGTGCCATTTTTTGCCCCAGAAAAAAAATTCAAAACACTAACATGGCTATATCTCCTAAAGTTGGCGTCTGCGAGGGTCATTTTATGCAGCAGAAAAAAAAATTCAAATTACTAAAATGTCTATATCTCCTAACCTAGGCATCTGCGGGGGTCATTTTATGCACCAGAAAAAAAAAATTCTAAATACCAAAATGGTGATATCTCCTAAGCTAGGCGTCTGCGGGGGTCATTTTATGCACCAGAAAGAAAATATTAAAACACCAAAATGGCTATATCTCCTAAACTAGTCGTCTGCGGGGGTCATTTTATGCACCAGAAAAAAAAATTCAAATTACTAAAATGTCTATATCTCCTAACCAAGGCATCTGCGGGGGTCATTTTATGCACCAGAAAAAAAAATTCTAAATACCAAAATGGTGATATCTCCTAAGCTAGGCGTCTGCGGGGGTCATTTTATGCACCAGAAAAAAAAAATTCAAAACACTAAAATGGCTATATCTCCTAATCTAGGCGTATGCGGGGGTCATTTGATGCACCAGAAAGAAAAAATCAAAACACCAAAATGGATATATCTCCTAAACTAGGCGACTGCGGGGGACATTTTATGCACCAAAAAAAAATCAAAACACTGAAATGGCTATATCTCCTTAACTAGGCGTCTGCGGGGGTCATTTTATGCACCAGAAAAAAAAATTCAAAACACTAAAATGGCTATATCTCCTAAACTAGGTGTCTGCTAGGGTCATTTTATGCACCAGAAAAAAAAATTCAAATTACTAAAATGTCTATATCTCCTAACCTAGGCGTCTGCGGGGGTCATTTTATGCACCAGAAAAAAAAATTCAAAATACTAAAAGGAATATGTCCCCTAAACGAGTGGTCTGCGGGGGTCATTTTATGCACCAGAAAAAATAAATTCAAATTACTAAAATGTCTATATCTCCTAACATAGCGGTCTGTGGAGGTCATTTTATGCACCAGAAAAAAAAATTCAAAACACTAAAATGGCTAAATCTCCTAAACTAGGCGTCTGCGGGGGTCATTTTATGCACCAGAAAAAAAAAATTCAAAACACCAAAATGGCTATATCTCCTAAACTAGGCGTCTGCGGGGGTCATTTTATGCACCAGAAAAAAAAAATTCTAAATTCCAAAATCGCGATATCTCCTAAGCAGGCGTCTGCGAGGGTCATTTTATGCAGCAGAAAAGAAAATTCAAATTACTAAAATGTCTATATCTCCTCACCTAGGCATCTGGGGGGTCATTTTATGCACCAGAAAAAGTAAAATTCAAAACACCAAAATGGCTATATCTCCTAAACTAGGGGTCTGCGGGGTCATTTTATGCACCAGAAAAAAAATTCAAAACACTAGAATGGCTTTATCTCCTAAACTAATCATCTGCGGGGGTCATTTTATGCACCAGAAATAAAAAATTCTAAATACCAAAATGGTGATATCTCCTAAACTAGGCGTCTGCGGGGGTCATTTTATGCACCAGAAGAAAAAATTCAAATTACTAAAATGTCTATATCTCCTAACCTAGGCATCTGCGGGGGTCATTTTATGCACCAGAAAAAAAAAATTAAAACAGCAAAATGGCTATATCTCCTAGACTAGTCGTCTGCGGGGGTCATTTTATGCACCAGAAAAAAAAAATTCTAAATACCAAAATGGCGTTATCTCCTAAGCTAGGCGTCTGCGGGGGTAATTTTATGCACCAGAAAAAAAAAATTCAAATTACTAAAATGTCTACATCTCCTAATCTAGGCGTAAGCGGGGGTCATTTTATGCACCAGAAAGAAAAAATCAAAACACCAAAATGGCTATATCTCCTAATATAGGCGTCTGCGGGGGTCATTTTATGCACCAGAAAAAAAATTCAAATTACTAAAATGTCTATATCTCCTAACCTAGGCATCTGCGGGGGTCATTTTAGAAAAAAAAATTCTAAATACCAAAATGGTGATATCTCCTTAGCTAGGCGTCTGCGGGGGTCATTTTATGCACCACAAAAAAAATTCAAAACACCAAAATGGCTATATCTCCTAAACTAGTCGTCGGCGGGGGTCATTTTAACACCAGAAAAAAAAATTCAAATTACTAAAATGTCTATATCTCCTAACCGAGGCATCAATACCAAAATGGCGATATCTCCTAAGCTAGGCGTCTGCGGGTGTCATTTCTTGCACCAGAAAAAAAAATTCAAAATACTAAAATGTCTATATCTCCTAAACTTGGCGTCTGCGAGGGTCATGTTATGCACCAGAAAAAAAAAATTCAAAATACTAAAATGGAGATATCTCCTAAACTAGGCGTCTGCTTGGGTTTTTTTATGCACCAGAAAAAAAAAATCAAAGTACTAATATCGCTATATCTCCTAAACTAGGCGTCTGCGGAGGTCATTTTATGCACCAGAAAAAAAAGTTAAAACACTTAAATGTCTATATCTCCTAAACTAGGCGTCTGCGGTGGTCATTTTATGAACCGGAAAATAAAATCAAAACACTTAAATGGCTGTATCTTCTAAACTAGGAGTCTGCGGGGTCATTTTATGCACCAGAAAAAAAAATTCAAAACACTAAAATGGCTATATCTCCTAAACTAGGGATCTGCGGGGGTCATTTTATGCACCAGAAAAAAAATTCAAAACACTAAAATGGTTATATCTCCTAAACTAGGCATCTGCGAGGGTCGTTTTATGCACCAGAAAAAAAAATTTCTAAACACAAAAATGGCGATTTCTCCTAAACTAGGCGTCTGCGGGGGTCATCTTATGCACCAGAAAAAAAAATCCAAAACACCAAAATGGCTATATCTCCTAAACTAGGCGTCTGCGGGGGTCATTTTAAGCACCGGAAAAAAAAATTCTAAATACCAAAATGGCGATATCTTATAAGCTAGGCGTCTGCGGGTGTTATTTTTTGCACCAGAAAAAAGATTCTAAATACCAGAATGGCGATATCTCCTAAGCCAGGCGTCTGCGGGGGTCATTTTATGCACCAGAAAAAAAAAATTCAAATTACCAAAATGGCGATATCTCTTAAGCTAGGCATCTGCTTGGTTCATTTTATGCACCAGAAAAAAAAAATTCAAATTACTGAAATGTCTACATATCCTAATCTAAGCGTCTGCGAGGGTCATTTTATGCACCAGAAAAAAAAATTCTAAATTCCAAAATGGCGATATCTCCTAAGCTAGGCGACTGCGGGGGTCATTTTATGCACCAGAAAAAAAAAATTCTAAATTCCAAAATCGCGATATCTCCTAAGCAGGCGTCTGCGAGGGTCATTTTATGCAGCAGAAAAGAAAATTCAAATTACTAAAATGTCTATATCTCCTCACCTAGGCATCTGGGGGGTCATTTTATGCACCAGAAAAAGTAAAATTCAAAACACCAAAATGGCTATATCTCCTAAACTAGGGGTCTGCGGGGTCATTTTATGCACCAGAAAAAAAATTCAAAACACTAGAATGGCTTTATCTCCTAAACTAATCATCTGCGGGGGTCATTTTATGCACCAGAAATAAAAAATTCTAAATACCAAAATGGTGATATCTCCTAAACTAGGCGTCTGCGGGGGTCATTTTATGCACCAGAAGAAAAAATTCAAATTACTAAAATGTCTATATCTCCTAACCTAGGCATCTGCGGGGGTCATTTTATGCACCAGAAAAAAAAAATTAAAACAGCAAAATGGCTATATCTCCTAGACTAGTCGTCTGCGGGGGTCATTTTATGCACCAGAAAAAAAAAATTCTAAATACCAAAATGGCGTTATCTCCTAAGCTAGGCGTCTGCGGGGGTAATTTTATGCACCAGAAAAAAAAAATTCAAATTACTAAAATGTCTACATCTCCTAATCTAGGCGTAAGCGGGGGTCATTTTATGCACCAGAAAGAAAAAATCAAAACACCAAAATGGCTATATCTCCTAATATAGGCGTCTGCGGGGGTCATTTTATGCACCAGAAAAAAAATTCAAATTACTAAAATGTCTATATCTCCTAACCTAGGCATCTGCGGGGGTCATTTTAGAAAAAAAAATTCTAAATACCAAAATGGTGATATCTCCTTAGCTAGGCGTCTGCGGGGGTCATTTTATGCACCACAAAAAAAATTCAAAACACCAAAATGGCTATATCTCCTAAACTAGTCGTCGGCGGGGGTCATTTTAACACCAGAAAAAAAAATTCAAATTACTAAAATGTCTATATCTCCTAACCGAGGCATCAATACCAAAATGGCGATATCTCCTAAGCTAGGCGTCTGCGGGTGTCATTTCTTGCACCAGAAAAAAAAATTCAAAATACTAAAATGTCTATATCTCCTAAACTTGGCGTCTGCGAGGGTCATGTTATGCACCAGAAAAAAAAAATTCAAAATACTAAAATGGAGATATCTCCTAAACTAGGCGTCTGCTTGGGTTTTTTTATGCACCAGAAAAAAAAAATCAAAGTACTAATATCGCTATATCTCCTAAACTAGGCGTCTGCGGAGGTCATTTTATGCACCAGAAAAAAAAGTTAAAACACTTAAATGTCTATATCTCCTAAACTAGGCGTCTGCGGTGGTCATTTTATGAACCGGAAAATAAAATCAAAACACTTAAATGGCTGTATCTTCTAAACTAGGAGTCTGCGGGGTCATTTTATGCACCAGAAAAAAAAATTCAAAACACTAAAATGGCTATATCTCCTAAACTAGGGATCTGCGGGGGTCATTTTATGCACCAGAAAAAAAATTCAAAACACTAAAATGGTTATATCTCCTAAACTAGGCATCTGCGAGGGTCGTTTTATGCACCAGAAAAAAAAATTTCTAAACACAAAAATGGCGATTTCTCCTAAACTAGGCGTCTGCGGGGGTCATCTTATGCACCAGAAAAAAAAATCCAAAACACCAAAATGGCTATATCTCCTAAACTAGGCGTCTGCGGGGGTCATTTTAAGCACCGGAAAAAAAAATTCTAAATACCAAAATGGCGATATCTTATAAGCTAGGCGTCTGCGGGTGTTATTTTTTGCACCAGAAAAAAGATTCTAAATACCAGAATGGCGATATCTCCTAAGCCAGGCGTCTGCGGGGGTCATTTTATGCACCAGAAAAAAAAAATTCAAATTACCAAAATGGCGATATCTCTTAAGCTAGGCATCTGCTTGGTTCATTTTATGCACCAGAAAAAAAAAATTCAAATTACTGAAATGTCTACATATCCTAATCTAAGCGTCTGCGAGGGTCATTTTATGCACCAGAAAAAAAAATTCTAAATTCCAAAATGGCGATATCTCCTAAGCTAGGCGACTGCGGGGGTCATTTTATGCACCAGAAAAAAAATTCAAAACACTGAAATGGTTATATCTCCTAAACTAGGCGTCTGCGGGGGTCATTTTATGCAGCAGAAAAAAAAATTCAAATTACTTAAATGCTTATATCACCTAACCTAGGCATTTGCGGGGGTCATTTTATGCACCAGAAAACAAAAATTCAAAACACCAAAGCGGCTTTATCTCCTAAACTAGGCGTCTGCGGGGGTCATTTTATGCACCAGAAAAAAAAATTCTAAATACCAAAATGGCGATATCTCCTAAGCTAGGCGTCTGCGGGTGTCATTTTTTGCACCAGAAAAAAAAAAAATTGAAAACAGCAAAATGGCTATATTTCCTAAATTAGGTGTCTGCGGGGGTCATTTTATGCACCAGAAAAAAAAATTCTAAATACCAAAATGGCGATATCTTATAAGCTAGGCGTCTGCGGGTGTTATTTTTTGCACCAAAAAAAAAAAAATTTCTAAATACCAGAATGGTGATATCTCCTAAGCTAGGCGTCTGCGGGGGTCATTTTATGCACCAGAAAGAAAAAATCAAAACACCAAAGGGGCTATATCTCCTAAACTAGGCGTCTGCGGGGGTCATTTTATGCACCAGAAAAAAAAATTCTAAATACCAAAATGGCGATATCTCCTAAGCTAGGCGTCTGCGGGTGTCATTTTTTGCACCAGAAAAAAAAAATTGAAAACAGCAAAATGGCTATATCTCCTAAACTAGGCATCTCCGAGGGTCATTTTATGCAGCAGAAAAAAAAATTCAAATTACTAAAATGTCTATATCTCCTCACCTAGGCATCTGGGGGGTCATTTTATGCACCAGAAAAAGAAAAATTCAAAACACCAAAATGGCTATATCTCCTAAACTAGGCGTCTGCGGGGTCATTTTATGCACCAGAAAAAAATTCAAAACACTAGAATGGCTATATCTCCTAAACTAGTCATCTGCGGGGGTCATTTTATGCACCAGAAAAAAAAAATTCTAAATACCAAAATGGTGATATCTCCTAAACTAGGCGTCTGCGGGGGTCATTTTATGCACCAGAAGAAAAAATTCATATTACTAAAATGTCTATATCTCCTAACCTAGGCATCTGCGGGGGTCATTTTATGCACCAGAAAAAAAAATTAAAACAGCAAAATGGCTATATCTCCTAGACTAGGCGTCTGCGGGGGTCATTTTATGCACCAGAAAAAAAAATTCTAAATACCAAAATGTCTATATCACCTAACCTAAGCATCTGCGGGAGTCATTTTATGCACCAGAAAAAAAAAATTCTAAATACCAAAATGGCGATATCTCCTAAACTAGGCGTCTGCGGGGGTCATTTTATGCACCAGAAGAAAAAATTCAAATTACTAAAATGTCTATATCTCCTCACCTAGGCATCTGGGGGGTCATTTTATGCACCAGAAAACGAAAAATTCAAAACACCAAAATGGCTATATCTCCTAAACTAGGCGTCTGCGGGGTCATTTTATGCACCAGAAAAAAAATTCAAAACACTAGAATGGCTATATCTCCTAAACTAATCATCTGCGGGGGTCATTTTATGCACCAGAAAAAAAAATTCAAATTACTAAAATGTCTATATCTCCTAACCTAGGCATCTGCGGGGGTCATTTTAGAAAAAAAAATTCTAAATACCAAAATGGTGATATCTCCTTAGCTAGGCGTCTGCGGGGGTCATTTTATGCACCAGAAAAAAAAAATTCAAATTACTAGAATGTCTACATCTCCTAATCTAGGCGTAAGCGGGGGTCATTTTATGCACCAGAAAGAAAAAATCAAAACACCAAAATGGCTATATCTCCTAATATAGGCGTCTGCGGGGGTCATTTTATGCACCAGAAAAAAAATTCAAATTACTAAAATGTCTATACCTCCTAACCTAGGCATCTGCGGGGGTCATTTTAGAAAAAAAAATTCTAAATACCAAAATGGTGATATCTCCTTAGCTAGGCGTCTGCGGGGGTCATTTTATGCACCAGAAAAAAAAATTCAAAACACCAAAATGGCTATATCTCCCAAACTAGTCGTCGGCGGGGGTCATTTTAACACCAGAAAAAAAATTCAAATTACTAAAATGTCTATATCTCCTAACCTAGGCATCAATACCAAAATGGCGATATCTCCTAAGCTAGGCGTCTGCGGGTGTCATTTCTTGCACCAGAAAAAAAAAATCAAAATACTAAAATGTCTATATCTCCTAAACTTGGCGTCTGCGAGGGTCATGTTATGCACCAGAAAAAAAAAATTCAAAATACTAAAATGGAGATATCTCCTAAACTAGGCGTCTGCTTGGGTTTTTTTATGCACCAGAAAAAAAAAATCAAAGTACTAATATCGCTATATCTCCTAAACTAGGCGTCTGCGTAGGTCATTTTATGCACCAGAAAAAAAAGTTAAAACACTTAAATGTCTATATCTCCTAAACTAGGCGTCTGCGGTGGTCATTTTATGAACCGGAAAAAAAAATCAAAACACTTAAATGGCTGAATCTCCTAAACTAGGAGTCTGCGGGGTCATTTTATGCACCAGAAAAAAAAATTCAAAACACTAAAATGGCTATATCTCCTAAACTAGGGATCTGCGGGGGTCATTTTATGCACCAGAAAAAAAATTCAAAACACTAAAATAGTTATATCTCCTAAACTAGGCATCCGCGAGGGTCGTTTTATGCACCAGAAAAAAAAATTTCTAAATACAAAAATGGCGATTTCTCCTAAACTAGGCGTCTGCGGGGGTCATCTTATGCACCAGAAAAAAAAAATCCAAAACACCAAAATGGCTATATCTCCTAAACTAGGGATCTGCGGGGGTCATTTTATGCACCAGAAAAAAAATTCAAAACACTAAAATGGTTATATCTCCTAAACTAGGCATCTGCGGGGGTCGTTTTATGCACCAGAAAAAAAAATTTCTAAATACAAAAATGGCGATTTCTCCTAAACTAGGCGTCTGCGGGGGTCATCTTATGCACCAGAAAAAAAAATTTCTAAATACAAAAATGGCGATTTATCCTAAACTAGGCGTCTGCGGGGGTCATCTTATGCACCAGAAAAAAAAATCCAAAACACCAAAATGGCTATATCTCCTAAACTAGGCGTCTGCGGGGGTCATTTTAAGCACCAGAAAAAAAAATTCTAAATACCAAAATGGCGATATCTTATAAGCTAGGCGTCTGCGGGTGTTATTTTTTGCACCAGAAAAAAAGATTCTAAATACCAGAATGGCGATATCTCCTAAGCCAGGCGTCTGCGGGGGTCATTTTATGCACCAGAAAAAAAAAATTCAAATTACCAAAATGGCGATATCTCTTAAGCTAGGCATCTGCTTGGTTCATTTTATGCACCAGAAAAAAAAAATTCAAATTACTAAAATGTCTACATATCCTAATCTAAGCGTCTGCGAGGGTCATTTTATGCACCAGAAAAAAAAATTCTAAATTCCAAACTGGCGATATCTCCTAAGCTAGGCGTCTGCGGGGGTCATTTTATGCACCAGAAAAAAAAATTCTAAATACCAAAATGGCGATATCTCCTAAGCTAGGCGTCTGCGGGTGTCATTTTTTGCACCAGAAAAAAAAAAAATTGAAAACAGCAAAATGGCTATATCTCCTAAATTAGGCGTCTGCGGGGGTCATTTTATGCACCAGAAAAAAAAATTCTAAATACCAAAATGGCGATATCTTATAAGCTAGGCGTCTGCGGGTGTTATTTTTTGCACCAAAAAAAAAAAAAATTCTAAATACCAGAATGGTGATATCTCCTAAGCTAGGCGTCTGCGGGGGTCATTTTATGCACCAGAAAAAAAAATTCAAATTACTAAAATGTCTACATCTCCTAATCTAGGCGTATGCGGGGGTCGTTTTATGCACCAGAAAGAAAAAATCAAAACACCAAAGGGGCTATATCTCCTAAACTAAGCGTCTGCGTGGGTCATTTTATGCACCAGAAAAAAAATTCTAAATACCAGAATGGCGATATCTCCTAAGCTAGGCGTCCGCGGGGGTCATTTTATGCACCAGAAAAAAAAAATACAAATTACTAAAATGTCTATATCTCCTAACCTAGGCATCTGCGGGGGTCATTTTATGCACCACAAAAAAAAATTCTAAATACAAAAATGGTGATATCTCCTTAGCTAGGCGTCTGCGGGGGTCATTTTATGCACCAGAAAAAAAAATTCAAATTACTAAAATGTCTACATCTGCGGGGGTCATTTTATGCACCAGAAAAAAAAAATTCTAAATACCAAAATGGCGATATCTCCTAAGATAGGCGTCTCCGGGTGTCATTTTTTGCACCAGAAAAAAAAATTCAAAATACTAAAATGGCTATATCTCCTAAACTTTGCGTCTGCGAGGGTCATGTTATGCACCAGAAAAAAAAAATTCGAAATACTAAAATGGTGATATCCCCTAAACTAGGCGTCTGCTTGGGTTATTTTATGCAGCAGAAAAAAAAAATCAAATTACTAAAATGTCTATATCTCCTAACCTAGGCATCTGCGGGGGTCATTTTATGCACCAGAAAAAAAATTCAAAACACTAAAATGGTTATATCTCCTAAACTAGGCATCTGCGGGGGTTGTTTTATGCACCAGAAAAAAAGATTTCCAAATACCAAAATGGCGATATCTCCTAAACTAGGCGTCTGCGGGAGTCATTTTATGCACCAGAAAAAAAAAATTCAAAACTCTGAAGCGGCTATATCTCCTAAACTAGGCGTCTGCTGGGGTCATTTTATGCACCAGAAAAAAAAATTCTAAATACCAAAATGGCGATATCTCTTAAGCTAGGCATCTGCGGGGGTCATTTTATGAACCAGAAAAAAAAAATTCTAAATTCCAAAATGGCGATATCTCCTAAGCTAGGCGTCTGCGGGGGTCATTTTATGCACCAGAAAAAAAAAATTCTAAATACCAAAATGGCGATATCTCCTAAACTTGGCGTCTGCAGTTCAGTTCAGTTTTTATGCATTTTTATTTCTATTACTTAATTTACACTTAAATGCTATACAAAACAACGCTTAAAAATTAGCTTAATTAACTTAAAATTATCTTATTCTAACTTACTTGCCTCATGCGGGCACTCTAAGTTAAACCTAGCACTTAAACTATGTCTTTCGACGTATCTTACAGTCTATATTTAATTTTATATTAACATTACAACTAAAACTAAGAAAATAAATTTTGAGCAAAAACTTAGTATATGGACATTTTTTTTTTAACATTAATATAAAAACTTAAAACTAAAAACTTACAGATTACCTAAAAATAAATCTTAATCTACTTAACCTACTTACATCTAATACATTATATATACATACATGATATATATATACCTAATATATAGATATATGTATATATATATATGTTTTTTTTTTTTTTTCTTATAATTTTTTTTTTATTAATTTTTTTGTTTTTGTTTTTATGTATTTTTTTTTCTTAAATCTAACTTACCCCTACTTAAAACTATGTTATCCGGCTAGAAAAAATTTGGCGACCCACTTTGCTTCACATGAAGCTACCAAGTATTGGAGGAATTCGACGACGAAGCATCACCTCCTTTTAAAAGCCACCAAAATTGTTGGTGCTGCCGAGCAACATCCCTCATGTCGCGACTCCCTACCGCTCTACTGAACCGGAGACGCTCCGCACTGCCGTGTGCGACGTCTCTGTCGTAGTTGAGTCGCCTGTCCGCAGCTGTTCGAGCAACGTGGAAGATTAGCGGCACTGCCAATCTGTCCTGGATCAGACCTTTGCTATCAAGGTAGAGAAACGCTTCTGGAGGAACTAGCCGTCAAAGCGAACTCTCACGTGATACATATAATTAGGGCAGTAAGCCCTGGAGATCAGGTTGTTCGATGAGGTCATTGCTCTTGCAATGTGCCTTCGAGTCAACTTAATAACGAAATTGTCCACTCTTATTAGGTTCGCCCTATTGTATAAGACCTCATCACGATAGAATTTTATGTATTCAGATTCTGGCGTTCTATATAAGCGAAGACAAGTCCTAAGGCAAGCCCTCTCAAACACCCGAATCTTTTCCAATAAACTTGCTCTTACGTTGAACCGCACTGGACATCCAAATACAAGCATGGGCCTGAGAAGGGCCATGTAGCAGATCACCTTCACCCTCGCATCGAGTTGGCTGTTATAAAACAGTCTCCTTGTAAGGGCAAAAGCACCTCTGGCTCTGGCCAGAGCAACATCTATATGTTTGTTAAAATACAGATATTGATCTAGCCAGATCCCAAGGTATCTGACTACATTTCGACAAGCAAGTGGCTGTCCATGTTGTCCGACGATAGAGAACTTTCGCCAATTCTTTCTGGTATCCCTAGAGGCCCCAGACAAAGGCGTCCTAAACAGAAGGTTTCCGACCTCTGAAAGTTAATTTTCAACTTCCAGTCGTCGCAATATCGCTTAATTTTTTCGAAGTCACGTTGCAAAAGCATATTAATGACCTCAATTTTTGGACCTGATCTGTACGCGATTAAGTCGTCTGCGTACGCTATGGCATGGTGAAGTGAACCTATCAGATCACTTGTGTAAATGTTGAATAGGATCGGCGAATTTATCGCACCTTGTTGCAGACCGTTTTTAATGTTGAATGTTCCAGCAGAAGTCACATCGCCATTTTCCACGATGAACTGTCTACTGGAGAGCATATCAAAGAGAATATACAGCAGTGGTTTACTAATGCCCAACCTGTCCAGCTTTTCCAAGTCAATCAGGCAGGCACCAGTGCACTGTTTCTTGCTTTTGTTCCATTGGATATCAGAAACCAGTTTAGACGCAGCATGAATGATATCATGCCCCGCCTTGAAACCGAATTGATTATCCGGAACTATATGTTTGTCCTCAACCCACTTAGTCAGGACTCTATTGATCACCTTCTCGAAAACCTTACTGATGTTTGGAAGAAGACTGATCGAGCGGAGATTCGCCGGATTGGAAGTATCTTTATTCCTTTGGGAATGGGATGTACCACCGCAGTTTTCCAATGCGCTGGATAATGTGCATTATTCATTGCATTATTAAACAGGGTGGTATAAATGTCCACCGCTTCTAGTTGGAGATGTCGAAGCACAATGTTCGGTATTTCATCGGTTCCCACTGATTTCTTACTTCTAAGTGATTCGAAGATCGTTTGGAGCTCTTCCTTCGAAATGAACGGTGGTAATACCCTTTCGTTGGTGATGACATTATTTGCCATATTCTCGTCACTGAACTGGGTGAAACCCGAGCTCTCGAATCGCCAATTCGCAATTTCATTTCGAAGGCAGGAATTGTGCACAAGGACTCGACTCTCCAGGTCGTGGTTCGGGCCAATGATGTCATTCGCCTTGTACACTTCCTGGAAAGTCGCTCCTATAGCCTCTACCTTCTCCTGCGGATCCTCGACCACAAAGAAGTTGTCATCATCAACGGCCTCATCTGGATCAATGCCTGCTGCCATAAGTATTTGTTCGTTGTTCGTCGTTCGAGCGATTTTGAGACATGGAAGGTTGTTTTGATTATTTCTCCGAAATATTTTATTTATTTGCGGGAACATATTCGGGTTGCTGGTGTTTACAGCCCGAATTTTGTTGTTCCAATACAAACTTACAGAATTTCTGTAATTTTCTTTTATTAATGTTTGGAGGTTTTTAATCGACGACTTCAATGTCATGATCTCCGGGTTATGTCTGTCAGTAAACTGTCTGTACGAAGTTTTTAGTCTTGAGAGCAGTCTACTTTTATGTCGGTGCAGTGCATCAATAGTCGCGTTGCGAAATAAGTCTTCATCGTCAGTGTGTTGATACCGAGGTATCGTTTTGTCCATTGTTCGTTTGATTGTCTCGTCCATTAGTCTAAGATACCTGTCAATCTCCTCGTTTGACAGATTTCTATTGGACGGTGGTTTGAGCGAATTCGAAGAGAGTGCTCTCGTCAGTAATCTTGAGAAGTGTGTCCAACGCACCCTACTATAATTGTAGGAATGCCTTTGCACAAACTCATTCAATTCCGCAATTTCGTTGGGAACAGTTATTTCGGTGCTGAGACCGCAATGGTCACTGTCATACACGAAAGTGCGTAGACAGTTTGTAGTTTGTTGGTTAGTGCACGTCAGTTGTATTCGTGAGTCGAACAGCAGGAGATCCAGATAGGACCCGTGTCTGGGAAACGGCGGACTATCCGTGGCTTTGAGGCCGAGTCGATACATCACACTGTGCTGACTCCACCAATTGAATAGTAGATTCCCTCTAGTATTTGGTGTATTATTTCCCCAATCATTATGTTTGGCGTTAAAATCTCCGCCGATAATAAAAAAGTTCTCCTCCAATTCCAGCCTCAGGAATCGAAACAGTGTCTCGAGCTCTGAGATGAATAAAGTGGATTGAGTAGCCTTAGATGCATAAACAGACACCATGTATAACCGCTTTCCACTACGGAGAGGCATGTACATGATGCATGCTTCCAGCACCTGAAACCTACGTACTACATGACTGTATACTCTTTTGAAACGCAGTCCCTTTCTTACAAAGATCGCAACACCACCTCCTTAAATAGAATTGGGTCGGTTTCTTCGTAATATTTCATATCTTCTGTGTCTCATTTTGTGCCTTTTGGTAAGCTTAGTTTCGCTAACCAAAAGCACATCAGGGGCTTGGTCTTTAAGCAACTTAAACAGTGCGGCTCTTCGTTCAAACCTAATCAGTGAATTAACATTCACTGCAAGGACCTTCAGGGTTTGCTCCGCCATGTACGTACCCATTACGACTGGAGGTGCGTTAGGCCCGGCAGCAGCGCGTATATTTGATCTACCCGCTTAGCCTGTTCCTGTATTTGACGCTGAAGCTGAGCCATCTGCCCCTGAATAGAGAGCAAGATAGCCAGCATGTCAGGTACAGGTTCCGGTGCTCTAGGCGCTGGGGCCTGAGAAGCTACCTTTGCTTGTTGTACCGTAGTTCCCCTACCTGCCGCCATTTGGGCGTAGGTAACTTGGGGAGTAACGGCTGGTGTTTGTGCCTGCACGAGTGGACGTTTAACTTCCAGTTTCTGCTGCCGAGCCAGATTTACTCTTTTGATGTATTGGAATTTGGGACAACCCCGATAATTTGCGGTGTGTCCCGTGTTCCTACATAGCGCGCAAGAGAGCTGGCTCTTTTCTGACGTCCCGTCCTTACCCAGAACGCATTCCTCTGACTTGTGGTTCTTTCCGCACTTCACGCATCGAGGCTGCATTTCGCAGTTCGACGCGGCGTGCCCGAACCTTTGGCAGCGAACACATTGTAAAATGTTTTCGCTCCCCTTTAATTTCTCCCAGTGTACAACCTGGTAGTCTAGGACTTTGATACTCCTTAGACCATCCAGTTTACAGTCGGGACTTAGCTGAACCGGGAAGAACGGTAGTTTCAGCTTCTCCCTTTTAGCTCTAGCCGTGACAAACGGCTTGACCCCCACGAATTTGAGCCCTTCGCACTCCTTCTCTTTCAGCAGTGCAAGGAGCTCCTCCGGATCAGTCGACGGCTCTAATCCCCTCAGCAGCATTGTTTGCAGCTTTTCACCCTTAGGGGTGTAGGAGAAGAACTCCGTCGTCGAATCCTTCAATAAACTTTTGACTTTGTGGTAGCGCTCCACTGTGTTACAGTGGATCTTCACTTAGTCTTTTAATAAAAAAATTACAGCCTATGGCCGACTTACATAGTTCGATAGTGTCCTTTAACTCCAATTTAAAGGTGTTAATTGGTGGCACTTTTTGTTTGGTGGCTCTCTGCTCTTGCTTTTGTTGTTGTCTCTGCTGCTGTTGCTTTTGTTTATGTTGTTGTTGATGCTCTTGTTTTTGTTGTTGTTGATGTTGATGTTGCTGCTGTTGTTGTTGCAGCATATTCTTTTGTACTTTTTATTGTTTATGTTTTTGCATTGGTTGTTTCTGTTGTTGTTGTTGTTGTTGTTGTTGTGGGAGCTCCACATTTATGTTTGGTTGTCCCTGAGGTCTCTGGAGTAGTTGCTGCTTCTCCATCTCCCTCCTTGCCACTTGTTTTGCTTTTATAGCTAGCACTTTTTGTTGTAGCTGCTTGATGCTACTGTACAGTGCCTCGACCTCCTCCTCTTCGTCATCTGACTCAGATGCAGCGAGGGATGCAAAGCTGTTGTCTGCTGCGCTTGCTGCTATCCTAGCAGCCCTCCCCCGCACTCTTCCATGCAGCATTTCCAGCGAAGCTGAATGCGCGAGTAATGATATTCGGAGTTGGCTCCAACTTCCTCCTCCTCTTTGTGCCAGTGTCTGTTATTGTTGTTGTTGTTGTTGTCTTTAAGTGGACTGGCTTAACGGCTTGATCATCAGACGACATCATGCCATCTGCTGACCCCGCTACTGGGATAGCGGACCGCTTAGTTAAACTCATGGAACTTTGCTTTATCACTTTATTATTGACACTAATTGTCTTTTTTTTTTTTTGTGATATAAAAAAAAAAAAATCAAAAAAAAACTTTATCAGAGGTAGGGAAGCGAACCCACAACCCCGAGATTTGTTGACCGCGTCTCTACCACTTTGGCCACCGAACACTTCTAAGATTTATTGCTTAAAAGTAAACTAATTCACTTTTAACACTTCGAACACGAAATACTTCTCCTCTCTGCGGAGGTCAATGAACGACTGACTTGGCGTCTGCGAGGGTCATGTTATGCACCAGAAACAAAAAATTTAAAATACTCAAATGGTGATATCTCCTGAACTAGGCGTCTGCATGGGTTATTTTATGCAACAGAAAAAAAAATCAAAGTACGCGTCTGCGGGGGTCATTTTATGAACCGGAAAAAAAAATTCTAAATACCAAAATGGCGATATCACCTAAACTAGGCGTCTGCGGGGGTCATTTTATGCACCAGAAAAAAAAATTCAAAACACCAAAATGGCTATATCTCCTAAACTAGGCGTCTGCGGGGGTCATTTTATGCACCAAAAAAAAAAAAATTCAAATTACTGAAATGTCTATATCTCCTAACCTAGGCATCTGCGGGGGTCATTTTATGCACCAGAAAAAAAAATTCTAAATACCAAAATGGTGATATCTCCTAAGCTAGGCGTCAGCGGGGGTCATTTTATGCACCAGAAAAAAAAATTCAAAACACCAAAATGGCTATATCTCCTAAACTAGGCGTCTGCGGGGGTCATTTTATGCACCAGAAAAAAAAATTCAAAACACCAAAATGGCTATATCTCCTAAACTAGGCGTCTGCGGGGGTCATTTTATGGACCAGAAAAAAATTTCAAATTACTAAAATGTCTATATCTCCTAACCAGGGCATCTGCGGAGGTCATTTTATGCACCAGAAAAAAAAAATTCTAAATACCAAAATGGCGATATCTCCTAAGCTAGGCGTCTGCGGGGGTCACTTTATGCACCAGAAAAAAAAAATTCTAAATACCAAAATGGTGATATCTCCTAAGCTAGGCGTCTGCGGGGGTCATTTTATGCACCAGAAAAAAAAATTCAAAACACCAAAATGGCTATATCTCCTAAACTAGGCGTCTGCGGGGGTCATTTTATGCACCAGAAAAAAAAATTCAAAACACCAAAATGGCTATATCTCCTAAACTAGGCGTCTGCGGTTTTCATTTTATGCACCAGAAAAAAAAATCAAAATACTGATATGGCTATATCTCCTAAACTAGGCGTCTGCGGAGGTCATTTTATGCACCAGAAAAAAAAAATTCTAAATACCAAAATGGCGATATCTCCTAAGCTAGGCGTCTGCGGGGGTCACTTTATGCACCAGAAAAAAAAAATTCTAAATACCAAAATGGTGATATCTCCTAAACTAGGCGTCTGCGGGGGCCATTTTATGCACCAGAAGAAAAAATTAAAATTACTAAAATGTCTATATCTCCTAACCTAGGCATCTGCGGGGGTCATTTTAGAAAAAAAAATTCTAAATACCAAAATGGTGATATCTCCTTAGCTAGGCGTCTGCGGGGGTCATTTTATGCACCAGAAAAAAAAAATTCAAATTACTAGAATGTCTACATCTCCTAATCTAGGCGTAAGCGGGGGTCATTTTATGCACCAGAAAGAAAAAATCAAAACACCAAAATGGCTATATCTCCTAATATAGGCGTCTGCGGGGGTCATTTTATGCACCAGAAAAAAAAATTCAAATTACTAAAATGTCTATATCTCCTAACCTAGGCATCTGCGGGGGTCATTTTAGAAAAAAAAATTCTAAATACCAAAATGGTGATATCTCCTTAGCTAGGCGTCTGCGGGGGTCATTTTATGCACCAGAAAAAAAAATTCAAAACACCAAAATGGCTATATCTCCTAAACTAGTCGTCGGCGGGGGTCATTTTAACACCAGAAAAAAAAATTCAAATTACTAAAATGTCTATATCTCCTAACCTAGGCATCAATACCAAAATGGCGATATCTCCTAAGCTAGGCGTCTGCGGGTGTCATTTCTTGCACCAGAAAAAAAAATTCAAAATACTAAAATGTCTATATCTCCTAAACTTGGCGTCTGCGAGGGTCATGTTATGCACCAGAAAAAAAAAATTCAAAATACTAAAATGGAGATATCTCCTAAACTAGGCGTCTGCTTGGGTTTTTTTATGCACCAGAAAAAAAAAATCAAAGTACTAATATCGCTATATCTCCTAAACTAGGCGTCTGCGTAGGTCATTTTATGCACAAGAAAAAAAAGTTAAAACACTTAAATGTCTATATCTCCTAAACTAGGCGTCTGCGGTGGTCATTTTATGAACCGGAAAAAAAAATCAAAACACTTAAGTGGCTGTATCTCCTAAACTAGGAGTCTGCGGGGTCATTTTATGCACCAGAAAAAAAAATTCAAAACACTAAAATGGCTATATCTCCTAAACTAGGGATCTGCGGGGGTCATTTTATGCACCAGAAAAAAAATTCAAAACACTAAAATGGTTATATCTCCTAAATTAGGCATCCGCGAGGGTCGTTTTATGCACCAGAAAAAAAAATTTCTAAATACAAAAATGGCGATTTCTCCTAAACTAGGCGTCTGCGGGGGTCATCTTATGCACCAGAAAAAAAAATCCAAAACACCAAAATGGCTATATCTCCTAAACTAGGGATCTGCGGGGGTCATTTTATGCACCAGAAAAAAAATTCAAAACACTAAAATGGTTATATCTCCTAAACTAGGCATCTGCGGGGGTCGTTTTATGCACCAGAAAAAAAAATTTCTAAATACAAAAATGGCGATTTCTCCTAAACTAGGCGTCTGCGGAGGTCATCTTATGCACCAGAAAAAAAAATTTCTAAATACAAAAATGGCGATTTCTCCTAAACTAGGCGTCTGCGGGGGTCATCTTATGCACCAGAAAAAAAAATCCAAAACACCAAAATGGCTATATCTCCTAAACTAGGCGTCTGCGGGGGTCATTTTAAGCACCAGAAAAAAAAATTCTAAATACTAAAATGGCGATATCTTATAAGCTAGGCGTCTGCGGGTGTTATTTTTTGCACCAGAAAAAAAGATTCTAAATACCAGAATGGCGATATCTCCTAAGCCAGGCGTCTGCGGGGGTCATTTTATGCACCAGAAAAAAAAAATTCAAATTACCAAAATGGCGATATCTCTTAAGCTAGGCGTCTGCGGGTGTCATTTTTTGCACCAGAAAAAAAAAATTGAAAACAGCAAAATGGCTATATCTCCTAAATTAGGCGTCTGCGGGGGTCAATTTATGCACCAGAAAAAAAAATTCTAAATACCAAAATGGCGATATCTTATAAGATAGGCGTCTGCGGGTGTTATTTTTTGCACCAAAAAAAAAAAAAATTCTAAATACCAGAATGGTGATATCTCCTAAGCTAGGCGTCTGCGGGGGTCATTTTATGCACCAGAAAAAAAAAATTCAAATTACTAAAATGTCTACATCTCCTAATCTAGGCGTATGCGGGGGTCATTTTATGCACCAGAAAGAAAAAATCAAAACACCAAAGGGGCTATATCTCCTAAACTAGGCGTCTGCGTGGGTCATTTTATGCACCAGAAAAAAAATTCTAAATACCAGAATGGCGATACCTCCTAAGCTAGGCGTCCGCGGGGGTCATTTTATGCACCAGAAAAAAAAAATACAAATTACTTAAATGTCTATATCTCCTAACCTAGGCATCTGCGGGGGTCATTTTATGCACCACAAAAAAAAATTCTAAATACAAAAATGGTGATATCTCCTTAGCTAGGCGTCTGCGGGGGTCATTTTATGCACCAGAAAAAAAAATTCAAATTACTAAAATGTCTACATCTGCGGGGGTCATTTTATGCACCAGAAAAAAAAAATTCTAAATACCAAAATGGCGATATCTCCTCAGATAGGCGTCTCCGGGTGTCATTTTTTGCACCAGAAAAAAAAATTCAAAATACTAAAATGGCTATATCTCCTAAACTTTGCGTCTGCGATTGTCATGTTATGCACCAGAAAAAAAAAATTCGAAATACTAAAATGGTGATATCCCCTAAACTAGGCGTCTGCTTGGGTTATTTTATGCAGCAGAAAAAAAAAATCAAATTACTAAAATGTCTATATCTCCTAACCTAGGCATCTGCGGGGGTCATTTTATGCACCAGAAAAAAAATTCAAAACACTAAAATGGTTATATCTCCTAAACTAGGCATCTGCGGGGGTTGTTTTATGCACCAGAAAAAAAGATTTCCAAATACCAAAATGGCGATATCTCCTAAACTAGGCGTCTGCGGGAGTCATTTTATGCACCAGAAAAAAAAAATTCAAAACACTGAAACGGCTATATTTCCTAAACTAGGCGTCTGCTGGGGTCATTTTATGCACCAGAAAAAAAAATTCTAAATACCAAAATGGCGATATCTCTTAAGCTAGGCGTCCGCGGGGGTCATTTTATGCACCAGAAAAAAAAAATACAAATTACTTAAATGTCTATATCTCCTAACCTAGGCATCTGCGGGGGTCATTTTATGCACCAGAAAAAAAAAATTCAAAACACTGAAACGGCTATATTTCCTAAACTAGGCGTCTGCTGGGGTCATTTTATGCACCAGAAAAAAAAATTCTAAATACCAAAATGGCGATATCTCTTAAGCTAGGCATCTGCGGGGGTCATTTTATGACCCAGAAAAAAAAATTCTAAATTCCAAATGGGGATATCTCCTAAGCTAGGCGTCTGCGGGGGTCATTTTATGCACCAGAAAAAAAAAATTCTAAATACCAAAATGGCGATATCTCCTAAACTTGGCGTCTGCAGTTCAGTTCAGTTTTTATGCATTTTTATTTATATTACTTAATTTACACTTAAATGCTATACAAAACGACGCTTAAAAATTAGCTTAATTAACTTAAAATTATCTTATTCTAACTTACTTGCCTCATGCGGGCACTCTAAGTTAAACCTAGCACTTAAACTATGTCTTTCGACGTATCTTACAGTCTATATTTAATTTTATATTAACATTACAACTAAAACTAAGAAAATAAATTTTGAGCAAAAACTTAGTATATGGACATTTTTTTTTTAACATTAATATAAAAACTTAAAACTAAAAACTTACAGATTACCTAAAAATAAATCTTAATCTACTTAACCTACTTACATCTAATACATTATATATACATACATGATATATATATACCTAATATATAGATATATGTATATATATAGATGTTTTTTTTTTTTTTTCTTATAATTTTTTTTTTATTAATTTTTTTGTTTTTGTTTTTATGTATTTTTTTTTCTTAAATCTAACTTACCCCTACTTAAAACTATGTTATCCGGCTAGAAAAAATTAGGCGACCCACTTTGCTTCACATGAAGCTACCAAGTATTGGAGGAATTCGACGACGAAGCATCACCTCCTTTTAAAAGCCACCAAAATTGTTGGTGCTGCCGAGCAACATCCCTCATGTCGCGACTCCCTACCGCTCTACTGAACCGGAGACGCTCCGCACTGCCGTGTGCGACGTCTCTGTCGTAGTTGAGTCGCCTGTCCGCAGCTGTTCGAGCAACGTGGAAGATTAGCGGCACAGCCAATCTGTCCTGGATCAGACCTTTGCTATCAAGGTAGAGAAACGCTTCTGGAGGAACTAGCCGTCAAAGCGAACTCTCACGTGATACATATAATTAGGGCAGTAAGCCCTGGAGATCAGGTTGTTCGATGAGGTCATTGCTCTTGCAATGTGCCTTCGAGTCAACTTAATAACGAAATTGTCCACTCTTATTAGGTTCGCCCTATTGTATAAGACCTCATCACGATAGAATTTTATGTATTCAGATTCTGGCGTTCTATATAAGCGAAGACAAGTCCTAAGGCAAGCCCTCTCAAACACCCGAATCTTTTCCAATAAACTTGCTCTTACGTTGAACCGCACTGGACATCCAAATACAAGCATGGGCCTGAGAAGGGCCATGTAGCAGATCACCTTCACCCTCGCATCGAGTTGGCTGTTATAAAACAGTCTCCTTGTAAGGGCAAAAGCACCTCTGGCTCTGGCCAGAGCAACATCTATATGTTTGTTAAAATACAGATATTGATCTAGCCAGATCCCAAGGTATCTGACTACATTTCGACAAGCAAGTGGCTGTCCATGTAGTCCGACGATAGAGAACTTTCGCCAATTCTTTCTGGTATCCCTAGAGGCCCCAGACAAAGGCGTCCTAAACAGAAGGTTTCCGACTTCTGAAAGTTAATTTTCAACTTCCAGTCGTCGCAATATCGCTTAATTTTTTCGAAGTCACGTTGCAAAAGCATATTAATGACCTCAATTTTTGGACCTGATCTGTACGCGATTAAGTCGTCTGCGTACGCTATGGCATGGTGAAGTGAACCTATCAGATCACTTGTGTAATTGTTGAATAGGATCGGCGAATTTACCGCACC
>CAWYQB010000520.1:0-122024 GCA_963966105.1 Volucella zonaria | reverse complement strand
CTTTATTTATTATGAAAATTTAATTTTTCAGTTGATTTTTCATTTTTCTTTCAACTTTTCTTTATTTATTATGAGAATTATATTTTTCAGTTGATTTTTCATTTTTGGGACTTAGAAAAATTTTCGATTTTTTTTCTCATATATTCTGACTTTCTATGGGATTGTTCATTTTCACACTTCTCATAATATACCTTTTAAACACACAAACAGCAAATGGCATTCTAGCGGGACTTAGAAAAATTTTCGAAATTTTCAAGAAAAAAAATTTTTCACATACACCTCAGTTTCATTGAGAAGTCTCTATTTCAAATGAATTTCACTTAAAAATCATATATATATTTTTTCCAATTGATTTTTTTATATTTCTAACTATTTCTGACTTTGAAAAAAATATCGAAATTTTTCTTTCAGTTTTTCTTTATTTATTATGAAAATTGAATTTTTCATTTTTCTTTCAACTTTTCTTTATTTATTATGAGAATTAAATTTTTCAGTTGATTTTTCATTTTTGGGACTTAGAAAAATTTTCGATTTTTTTTCTCATATATTCTGACTTTCTAAGGGATTGTTCATTTTCACACTTCTCATAATATACCTTTTAAACACACAAACAGCAAATGGCATTCTAGCGGGACTTAGAAAAATTTTCGAAATTTTCAAGAAAAAAAATTTTTCACATACACCTCAGTTTCATTGAGAAGTCTCTATTTCAAATGAATTTCACTTAAAAATCATATATATATTTTTTCCAATTGATTTTTTTATATTTCTAACTATTTCTGACTTTGAAAAAAATATCGAAATTTTTCTTTCAGTTTTTCTTTATTTATTATGAAAATTGAATTTTTCATTTTTCTTTCAACTTTTCTTTATTTATTATGAGAATTAAATTTTTCAGTTGATTTTTCATTTTTGGGACTTAGAAAAATTTTCGATTTTTTTTCTCATATATTCTGACTTTCTATGGGATTGTTCATTTTCACACTTCTCATAATATACCTTTTAAACACACAAACAGCAAATGGCATTCTAGCGGGACTTAGAAAAATTTTCGAAATTTTCAAGAAAAAAAATTTTTCACATACACCTCAGTTTCATTGAGAAGTCTCTATTTCAAATGAATTTCACTTAAAAATCATATATATATTTTTTCCAATTGATTTTTTTATATTTCTAACTATTTCTGACTTTGAAAAAAATATCGAAATTTTTCTTTCAGTTTTTCTTTATTTATTATGAAAATTGAATTTTTCATTTTTCTTTCAACTTTTCTTTATTTATTATGAGAATTAAATTTTTCAGTTGATTTTTCATTTTTGGGACTTAGAAAAATTTTCGATTTTTTTTCTCATATATTCTGACTTTCTATGGGATTGTTCATTTACACACTTCTCATAATATACCTTTTAAACACACAAACAGCAAATGGCATTCTAGCGGGACTTAGAAAAATTTCGAAATTTTCAAGAAAAAAAATTTTTCACATACACCTCAGTTTCATTGAGAAGTCTCTATTTCAAATGAATTTCACTTAAAAATCATATATATATTTTTTCCAATTGATTTTTTTATATTTCTTACTATTTCTGACTTTGAAAAAAATATCGAAATTTTTCTTTCAATTTTTCTTTATTTATTATGAAAATTTAATTTTTCAGTTGATTTTTCATTTTTCTTTCAACTTTTCTTTATTTATTATGAGAATTATATTTTTCAGTTGATTTTTCATTTTTGGGACTTAGAAAAATTTTCGATTTTTTTTCTCATATATTCTGACTTTCTATGGGATTGTTCATTTTCACACTTCTCATAATATACCTTTTAAACACACAAACAGCAAATGGCATTCTAGCGGGACTTAGAAAAATTTTCGAAATTTTCAAGAAAAAAAATTTTTCACATACACCTCAGTTTCATTGAGAAGTCTCTATTTCAAATGAATTTCACTTAAAAATCATATATATATTTTTTCCAATTGATTTTTTTATATTTCTAACTATTTCTGACTTTGAAAAAAATATCGAAATTTTTCTTTCAGTTTTTCTTTATTTATTATGAAAATTGAATTTTTCATTTTTCTTTCAACTTTTCTTTATTTATTATGAGAATTAAATTTTTCAGTTGATTTTTCATTTTTGGGACTTAGAAAAATTTTCGATTTTTTTTCTCATATATTCTGACTTTCTAAGGGATTGTTCATTTTCACACTTCTCATAATATACCTTTTAAACACACAAACAGCAAATGGCATTCTAGCGGGACTTAGAAAAATTTTCGAAATTTTCAAGAAAAAAAATTTTTCACATACACCTCAGTTTCATTGAGAAGTCTCTATTTCAAATGAATTTCACTTAAAAATCATATATATATTTTTTCCAATTGATTTTTTTATATTTCTAACTATTTCTGACTTTGAAAAAAATATCGAAATTTTTCTTTCAGTTTTTCTTTATTTATTATGAAAATTGAATTTTTCATTTTTCTTTCAACTTTTCTTTATTTATTATGAGAATTAAATTTTTCAGTTGATTTTTCATTTTTGGGACTTAGAAAAATTTTCGATTTTTTTTCTCATATATTCTGACTTTCTATGGGATTGTTCATTTTCACACTTCTCATAATATACCTTTTAAACACACAAACAGCAAATGGCATTCTAGCGGGACTTAGAAAAATTTTCGAAATTTTCAAGAAAAAAAATTTTTCACATACACCTCAGTTTCATTGAGAAGTCTCTATTTCAAATGAATTTCACTTAAAAATCATATATATATTTTTTCCAATTGATTTTTTTATATTTCTAACTATTTCTGACTTTGAAAAAAATATCGAAATTTTTCTTTCAGTTTTTCTTTATTTATTATGAAAATTGAATTTTTCATTTTTCTTTCAACTTTTCTTTATTTATTATGAGAATTAAATTTTTCAGTTGATTTTTCATTTTTGGGACTTAGAAAAATTTTCGATTTTTTTTCTCATATATTCTGACTTTCTATGGGATTGTTCATTTACACACTTCTCATAATATACCTTTTAAACACACAAACAGCAAATGGCATTCTAGCGGGACTTAGAAAAATTTCGAAATTTTCAAGAAAAAAAATTTTTCACATACACCTCAGTTTCATTGAGAAGTCTCTATTTCAAATGAATTTCACTTAAAAATCATATATATATTTTTTCCAATTGATTTTTTTATATTTCTTACTATTTCTGACTTTGAAAAAAATATCGAAATTTTTCTTTCAATTTTTCTTTATTTATTATGAAAATTTAATTTTTCAGTTGATTTTTCATTTTTCTTTCAACTTTTCTTTATTTATTATGAGAATTATATTTTTCAGTTGATTTTTCATTTTTGGGACTTAGAAAAATTTTCGATTTTTTTTCTCATATATTCTGACTTTCTATGGGATTGTTCATTTTCACACTTCTCATAATATACCTTTTAAACACACAAACAGCAAATGGCATTCTAGCGGGACTTAGAAAAATTTTCGAAATTTTCAAGAAAAAAAATTTTTCACATACACCTCAGTTTCATTGAGAAGTCTCTATTTCAAATGAATTTCACTTAAAAATCATATATATATTTTTTCCAATTGATTTTTTTATATTTCTAACTATTTCTGACTTTGAAAAAAATATCGAAATTTTTCTTTCAGTTTTTCTTTATTTATTATGAAAATTGAATTTTTCATTTTTCTTTCAACTTTTCTTTATTTATTATGAGAATTAAATTTTTCAGTTGATTTTTCATTTTTGGGACTTAGAAAAATTTTCGATTTTTTTTCTCATATATTCTGACTTTCTATGGGATTGTTCATTTTCACACTTCTCATAATATACCTTTTAAACACACAAACAGCAAATGGCATTCTAGCGGGACTTAGAAAAATTTTCGAAATTTTCAAGAAAAAAAATTTTTCACATACACCTCAGTTTCATTGAGAAGTCTCTATTTCAAATGAATTTCACTTAAAAATCATATATATATTTTTTCCAATTGATTTTTTTATATTTCTAACTATTTCTGACTTTGAAAAAAATATCGAAATTTTTCTTTCAGTTTTTCTTTATTTATTATGAAAATTGAATTTTTCATTTTTCTTTCAACTTTTCTTTATTTATTATGAGAATTAAATTTTTCAGTTGATTTTTCATTTTTGGGACTTAGAAAAATTTTCGATTTTTTTTCTCATATATTCTGACTTTCTATGGGATTGTTCATTTACACACTTCTCATAATATACCTTTTAAACACACAAACAGCAAATGGCATTCTAGCGGGACTTAGAAAAATTTCGAAATTTTCAAGAAAAAAAATTTTTCACATACACCTCAGTTTCATTGAGAAGTCTCTATTTCAAATGAATTTCACTTAAAAATCATATATATATTTTTTCCAATTGATTTTTTTATATTTCTAACTATTTCTGACTTTGAAAAAAATATCGAAATTTTTCTTTCAGTTTTTCTTTATTTATTATGAAAATTGAATTTTTCATTTTTCTTTCAACTTTTCTTTATTTATTATGAGAATTAAATTTTTCAGTTGATTTTTCATTTTTGGGACTTAGAAAAATTTTCGATTTTTTTTCTCATATATTCTGACTTTCTAAGGGATTGTTCATTTTCACACTTCTCATAATATACCTTTTAAACACACAAACAGCAAATGGCATTCTAGCGGGACTTAGAAAAATTTTCGAAATTTTCAAGAAAAAAAATTTTTCACATACACCTCAGTTTCATTGAGAAGTCTCTATTTCAAATGAATTTCACTTAAAAATCATATATATATTTTTTCCAATTGATTTTTTTATATTTCTAACTATTTCTGACTTTGAAAAAAATATCGAAATTTTTCTTTCAGTTTTTCTTTATTTATTATGAAAATTGAATTTTTCATTTTTCTTTCAACTTTTCTTTATTTATTATGAGAATTAAATTTTTCAGTTGATTTTTCATTTTTGGGACTTAGAAAAATTTTCGATTTTTTTTCTCATATATTCTGACTTTCTATGGGATTGTTCATTTTCACACTTCTCATAATATACCTTTTAAACACACAAACAGCAAATGGCATTCTAGCGGGACTTAGAAAAATTTTCGAAATTTTCAAGAAAAAAAATTTTTCACATACACCTCAGTTTCATTGAGAAGTCTCTATTTCAAATGAATTTCACTTAAAAATCATATATATATTTTTTCCAATTGATTTTTTTATATTTCTAACTATTTCTGACTTTGAAAAAAATATCGAAATTTTTCTTTCAGTTTTTCTTTATTTATTATGAAAATTGAATTTTTCATTTTTCTTTCAACTTTTCTTTATTTATTATGAGAATTAAATTTTTCAGTTGATTTTTCATTTTTGGGACTTAGAAAAATTTTCGATTTTTTTTCTCATATATTCTGACTTTCTATGGGATTGTTCATTTACACACTTCTCATAATATACCTTTTAAACACACAAACAGCAAATGGCATTCTAGCGGGACTTAGAAAAATTTCGAAATTTTCAAGAAAAAAAATTTTTCACATACACCTCAGTTTCATTGAGAAGTCTCTATTTCAAATGAATTTCACTTAAAAATCATATATATATTTTTTCCAATTGATTTTTTTATATTTCTTACTATTTCTGACTTTGAAAAAAATATCGAAATTTTTCTTTCAATTTTTCTTTATTTATTATGAAAATTTAATTTTTCAGTTGATTTTTCATTTTTCTTTCAACTTTTCTTTATTTATTATGAGAATTATATTTTTCAGTTGATTTTTCATTTTTGGGACTTAGAAAAATTTTCGATTTTTTTTCTCATATATTCTGACTTTCTATGGGATTGTTCATTTTCACACTTCTCATAATATACCTTTTAAACACACAAACAGCAAATGGCATTCTAGCGGGACTTAGAAAAATTTTCGAAATTTTCAAGAAAAAAAATTTTTCACATACACCTCAGTTTCATTGAGAAGTCTCTATTTCAAATGAATTTCACTTAAAAATCATATATATATTTTTTCCAATTGATTTTTTTATATTTCTAACTATTTCTGACTTTGAAAAAAATATCGAAATTTTTCTTTCAGTTTTTCTTTATTTATTATGAAAATTGAATTTTTCATTTTTCTTTCAACTTTTCTTTATTTATTATGAGAATTAAATTTTTCAGTTGATTTTTCATTTTTGGGACTTAGAAAAATTTTCGATTTTTTTTCTCATATATTCTGACTTTCTATGGGATTGTTCATTTTCACACTTCTCATAATATACCTTTTAAACACACAAACAGCAAATGGCATTCTAGCGGGACTTAGAAAAATTTTCGAAATTTTCAAGAAAAAAAATTTTTCACATACACCTCAGTTTCATTGAGAAGTCTCTATTTCAAATGAATTTCACTTAAAAATCATATATATATTTTTTCCAATTGATTTTTTTATATTTCTAACTATTTCTGACTTTGAAAAAAATATCGAAATTTTTCTTTCAGTTTTTCTTTATTTATTATGAAAATTGAATTTTTCATTTTTCTTTCAACTTTTCTTTATTTATTATGAGAATTAAATTTTTCAGTTGATTTTTCATTTTTGGGACTTAGAAAAATTTTCGATTTTTTTTCTCATATATTCTGACTTTCTATGGGATTGTTCATTTACACACTTCTCATAATATACCTTTTAAACACACAAACAGCAAATGGCATTCTAGCGGGACTTAGAAAAATTTCGAAATTTTCAAGAAAAAAAATTTTTCACATACACCTCAGTTTCATTGAGAAGTCTCTATTTCAAATGAATTTCACTTAAAAATCATATATATATTTTTTCCAATTGATTTTTTTATATTTCTTACTATTTCTGACTTTGAAAAAAATATCGAAATTTTTCTTTCAATTTTTCTTTATTTATTATGAAAATTTAATTTTTCAGTTGATTTTTCATTTTTCTTTCAACTTTTCTTTATTTATTATGAGAATTATATTTTTCAGTTGATTTTTCATTTTTGGGACTTAGAAAAATTTTCGATTTTTTTTCTCATATATTCTGACTTTCTATGGGATTGTTCATTTTCACACTTCTCATAATATACCTTTTAAACACACAAACAGCAAATGGCATTCTAGCGGGACTTAGAAAAATTTTCGAAATTTTCAAGAAAAAAAATTTTTCACATACACCTCAGTTTCATTGAGAAGTCTCTATTTCAAATGAATTTCACTTAAAAATCATATATATATTTTTTCCAATTGATTTTTTTATATTTCTTACTATTTCTGACTTTGAAAAAAATATCGAAATTTTTCTTTCAATTTTTCTTTATTTATTATGAAAATTTAATTTTTCAGTTGATTTTTCATTTTTCTTTCAACTTTTCTTTATTTATTATGAGAATTATATTTTTCAGTTGATTTTTCATTTTTGGGACTTAGAAAAATTTTCGATTTTTTTTCTCATATATTCTGACTTTCTATGGGATTGTTCATTTTCACACTTCTCATAATATACCTTTTAAACACACAAACAGCAAATGGCATTCTAGCGGGACTTAGAAAAATTTTCGAAATTTTCAAGAAAAAAAATTTTTCACATACACCTCAGTTTCATTGAGAAGTCTCTATTTCAAATGAATTTCACTTAAAAATCATATATATATTTTTTCCAATTGATTTTTTTATATTTCTAACTATTTCTGACTTTGAAAAAAATATCGAAATTTTTCTTTCAGTTTTTCTTTATTTATTATGAAAATTGAATTTTTCATTTTTCTTTCAACTTTTCTTTATTTATTATGAGAATTAAATTTTTCAGTTGATTTTTCATTTTTGGGACTTAGAAAAATTTTCGATTTTTTTTCTCATATATTCTGACTTTCTATGGGATTGTTCATTTTCACACTTCTCATAATATACCTTTTAAACACACAAACAGCAAATGGCATTCTAGCGGGACTTAGAAAAATTTTCGAAATTTTCAAGAAAAAAAATTTTTCACATACACCTCAGTTTCATTGAGAAGTCTCTATTTCAAATGAATTTCACTTAAAAATCATATATATATTTTTTCCAATTGATTTTTTTATATTTCTAACTATTTCTGACTTTGAAAAAAATATCGAAATTTTTCTTTCAGTTTTTCTTTATTTATTATGAAAATTGAATTTTTCATTTTTCTTTCAACTTTTCTTTATTTATTATGAGAATTAAATTTTTCAGTTGATTTTTCATTTTTGGGACTTAGAAAAATTTTCGATTTTTTTTCTCATATATTCTGACTTTCTATGGGATTGTTCATTTACACACTTCTCATAATATACCTTTTAAACACACAAACAGCAAATGGCATTCTAGCGGGACTTAGAAAAATTTCGAAATTTTCAAGAAAAAAAATTTTTCACATACACCTCAGTTTCATTGAGAAGTCTCTATTTCAAATGAATTTCACTTAAAAATCATATATATATTTTTTCCAATTGATTTTTTTATATTTCTTACTATTTCTGACTTTGAAAAAAATATCGAAATTTTTCTTTCAATTTTTCTTTATTTATTATGAAAATTTAATTTTTCAGTTGATTTTTCATTTTTCTTTCAACTTTTCTTTATTTATTATGAGAATTATATTTTTCAGTTGATTTTTCATTTTTGGGACTTAGAAAAATTTTCGATTTTTTTTCTCATATATTCTGACTTTCTATGGGATTGTTCAGTTACACACTTCTCATAATATACCTTTTAAACACACAAACAGCAAATGGCATTCTAGCGGGACTTAGAAAAATTTCGAAATTTTCAAGAAAAAAAATTTTTCACATACACCTCAGTTTCATTGAGAAGTCTCTATTTCAAATGAATTTCACTTAAAAATCATATATATATTTTTTCCAATTGATTTTTTTATATTTCTTACTATTTCTGACTTTGAAAAAAATATCGAAATTTTTCTTTCAATTTTTCTTTATTTATTATGAAAATTTAATTTTTCAGTTGATTTTTCATTTTTCTTTCAACTTTTCTTTATTTATTATGAGAATTATATTTTTCAGTTGATTTTTCATTTTTGGGACTTAGAAAAATTTTCGATTTTTTTTCTCATATATTCTGACTTTCTATGGGATTGTTCATTTTCACACTTCTCATAATATACCTTTTAAACACACAAACAGCAAATGGCATTCTAGCGGGACTTAGAAAAATTTTCGAAATTTTCAAGAAAAAAAATTTTTCACATACACCTCAGTTTCATTGAGAAGTCTCTATTTCAAATGAATTTCACTTAAAAATCATATATATATTTTTTCCAATTGATTTTTTTATATTTCTAACTATTTCTGACTTTGAAAAAAATATCGAAATTTTTCTTTCAGTTTTTCTTTATTTATTATGAAAATTGAATTTTTCATTTTTCTTTCAACTTTTCTTTATTTATTATGAGAATTAAATTTTTCAGTTGATTTTTCATTTTTGGGACTTAGAAAAATTTTCGATTTTTTTTCTCATATATTCTGACTTTCTATGGGATTGTTCATTTTCACACTTCTCATAATATACCTTTTAAACACACAAACAGCAAATGGCATTCTAGCGGGACTTAGAAAAATTTTCGAAATTTTCAAGAAAAAAAATTTTTCACATACACCTCAGTTTCATTGAGAAGTCTCTATTTCAAATGAATTTCACTTAAAAATCATATATATATTTTTTCCAATTGATTTTTTTATATTTCTAACTATTTCTGACTTTGAAAAAAATATCGAAATTTTTCTTTCAGTTTTTCTTTATTTATTATGAAAATTGAATTTTTCATTTTTCTTTCAACTTTTCTTTATTTATTATGAGAATTAAATTTTTCAGTTGATTTTTCATTTTTGGGACTTAGAAAAATTTTCGATTTTTTTTCTCATATATTCTGACTTTCTATGGGATTGTTCATTTACACACTTCTCATAATATACCTTTTAAACACACAAACAGCAAATGGCATTCTAGCGGGACTTAGAAAAATTTCGAAATTTTCAAGAAAAAAAATTTTTCACATACACCTCAGTTTCATTGAGAAGTCTCTATTTCAAATGAATTTCACTTAAAAATCATATATATATTTTTTCCAATTGATTTTTTTATATTTCTTACTATTTCTGACTTTGAAAAAAATATCGAAATTTTTCTTTCAATTTTTCTTTATTTATTATGAAAATTTAATTTTTCAGTTGATTTTTCATTTTTCTTTCAACTTTTCTTTATTTATTATGAGAATTATATTTTTCAGTTGATTTTTCATTTTTGGGACTTAGAAAAATTTTCGATTTTTTTTCTCATATATTCTGACTTTCTATGGGATTGTTCAGTTACACACTTCTCATAATATACCTTTTAAACACACAAACAGCAAATGGCATTCTAGCGGGACTTAGAAAAATTTCGAAATTTTCAAGAAAAAAAATTTTTCACATACACCTCAGTTTCATTGAGAAGTCTCTATTTCAAATGAATTTCACTTAAAAATCATATATATATTTTTTCCAATTGATTTTTTTATATTTCTTACTATTTCTGACTTTGAAAAAAATATCGAAATTTTTCTTTCAATTTTTCTTTATTTATTATGAAAATTTAATTTTTCAGTTGATTTTTCATTTTTCTTTCAACTTTTCTTTATTTATTATGAGAATTATATTTTTCAGTTGATTTTTCATTTTTGGGACTTAGAAAAATTTTCGATTTTTTTTCTCATATATTCTGACTTTCTATGGGATTGTTCATTTTCACACTTCTCATAATATACCTTTTAAACACACAAACAGCAAATGGCATTCTAGCGGGACTTAGAAAAATTTTCGAAATTTTCAAGAAAAAAAATTTTTCACATACACCTCAGTTTCATTGAGAAGTCTCTATTTCAAATGAATTTCACTTAAAAATCATATATATATTTTTTCCAATTGATTTTTTTATATTTCTAACTATTTCTGACTTTGAAAAAAATATCGAAATTTTTCTTTCAGTTTTTCTTTATTTATTATGAAAATTGAATTTTTCATTTTTCTTTCAACTTTTCTTTATTTATTATGAGAATTAAATTTTTCAGTTGATTTTTCATTTTTGGGACTTAGAAAAATTTTCGATTTTTTTTCTCATATATTCTGACTTTCTAAGGGATTGTTCATTTTCACACTTCTCATAATATACCTTTTAAACACACAAACAGCAAATGGCATTCTAGCGGGACTTAGAAAAATTTTCGAAATTTTCAAGAAAAAAAATTTTTCACATACACCTCAGTTTCATTGAGAAGTCTCTATTTCAAATGAATTTCACTTAAAAATCATATATATATTTTTTCCAATTGATTTTTTTATATTTCTAACTATTTCTGACTTTGAAAAAAATATCGAAATTTTTCTTTCAGTTTTTCTTTATTTATTATGAAAATTGAATTTTTCATTTTTCTTTCAACTTTTCTTTATTTATTATGAGAATTAAATTTTTCAGTTGATTTTTCATTTTTGGGACTTAGAAAAATTTTCGATTTTTTTTCTCATATATTCTGACTTTCTATGGGATTGTTCATTTACACACTTCTCATAATATACCTTTTAAACACACAAACAGCAAATGGCATTCTAGCGGGACTTAGAAAAATTTCGAAATTTTCAAGAAAAAAAATTTTTCACATACACCTCAGTTTCATTGAGAAGTCTCTATTTCAAATGAATTTCACTTAAAAATCATATATATATTTTTTCCAATTGATTTTTTTATATTTCTTACTATTTCTGACTTTGAAAAAAATATCGAAATTTTTCTTTCAATTTTTCTTTATTTATTATGAAAATTTAATTTTTCAGTTGATTTTTCATTTTTCTTTCAACTTTTCTTTATTTATTATGAGAATTATATTTTTCAGTTGATTTTTCATTTTTGGGACTTAGAAAAATTTTCGATTTTTTTTCTCATATATTCTGACTTTCTATGGGATTGTTCATTTTCACACTTCTCATAATATACCTTTTAAACACACAAACAGCAAATGGCATTCTAGCGGGACTTAGAAAAATTTTCGAAATTTTCAAGAAAAAAAATTTTTCACATACACCTCAGTTTCATTGAGAAGTCTCTATTTCAAATGAATTTCACTTAAAAATCATATATATATTTTTTCCAATTGATTTTTTTATATTTCTTACTATTTCTGACTTTGAAAAAAATATCGAAATTTTTCTTTCAATTTTTCTTTATTTATTATGAAAATTTAATTTTTCAGTTGATTTTTCATTTTTCTTTCAACTTTTCTTTATTTATTATGAGAATTATATTTTTCAGTTGATTTTTCATTTTTGGGACTTAGAAAAATTTTCGATTTTTTTTCTCATATATTCTGACTTTCTATGGGATTGTTCATTTTCACACTTCTCATAATATACCTTTTAAACACACAAACAGCAAATGGCATTCTAGCGGGACTTAGAAAAATTTTCGAAATTTTCAAGAAAAAAAATTTTTCACATACACCTCAGTTTCATTGAGAAGTCTCTATTTCAAATGAATTTCACTTAAAAATCATATATATATTTTTTCCAATTGATTTTTTTATATTTCTAACTATTTCTGACTTTGAAAAAAATATCGAAATTTTTCTTTCAGTTTTTCTTTATTTATTATGAAAATTGAATTTTTCATTTTTCTTTCAACTTTTCTTTATTTATTATGAGAATTAAATTTTTCAGTTGATTTTTCATTTTTGGGACTTAGAAAAATTTTCGATTTTTTTTCTCATATATTCTGACTTTCTATGGGATTGTTCATTTTCACACTTCTCATAATATACCTTTTAAACACACAAACAGCAAATGGCATTCTAGCGGGACTTAGAAAAATTTTCGAAATTTTCAAGAAAAAAAATTTTTCACATACACCTCAGTTTCATTGAGAAGTCTCTATTTCAAATGAATTTCACTTAAAAATCATATATATATTTTTTCCAATTGATTTTTTTATATTTCTAACTATTTCTGACTTTGAAAAAAATATCGAAATTTTTCTTTCAGTTTTTCTTTATTTATTATGAAAATTGAATTTTTCATTTTTCTTTCAACTTTTCTTTATTTATTATGAGAATTAAATTTTTCAGTTGATTTTTCATTTTTGGGACTTAGAAAAATTTTCGATTTTTTTTCTCATATATTCTGACTTTCTATGGGATTGTTCATTTACACACTTCTCATAATATACCTTTTAAACACACAAACAGCAAATGGCATTCTAGCGGGACTTAGAAAAATTTCGAAATTTTCAAGAAAAAAAATTTTTCACATACACCTCAGTTTCATTGAGAAGTCTCTATTTCAAATGAATTTCACTTAAAAATCATATATATATTTTTTCCAATTGATTTTTTTATATTTCTTACTATTTCTGACTTTGAAAAAAATATCGAAATTTTTCTTTCAATTTTTCTTTATTTATTATGAAAATTTAATTTTTCAGTTGATTTTTCATTTTTCTTTCAACTTTTCTTTATTTATTATGAGAATTATATTTTTCAGTTGATTTTTCATTTTTGGGACTTAGAAAAATTTTCGATTTTTTTTCTCATATATTCTGACTTTCTATGGGATTGTTCATTTACACACTTCTCATAATATACCTTTTAAACACACAAACAGCAAATGGCATTCTAGCGGGACTTAGAAAAATTTCGAAATTTTCAAGAAAAAAAATTTTTCACATACACCTCAGTTTCATTGAGAAGTCTCTATTTCAAATGAATTTCACTTAAAAATCATATATATATTTTTTCCAATTGATTTTTTTATATTTCTTACTATTTCTGACTTTGAAAAAAATATCGAAATTTTTCTTTCAATTTTTCTTTATTTATTATGAAAATTTAATTTTTCAGTTGATTTTTCATTTTTCTTTCAACTTTTCTTTATTTATTATGAGAATTATATTTTTCAGTTGATTTTTCATTTTTGGGACTTAGAAAAATTTTCGATTTTTTTTCTCATATATTCTGACTTTCTATGGGATTGTTCATTTACACACTTCTCATAATATACCTTTTAAACACACAAACAGCAAATGGCATTCTAGCGGGACTTAGAAAAATTTCGAAATTTTCAAGAAAAAAAATTTTTCACATACACCTCAGTTTCATTGAGAAGTCTCTATTTCAAATGAATTTCACTTAAAAATCATATATATATTTTTCCCAATTGATTTTTTTATATTTCTTACTATTTCTGACTTTGAAAAAAATATCGAAATTTTTCTTTCAATTTTTCTTTATTTATTATGAAAATTTAATTTTTCAGTTGATTTTTCATTTTTCTTTCAACTTTTCTTTATTTATTATGAGAATTATATTTTTCAGTTGATTTTTCATTTTTGGGACTTAGAAAAATTTTCGATTTTTTTTCTCATATATTCTGACTTTCTATGGGATTGTTCATTTTCACACTTCTCATAATATACCTTTTAAACACACAAACAGCAAATGGCATTCTAGCGGGACTTAGAAAAATTTTCGAAATTTTCAAGAAAAAAAATTTTTCACATACACCTCAGTTTCATTGAGAAGTCTCTATTTCAAATGAATTTCACTTAAAAATCATATATATATTTTTTCCAATTGATTTTTTTATATTTCTAACTATTTCTGACTTTGAAAAAAATATCGAAATTTTTCTTTCAGTTTTTCTTTATTTATTATGAAAATTGAATTTTTCATTTTTCTTTCAACTTTTCTTTATTTATTATGAGAATTAAATTTTTCAGTTGATTTTTCATTTTTGGGACTTAGAAAAATTTTCGATTTTTTTTCTCATATATTCTGACTTTCTATGGGATTGTTCATTTACACACTTCTCATAATATACCTTTTAAACACACAAACAGCAAATGGCATTCTAGCGGGACTTAGAAAAATTTCGAAATTTTCAAGAAAAAAAATTTTTCACATACACCTCAGTTTCATTGAGAAGTCTCTATTTCAAATGAATTTCACTTAAAAATCATATATATATTTTTTCCAATTGATTTTTTTATATTTCTTACTATTTCTGACTTCGAAAAAAATATCGAAATTTTTCTTTCAATTTTTCTTTATTTATTATGAAAATTTAATTTTTCAGTTGATTTTTCATTTTTCTTTCAACTTTTCTTTATTTATTATGAGAATTATATTTTTCAGTTGATTTTTCATTTTTGGGACTTAGAAAAATTTTCGATTTTTTTTCTCATATATTCTGACTTTCTATGGGATTGTTCATTTTCACACTTCTCATAATATACCTTTTAAACACACAAACAGCAAATGGCATTCTAGCGGGACTTAGAAAAATTTCGAAATTTTCAAGAAAAAAAATTTTTCACATACACCTCAGTTTCATTGAGAAGTCTCTATTTCAAATGAATTTCACTTAAAAATCATATATATATTTTTTCCAATTGATTTTTTTATATTTCTAACTATTTCTGACTTTGAAAAAAATATCGAAATTTTTCTTTCAGTTTTTCTTTATTTATTATGAAAATTGAATTTTTCATTTTTCTTTCAACTTTTCTTTATTTATTATGAGAATTAAATTTTTCAGTTGATTTTTCATTTTTGGGACTTAGAAAAATTTTCGATTTTTTTTCTCATATATTCTGACTTTCTATGGGATTGTTCATTTACACACTTCTCATAATATACCTTTTAAACACACAAACAGCAAATGGCATTCTAGCGGGACTTAGAAAAATTTCGAAATTTTCAAGAAAAAAAATTTTTCACATACACCTCAGTTTCATTGAGAAGTCTCTATTTCAAATGAATTTCACTTAAAAATCATATATATATTTTTTCCAATTGATTTTTTTATATTTCTTACTATTTCTGACTTTGAAAAAAATATCGAAATTTTTCTTTCAATTTTTCTTTATTTATTATGAAAATTTAATTTTTCAGTTGATTTTTCATTTTTCTTTCAACTTTTCTTTATTTATTATGAGAATTATATTTTTCAGTTGATTTTTCATTTTTGGGACTTAGAAAAATTTTCGATTTTTTTTCTCATATATTCTGACTTTCTATGGGATTGTTCATTTACACACTTCTCATAATATACCTTTTAAACACACAAACAGCAAATGGCATTCTAGCGGGACTTAGAAAAATTTTCGAAATTTTCAAGAAAAAAAATTTTTCACATACACCTCAGTTTCATTGAGAAGTCTCTATTTCAAATGAATTTCACTTAAAAATCATATATATATTTTTTCCAATTGATTTTTTTATATTTCTTACTATTTCTGACTTTGAAAAAAATATCGAAATTTTTCTTTCAATTTTTCTTTATTTATTATGAAAATTTAATTTTTCAGTTGATTTTTCATTTTTCTTTCAACTTTTCTTTATTTATTATGAGAATTATATTTTTCAGTTGATTTTTCATTTTTGGGACTTAGAAAAATTTTCGATTTTTTTTCTCATATATTCTGACTTTCTATGGGATTGTTCATTTTCACACTTCTCATAATATACCTTTTAAACACACAAACAGCAAATGGCATTCTAGCGGGACTTAGAAAAATTTTCGAAATTTTCAAGAAAAAAAATTTTTCACATACACCTCAGTTTCATTGAGAAGTCTCTATTTCAAATGAATTTCACTTAAAAATCATATATATATTTTTTCCAATTGATTTTTTTATATTTCTAACTATTTCTGACTTTGAAAAAAATATCGAAATTTTTCTTTCAGTTTTTCTTTATTTATTATGAAAATTGAATTTTTCATTTTTCTTTCAACTTTTCTTTATTTATTATGAGAATTAAATTTTTCAGTTGATTTTTCATTTTTGGGACTTAGAAAAATTTTCGATTTTTTTTCTCATATATTCTGACTTTCTATGGGATTGTTCATTTTCACACTTCTCATAATATACCTTTTAAACACACAAACAGCAAATGGCATTCTAGCGGGACTTAGAAAAATTTTCGAAATTTTCAAGAAAAAAAATTTTTCACATACACCTCAGTTTCATTGAGAAGTCTCTATTTCAAATGAATTTCACTTAAAAATCATATATATATTTTTTCCAATTGATTTTTTTATATTTCTAACTATTTCTGACTTTGAAAAAAATATCGAAATTTTTCTTTCAGTTTTTCTTTATTTATTATGAAAATTGAATTTTTCATTTTTCTTTCAACTTTTCTTTATTTATTATGAGAATTAAATTTTTCAGTTGATTTTTCATTTTTGGGACTTAGAAAAATTTTCGATTTTTTTTCTCATATATTCTGACTTTCTATGGGATTGTTCATTTACACACTTCTCATAATATACCTTTTAAACACACAAACAGCAAATGGCATTCTAGCGGGACTTAGAAAAATTTCGAAATTTTCAAGAAAAAAAATTTTTCACATACACCTCAGTTTCATTGAGAAGTCTCTATTTCAAATGAATTTCACTTAAAAATCATATATATATTTTTTCCAATTGATTTTTTTATATTTCTTACTATTTCTGACTTTGAAAAAAATATCGAAATTTTTCTTTCAATTTTTCTTTATTTATTATGAAAATTTAATTTTTCAGTTGATTTTTCATTTTTCTTTCAACTTTTCTTTATTTATTATGAGAATTATATTTTTCAGTTGATTTTTCATTTTTGGGACTTAGAAAAATTTTCGATTTTTTTTCTCATATATTCTGACTTTCTATGGGATTGTTCATTTACACACTTCTCATAATATACCTTTTAAACACACAAACAGCAAATGGCATTCTAGCGGGACTTAGAAAAATTTCGAAATTTTCAAGAAAAAAAATTTTTCACATACACCTCAGTTTCATTGAGAAGTCTCTATTTCAAATGAATTTCACTTAAAAATCATATATATATTTTTTCCAATTGATTTTTTTATATTTCTTACTATTTCTGACTTTGAAAAAAATATCGAAATTTTTCTTTCAATTTTTCTTTATTTATTATGAAAATTTAATTTTTCAGTTGATTTTTCATTTTTCTTTCAACTTTTCTTTATTTATTATGAGAATTATATTTTTCAGTTGATTTTTCATTTTTGGGACTTAGAAAAATTTTCGATTTTTTTTCTCATATATTCTGACTTTCTATGGGATTGTTCATTTACACACTTCTCATAATATACCTTTTAAACACACAAACAGCAAATGGCATTCTAGCGGGACTTAGAAAAATTTCGAAATTTTCAAGAAAAAAAATTTTTCACATACACCTCAGTTTCATTGAGAAGTCTCTATTTCAAATGAATTTCACTTAAAAATCATATATATATTTTTTCCAATTGATTTTTTTATATTTCTTACTATTTCTGACTTTGAAAAAAATATCGAAATTTTTCTTTCAATTTTTCTTTATTTATTATGAAAATTTAATTTTTCAGTTGATTTTTCATTTTTCTTTCAACTTTTCTTTATTTATTATGAGAATTATATTTTTCAGTTGATTTTTCATTTTTGGGACTTAGAAAAATTTTCGATTTTTTTTCTCATATATTCTGACTTTCTATGGGATTGTTCATTTTCACACTTCTCATAATATACCTTTTAAACACACAAACAGCAAATGGCATTCTAGCGGGACTTAGAAAAATTTTCGAAATTTTCAAGAAAAAAAATTTTTCACATACACCTCAGTTTCATTGAGAAGTCTCTATTTCAAATGAATTTCACTTAAAAATCATATATATATTTTTTCCAATTGATTTTTTTATATTTCTAACTATTTCTGACTTTGAAAAAAATATCGAAATTTTTCTTTCAGTTTTTCTTTATTTATTATGAAAATTGAATTTTTCATTTTTCTTTCAACTTTTCTTTATTTATTATGAGAATTAAATTTTTCAGTTGATTTTTCATTTTTGGGACTTAGAAAAATTTTCGATTTTTTTTCTCATATATTCTGACTTTCTATGGGATTGTTCATTTACACACTTCTCATAATATACCTTTTAAACACACAAACAGCAAATGGCATTCTAGCGGGACTTAGAAAAATTTCGAAATTTTCAAGAAAAAAAATTTTTCACATACACCTCAGTTTCATTGAGAAGTCTCTATTTCAAATGAATTTCACTTAAAAATCATATATATATTTTTTCCAATTGATTTTTTTATATTTCTTACTATTTCTGACTTCGAAAAAAATATCGAAATTTTTCTTTCAATTTTTCTTTATTTATTATGAAAATTTAATTTTTCAGTTGATTTTTCATTTTTCTTTCAACTTTTCTTTATTTATTATGAGAATTATATTTTTCAGTTGATTTTTCATTTTTGGGACTTAGAAAAATTTTCGATTTTTTTTCTCATATATTCTGACTTTCTATGGGATTGTTCATTTTCACACTTCTCATAATATACCTTTTAAACACACAAACAGCAAATGGCATTCTAGCGGGACTTAGAAAAATTTCGAAATTTTCAAGAAAAAAAATTTTTCACATACACCTCAGTTTCATTGAGAAGTCTCTATTTCAAATGAATTTCACTTAAAAATCATATATATATTTTTTCCAATTGATTTTTTTATATTTCTAACTATTTCTGACTTTGAAAAAAATATCGAAATTTTTCTTTCAGTTTTTCTTTATTTATTATGAAAATTGAATTTTTCATTTTTCTTTCAACTTTTCTTTATTTATTATGAGAATTAAATTTTTCAGTTGATTTTTCATTTTTGGGACTTAGAAAAATTTTCGATTTTTTTTCTCATATATTCTGACTTTCTATGGGATTGTTCATTTACACACTTCTCATAATATACCTTTTAAACACACAAACAGCAAATGGCATTCTAGCGGGACTTAGAAAAATTTCGAAATTTTCAAGAAAAAAAATTTTTCACATACACCTCAGTTTCATTGAGAAGTCTCTATTTCAAATGAATTTCACTTAAAAATCATATATATATTTTTTCCAATTGATTTTTTTATATTTCTTACTATTTCTGACTTTGAAAAAAATATCGAAATTTTTCTTTATTTATTATGAAAATTTAATTTTTCAGTTGATTTTTCATTTTTCTTTCAACTTTTCTTTATTTATTATGAGAATTATATTTTTCAGTTGATTTTTCATTTTTGGGACTTAGAAAAATTTTCGATTTTTTTTCTCATATATTCTGACTTTCTATGGGATTGTTCATTTACACACTTCTCATAATATACCTTTTAAACACACAAACAGCAAATGGCATTCTAGCGGGACTTAGAAAAATTTCGAAATTTTCAAGAAAAAAAATTTTTCACATACACCTCAGTTTCATTGAGAAGTCTCTATTTCAAATGAATTTCACTTAAAAATCATATATATATTTTTTCCAATTGATTTTTTTATATTTCTAACTATTTCTGACTTTGAAAAAAATATCGAAATTTTTCTTTCAGTTTTTCTTTATTTATTATGAAAATTGAATTTTTCATTTTTCTTTCAACTTTTCTTTATTTATTATGAGAATTAAATTTTTCAGTTGATTTTTCATTTTTGGGACTTAGAAAAATTTTCGATTTTTTTTCTCATATATTCTGACTTTCTATGGGATTGTTCATTTACACACTTCTCATAATATACCTTTTAAACACACAAACAGCAAATGGCATTCTAGCGGGACTTAGAAAAATTTCGAAATTTTCAAGAAAAAAAATTTTTCACATACACCTCAGTTTCATTGAGAAGTCTCTATTTCAAATGAATTTCACTTAAAAATCATATATATATTTTTTCCAATTGATTTTTTTATATTTCTTACTATTTCTGACTTTGAAAAAAATATCGAAATTTTTCTTTCAATTTTTCTTTATTTATTATGAAAATTGAATTTTTCATTTTTCTTTCAACTTTTCTTTATTTATTATGAGAATTATATTTTTCAGTTGATTTTTCATTTTTGGGACTTAGAAAAATTTTCGATTTTTTTTCTCATATATTCTGACTTTCTATGGGATTGTTCATTTTCACACTTCTCATAATATACCTTTTAAACACACAAACAGCAAATGGCATTCTAGCGGAAATTTTCAAGAAAAAAAATTTTTCACATACACCTCAGTTTCATTGAGAAGTCTCTATTTCAAATGAATTTCACTTAAAAATCATATATATATTTTTTCCAATTGATTTTTTTATATTTCTAACTATTTCTGACTTATGAAAATTGAATTTTTCATTTTTCTTTCAACTTTTCTTTATTTATTATGAGAATTAAATTTTTCAGTTGATTTTTCATTTTTGGGACTTAGAAAATTTTTTGATTTTTTTTCTCATATATTCTGACTTTCTGTGGGATTGTTCATTTTCACACTTCTCATAATATACCTTTTAAACACACAAACAGCAAATGGCATTATAGCGGGACTTAGAAAAATTTTCGAAATTTTCAAGAAAAAAAATTTTTCACATACACCTCAGTTTCATTGAGAAGTCTCTATTTCAAATGAATTTCACTTAAAAATCATATATATATTTTTTCCAATTGATTTTTTTATATTTCTAACTATTTCTGACTTTGAAAAAAATATCGAAATTTTTCTTTCAGTTTTTCTTTATTTATTATGAAAATTGAATTTTTCATTTTTCTTTCAACTTTTCTTTATTTATTATGAGAATTAAATTTTTCAGTTGATTTTTCATTTTTGGGACTTAGAAAAATTTTCGATTTTTTTTCTCATATATTCTGACTTTCTATGGGATTGTTCATTTTCACACTTCTCATAATATACCTTTTAAACACACAAACAGCAAATGGCATTCTAGCGGGACTTAGAAAAATTTTCGAAATTTTCAAGAAAAAAAATTTTTCACATACACCTCAGTTTCATTGAGAAGTCTCTATTTCAAATGAATTTCACTTAAAAATCATATATATATTTTTTCCAATTGATTTTTTTATATTTCTAACTATTTCTGACTTTGAAAAAAATATCGAAATTTTTCTTTCAGTTTTTCTTTATTTATTATGAAAATTGAATTTTTCATTTTTCTTTCAACTTTTCTTTATTTATTATGAGAATTAAATTTTTCAGTTGATTTTTCATTTTTGGGACTTAGAAAAATTTTCGATTTTTTTTCTCATATATTCTGACTTTCTATGGGATTGTTCATTTTCACACTTCTCATAATATACCTTTTAAACACATAAACAGCAAATGGCATTCTAGCGGGACTTAGAAAAATTTTCGAAATTTTCAAGAAAAAAAATTTTTCACATACACCTCAGTTTCATTGAGAAGTCTCTATTTCAAATGAATTTCACTTAAAAATCATATATATATTTTTTCCAATTGATTTTTTTATATTTCTAACTATTTCTGACTTTGAAAAAAATATCGAAATTTTTCTTTCAGTTTTTCTTTATTTATTATGAAAATTGAATTTTTCATTTTTCTTTCAACTTTTCTTTATTTATTATGAGAATTAAATTTTTCAGTTGATTTTTCATTTTTGGGACTTAGAAAAATTTTCGATTTTTTTTCTCATATATTCTGACTTTCTATGGGATTGTTCATTTACACACTTCTCATAATATACCTTTTAAACACACAAACAGCAAATGGCATTCTAGCGGGACTTAGAAAAATTTCGAAATTTTCAAGAAAAAAAATTTTTCACATACACCTCAGTTTCATTGAGAAGTCTCTATTTCAAATGAATTTCACTTAAAAATCATATATATATTTTTTCCAATTGATTTTTTTATATTTCTTACTATTTCTGACTTTGAAAAAAATATCGAAATTTTTCTTTCAATTTTTCTTTATTTATTATGAAAATTAAATTTTTCAGTTGATTTTTCATTTTTCTTTCAACTTTTCTTTATTTATTATGAGAATTATATTTTTCAGTTGATTTTTCATTTTTGGGACTTAGAAAAATTTTCGATTTTTTTTCTCATATATTCTGACTTTCTATGGGATTGTTCATTTTCACACTTCTCATAATATACCTTTTAAACACACAAACAGCAAATGGCATTCTAGCGGTACTTAGAAAAATTTTCGAAATTTTCAAGAAAAAAAATTTTTCACATACACCTCAGTTTCATTGAGAAGTCTCTATTTTAAATGAATTTCACTTAAAAATCATATATATATTTTTTCCAATTGATTTTTTTATATTTCTTACTATTTCTGACTTCGAAAAAAATATCGAAATTTTTCTTTCAATTTTTCTTTATTTATTATGAAAATTTAATTTTTCAGTTGATTTTTCATTTTTCTTTCAACTTTTCTTTATTTATTATGAGAATTATATTTTTCAGTTGATTTTTCATTTTTGGGACTTAGAAAAATTTTCGATTTTTTTTCTCATATATTCTGACTTTCTATGGGATTGTTCATTTTCACACTTCTCATAATATACCTTTTAAACACACAAACAGCAAATGGCATTCTAGCGGGACTTAGAAAAATTTCGAAATTTTCAAGAAAAAAAATTTTTCACATACACCTCAGTTTCATTGAGAAGTCTCTATTTCAAATGAATTTCACTTAAAAATCATATATATATTTTTTCCAATTGATTTTTTTATATTTCTAACTATTTCTGACTTTGAAAAAAATATCGAAATTTTTCTTTCAGTTTTTCTTTATTTATTATGAAAATTGAATTTTTCATTTTTCTTTCAACTTTTCTTTATTTATTATGAGAATTAAATTTTTCAGTTGATTTTTCATTTTTGGGACTTAGAAAAATTTTCGATTTTTTTTCTCATATATTCTGACTTTCTATGGGATTGTTCATTTACACACTTCTCATAATATACCTTTTAAACACACAAACAGCAAATGGCATTCTAGCGGGACTTAGAAAAATTTCGAAATTTTCAAGAAAAAAAATTTTTCACATACACCTCAGTTTCATTGAGAAGTCTCTATTTCAAATGAATTTCACTTAAAAATCATATATATATTTTTTCCAATTGATTTTTTTATATTTCTTACTATTTCTGACTTTGAAAAAAATATCGAAATTTTTCTTTCAATTTTTCTTTATTTATTATGAAAATTTAATTTTTCAGTTGATTTTTCATTTTTCTTTCAACTTTTCTTTATTTATTATGAGAATTATATTTTTCAGTTGATTTTTCATTTTTGGGACTTAGAAAAATTTTCGATTTTTTTTCTCATATATTCTGACTTTCTATGGGATTGTTCATTTACACACTTCTCATAATATACCTTTTAAACACACAAACAGCAAATGGCATTCTAGCGGGACTTAGAAAAATTTCGAAATTTTCAAGAAAAAAAATTTTTCACATACACCTCAGTTTCATTGAGAAGTCTCTATTTCAAATGAATTTCACTTAAAAATCATATATATATTTTTTCCAATTGATTTTTTTATATTTCTAACTATTTCTGACTTTGAAAAAAATATCGAAATTTTTCTTTCAGTTTTTCTTTATTTATTATGAAAATTGAATTTTTCATTTTTCTTTCAACTTTTCTTTATTTATTATGAGAATTAAATTTTTCAGTTGATTTTTCATTTTTGGGACTTAGAAAAATTTTCGATTTTTTTTCTCATATATTCTGACTTTCTATGGGATTGTTCATTTACACACTTCTCATAATATACCTTTTAAACACACAAACAGCAAATGGCATTCTAGCGGGACTTAGAAAAATTTCGAAATTTTCAAGAAAAAAAATTTTTCACATACACCTCAGTTTCATTGAGAAGTCTCTATTTCAAATGAATTTCACTTAAAAATCATATATATATTTTTTCCAATTGATTTTTTTATATTTCTTACTATTTCTGACTTTGAAAAAAATATCGAAATTTTTCTTTCAATTTTTCTTTATTTATTATGAAAATTGAATTTTTCATTTTTCTTTCAACTTTTCTTTATTTATTATGAGAATTATATTTTTCAGTTGATTTTTCATTTTTGGGACTTAGAAAAATTTTCGATTTTTTTTCTCATATATTCTGACTTTCTATGGGATTGTTCATTTTCACACTTCTCATAATATACCTTTTAAACACACAAACAGCAAATGGCATTCTAGCGGAAATTTTCAAGAAAAAAAATTTTTCACATACACCTCAGTTTCATTGAGAAGTCTCTATTTCAAATGAATTTCACTTAAAAATCATATATATATTTTTTCCAATTGATTTTTTTATATTTCTAACTATTTCTGACTTATGAAAATTGAATTTTTCATTTTTCTTTCAACTTTTCTTTATTTATTATGAGAATTAAATTTTTCAGTTGATTTTTCATTTTTGGGACTTAGAAAATTTTTTGATTTTTTTTCTCATATATTCTGACTTTCTGTGGGATTGTTCATTTTCACACTTCTCATAATATACCTTTTAAACACACAAACAGCAAATGGCATTATAGCGGGACTTAGAAAAATTTTCGAAATTTTCAAGAAAAAAAATTTTTCACATACACCTCAGTTTCATTGAGAAGTCTCTATTTCAAATGAATTTCACTTAAAAATCATATATATATTTTTTCCAATTGATTTTTTTATATTTCTAACTATTTCTGACTTTGAAAAAAATATCGAAATTTTTCTTTCAGTTTTTCTTTATTTATTATGAAAATTGAATTTTTCATTTTTCTTTCAACTTTTCTTTATTTATTATGAGAATTAAATTTTTCAGTTGATTTTTCATTTTTGGGACTTAGAAAAATTTTCGATTTTTTTTCTCATATATTCTGACTTTCTATGGGATTGTTCATTTTCACACTTCTCATAATATACCTTTTAAACACATAAACAGCAAATGGCATTCTAGCGGGACTTAGAAAAATTTTCGAAATTTTCAAGAAAAAAAATTTTTCACATACACCTCAGTTTCATTGAGAAGTCTCTATTTCAAATGAATTTCACTTAAAAATCATATATATATTTTTTCCAATTGATTTTTTTATATTTCTAACTATTTCTGACTTTGAAAAAAATATCGAAATTTTTCTTTCAGTTTTTCTTTATTTATTATGAAAATTGAATTTTTCATTTTTCTTTCAACTTTTCTTTATTTATTATGAGAATTAAATTTTTCAGTTGATTTTTCATTTTTGGGACTTAGAAAAATTTTCGATTTTTTTTCTCATATATTCTGACTTTCTATGGGATTGTTCATTTACACACTTCTCATAATATACCTTTTAAACACACAAACAGCAAATGGCATTCTAGCGGGACTTAGAAAAATTTCGAAATTTTCAAGAAAAAAAATTTTTCACATACACCTCAGTTTCATTGAGAAGTCTCTATTTCAAATGAATTTCACTTAAAAATCATATATATATTTTTTCCAATTGATTTTTTTATATTTCTTACTATTTCTGACTTTGAAAAAAATATCGAAATTTTTCTTTCAATTTTTCTTTATTTATTATGAAAATTAAATTTTTCAGTTGATTTTTCATTTTTCTTTCAACTTTTCTTTATTTATTATGAGAATTATATTTTTCAGTTGATTTTTCATTTTTGGGACTTAGAAAAATTTTCGATTTTTTTTCTCATATATTCTGACTTTCTATGGGATTGTTCATTTTCACACTTCTCATAATATACCTTTTAAACACACAAACAGCAAATGGCATTCTAGCGGGACTTAGAAAAATTTTCGAAATTTTCAAGAAAAAAAATTTTTCACATACACCTCAGTTTCATTGAGAAGTCTCTATTTCAAATGAATTTCACTTAAAAATCATATATATATTTTTTCCAATTGATTTTTTTATATTTCTAACTATTTCTGACTTTGAAAAAAATATCGAAATTTTTCTTTCAGTTTTTCTTTATTTATTATGAAAATTGAATTTTTCATTTTTCTTTCAACTTTTCTTTATTTATTATGAGAATTAAATTTTTCAGTTGATTTTTCATTTTTGGGACTTAGAAAAATTTTCGATTTTTTTTCTCATATATTCTGACTTTCTATGGGATTGTTCATTTTCACACTTCTCATAATATACCTTTTAAACACATAAACAGCAAATGGCATTCTAGCGGGACTTAGAAAAATTTTCGAAATTTTCAAGAAAAAAATTTTTTCACATACACCTCAGTTTCATTGAGAAGTCTCTATTTCAAATGAATTTCACTTAAAAATCATATATATATTTTTTCCAATTGATTTTTTTATATTTCTAACTATTTCTGACTTTGAAAAAAATATCGAAATTTTTCTTTCAGTTTTTCTTTATTTATTATGAAAATTGAATTTTTCATTTTTCTTTCAACTTTTCTTTATTTATTATGAGAATTAAATTTTTCAGTTGATTTTTCATTTTTGGGACTTAGAAAAATTTTCGATTTTTTTTCTCATATATTCTGACTTTCTATGGGATTGTTCATTTACACACTTCTCATAATATACCTTTTAAACACACAAACAGCAAATGGCATTCTAGCGGGACTTAGAAAAATTTTCGAAATTTTCAAGAAAAAAAATTTTTCACATACACCTCAGTTTCATTGAGAAGTCTCTATTTCAAATGAATTTCACTTAAAAATCATATATATATTTTTTCCAATTGATTTTTTTATATTTCTTACTATTTCTGACTTTGAAAAAAATATCGAAATTTTTCTTTCAATTTTTCTTTATTTATTATGAAAATTAAATTTTTCAGTTGATTTTTCATTTTTCTTTCAACTTTTCTTTATTTATTATGAGAATTATATTTTTCAGTTGATTTTTCATTTTTGGGACTTAGAAAAATTTTCGATTTTTTTTCTCATATATTCTGACTTTCTATGGGATTGTTCATTTTCACACTTCTCATAATATACCTTTTAAACACATAAACAGCAAATGGCATTCTAGCGGGACTTAGAAAAATTTTCGAAATTTTCAAGAAAAAAAATTTTTCACATACACCTCAGTTTCATTGAGAAGTCTCTATTTCAAATGAATTTCACTTAAAAATCATATATATATTTTTTCCAATTGATTTTTTTATATTTCTAACTATTTCTGACTTTGAAAAAAATATCGAAATTTTTCTTTCAGTTTTTCTTTATTTATTATGAAAATTGAATTTTTCATTTTTCTTTCAACTTTTCTTTATTTATTATGAGAATTAAATTTTTCAGTTGATTTTTCATTTTTGGGACTTAGAAAAATTTTCGATTTTTTTTCTCATATATTCTGACTTTCTATGGGATTGTTCATTTACACACTTCTCATAATATACCTTTTAAACACACAAACAGCAAATGGCATTCTAGCGGGACTTAGAAAAACTTCGAAATTTTCAAGAAAAAAAATTTTTCACATACACCTCAGTTTCATTGAGAAGTCTCTATTTCAAATGAATTTCACTTAAAAATCATATATATATTTTTTCCAATTGATTTTTTTATATTTCTTACTATTTCTGACTTTGAAAAAAATATCGAAATTTTTCTTTCAATTTTTCTTTATTTATTATGAAAATTAAATTTTTCAGTTGATTTTTCATTTTTCTTTCAACTTTTCTTTATTTATTATGAGAATTATATTTTTCAGTTGATTTTTCATTTTTGGGACTTAGAAAAATTTTCGATTTTTTTTCTCATATATTCTGACTTTCTATGGGATTGTTCATTTTCACACTTCTCATAATATACCTTTTAAACACACAAACAGCAAATGGCATTCTAGCGGGACTTAGAAAAATTTTCGAAATTTTCAAGAAAAAAAATTTTTCACATACACCTCAGTTTCATTGAGAAGTCTCTATTTCAAATGAATTTCACTTAAAAATCATATATATATTTTTTCCAATTGATTTTTTTATATTTCTAACTATTTCTGACTTTGAAAAAAATATCGAAATTTTTCTTTCAGTTTTTCTTTATTTATTATGAAAATTGAATTTTTCATTTTTCTTTCAACTTTTCTTTATTTATTATGAGAATTAAATTTTTCAGTTGATTTTTCATTTTTGGGACTTAGAAAAATTTTCGATTTTTTTTCTCATATATTCTGACTTTCTATGGGATTGTTCATTTTCACACTTCTCATAATATACACAAACAGCAAATGGCATTCTAGCGGGACTTAGAAAAATTTTCGAAATTTTCAAGAAAAAAAATTTTTCACATACACCTCAGTTTCATTGAGAAGTCTCTATTTCAAATGAATTTCACTTAAAAATCATATATATATTTTTTCCAATTGATTTTTTTATATTTCTAACTATTTCTGACTTTGAAAAAAATATCGAAATTTTTCTTTCAGTTTTTCTTTATTTATTATGAAAATTGAATTTTTCATTTTTCTTTCAACTTTTCTTTATTTATTATGAGAATTAAATTTTTCAGTTGATTTTTCATTTTTGGGACTTAGAAAATTTTTTGATTTTTTTTCTCATATATTCTGACTTTCTGTGGGATTGTTCATTTTCACACTTCTCATAATATACCTTTTAAACACACAAACAGCAAATGGCATTATAGCGGGACTTAGAAAAATTTTCGAAATTTTCAAGAAAAAAAATTTTTCACATACACCTCAGTTTCATTGAGAAGTCTCTATTTCAAATGAATTTCACTTAAAAATCATATATATATTTTTTCCAATTGATTTTTTTATATTTCTAACTATTTCTGACTTTGAAAAAAATATCGAAATTTTTCTTTCAGTTTTTCTTTATTTATTATGAAAATTGAAGTTTTCATTTTTCTTTCAACTTTTCTTTATTTATTATGAGAATTAAATTTTTCAGTTGATTTTTCATTTTTGGGACTTAGAAAAATTTTCGATTTTTTTTCTCATATATTCTGACTTTCTATGGGATTATTCATTTTCACACTTCTCATAATATACCTTTTAAACACATAAACAGCAAATGGCATTCTAGCGGGACTTAGAAAAATTTTCGAAATTTTCAAGAAAAAAAATTTTTCACATACACCTCAGTTTCATTGAGAAGTCTCTATTTCAAATGAATTTCACTTAAAAATCATATATATATTTTTTCCAATTGATTTTTTTATATTTCTAACTATTTCTGACTTTGAAAAAAATATCGAAATTTTTCTTTCAGTTTTTCTTTATTTATTATGAAAATTGAATTTTTCATTTTTCTTTCAACTTTTCTTTATTTATTATGAGAATTAAATTTTTCAGTTGATTTTTCATTTTTGGGACTTAGAAAAATTTTCGATTTTTTTTCTCATATATTCTGACTTTCTATGGGATTGTTCATTTACACACTTCTCATAATATACCTTTTAAACACACAAACAGCAAATGGCATTCTAGCGGGACTTAGAAAAATTTCGAAATTTTCAAGAAAAAAAATTTTTCACATACACCTCAGTTTCATTGAGAAGTCTCTATTTCAAATGAATTTCACTTAAAAATCATATATATATTTTTTCCAATTGATTTTTTTATATTTCTTACTATTTCTGACTTTGAAAAAAATATCGAAATTTTTCTTTCAATTTTTCTTTATTTATTATGAAAATTTAATTTTTCAGTTGATTTTTCATTTTTCTTTCAACTTTTCTTTATTTATTATGAGAATTATATTTTTCAGTTGATTTTTCATTTTTGGGACTTAGAAAAATTTTCGATTTTTTTTCTCATATATTCTGACTTTCTATGGGATTGTTCATTTTCACACTTCTCATAATATACCTTTTAAACACACAAACAGCAAATGGCATTCTAGCGGGACTTAGAAAAATTTTCGAAATTTTCAAGAAAAAAAATTTTTCACATACACCTCAGTTTCATTGAGAAGTCTCTATTTCAAATGAATTTCACTTAAAAATCATATATATATTTTTTCCAATTGATTTTTTTATATTTCTAACTATTTCTGACTTTGAAAAAAATATCGAAATTTTTCTTTCAGTTTTTCTTTATTTATTATGAAAATTGAATTTTTCATTTTTCTTTCAACTTTTCTTTATTTATTATGAGAATTAAATTTTTCAGTTGATTTTTCATTTTTGGGACTTAGAAAAATTTTCGATTTTTTTTCTCATATATTCTGACTTTCTATGGGATTGTTCATTTTCACACTTCTCATAATATACCTTTTAAACACACAAACAGCAAATGGCATTCTAGCGGGACTTAGAAAAATTTTCGAAATTTTCAAGAAAAAAAATTTTTCACATACACCTCAGTTTCATTGAGAAGTCTCTATTTCAAATGAATTTCACTTAAAAATCATATATATATTTTTTCCAATTGATTTTTTTATATTTCTAACTATTTCTGACTTTGAAAAAAATATCGAAATTTTTCTTTCAGTTTTTCTTTATTTATTATGAAAATTGAATTTTTCATTTTTCTTTCAACTTTTCTTTATTTATTATGAGAATTAAATTTTTCAGTTGATTTTTCATTTTTGGGACTTAGAAAATTTTTTGATTTTTTTTCTCATATATTCTGACTTTCTGTGGGATTGTTCATTTTCACACTTCTCATAATATACCTTTTAAACACACAAACAGCAAATGGCATTATAGCGGGACTTAGAAAAATTTTCGAAATTTTCAAGAAAAAAAATTTTTCACATACACCTCAGTTTCATTGAGAAGTCTCTATTTCAAATGAATTTCACTTAAAAATCATATATATATTTTTTCCAATTGATTTTTTTATATTTCTAACTATTTCTGACTTTGAAAAAAATATCGAAATTTTTCTTTCAGTTTTTCTTTATTTATTATGAAAATTGAAGTTTTCATTTTTCTTTCAACTTTTCTTTATTTATTATGAGAATTAAATTTTTCAGTTGATTTTTCATTTTTGGGACTTAGAAAAATTTTCGATTTTTTTTCTCATATATTCTGACTTTCTATGGGATTGTTCATTTTCACACTTCTCATAATATACCTTTTAAACACATAAACAGCAAATGGCATTCTAGCGGGACTTAGAAAAATTTTCGAAATTTTCAAGAAAAAAAATTTTTCACATACACCTCAGTTTCATTGAGAAGTCTCTATTTCAAATGAATTTCACTTAAAAATCATATATATATTTTTTCCAATTGATTTTTTTATATTTCTAACTATTTCTGACTTTGAAAAAAATATCGAAATTTTTCTTTCAGTTTTTCTTTATTTATTATGAAAATTGAATTTTTCATTTTTCTTTCAACTTTTCTTTATTTATTATGAGAATTAAATTTTTCAGTTGATTTTTCATTTTTGGGACTTAGAAAAATTTTCGATTTTTTTTCTCATATATTCTGACTTTCTATGGGATTGTTCATTTACACACTTCTCATAATATACCTTTTAAACACACAAACAGCAAATGGCATTCTAGCGGGACTTAGAAAAATTTCGAAATTTTCAAGAAAAAAAATTTTTCACATACACCTCAGTTTCATTGAGAAGTCTCTATTTCAAATGAATTTCACTTAAAAATCATATATATATTTTTTCCAATTGATTTTTTTATATTTCTTACTATTTCTGACTTTGAAAAAAATATCGAAATTTTTCTTTCAATTTTTCTTTATTTATTATGAAAATTTAATTTTTCAGTTGATTTTTCATTTTTCTTTCAACTTTTCTTTATTTATTATGAGAATTAAATTTTTCAGTTGATTTTTCATTTTTGGGACTTAGAAAAAATTTCGATTTTTTTTCTCATATATTCTGACTTTCTATGGGATTGTTCATTTTCACACTTCTCATAATATACCTTTTAAACACACAAACAGCAAATGGCATTATAGCGGGACTTAGAAAAATTTTCGAAATTTTCAAGAAAAAAAATTTTTCACATACACCTCAGTTTCATTGAGAAGTCTCTATTTCAAATGAATTTCACTTAAAAATCATATATATATTTTTTCCAATTGATTTTTTTATATTTCTAACTATTTCTGACTTTGAAAAAAATATCGAAATTTTTCTTTCAGTTTTTCTTTATTTATTATGAAAATTGAATTTTTCATTTTTCTTTCAACTTTTCTTTATTTATTATGAGAATTAAATTTTTCAGTTGATTTTTCATTTTTGGGACTTAGAAAAATATTCGATTTTTTTTCTCATATATTCTGACTTTCTATGGGATTGTTCATTTACACACTTCTCATAATATACCTTTTAAACACACAAACAGCAAATGGCATTCTAGCGGGACTTAGAAAAATTTCGAAATTTTCAAGAAAAAAAATTTTTCACATACACCTCAGTTTCATTGAGAAGTCTCTATTTCAAATGAATTTCACTTAAAAATCATATATATATTTTTTCCAATTGATTTTTTTATATTTCTTACTATTTCTGACTTTGAAAAAAATATCGAAATTTTTCTTTCAATTTTTCTTTATTTATTATGAAAATTTAATTTTTCAGTTGATTTTTCATTTTTCTTTCAACTTTTCTTTATTTATTATGAGAATTAAATTTTTCAGTTGATTTTTCATTTTTGGGACTTAGAAAAATTTTCGATTTTTTTTCTCATATATTCTGACTTTCTATGGGATTGTTCATTTTCACACTTCTCATAATATACCTTTTAAACACACAAACAGCAAATGGCATTATAGCGGGACTTAGAAAAATTTTCGAAATTTTCAAGAAAAAAAATTTTTCACATACACCTCAGTTTCATTGAGAAGTCTCTATTTCAAATGAATTTCACTTAAAAATCATATATATATTTTTTCCAATTGATTTTTTTATATTTCTAACTATTTCTGACTTTGAAAAAAATATCGAAATTTTTCTTTCAGTTTTTCTTTATTTATTATGAAAATTGAAGTTTTCATTTTTCTTTCAACTTTTCTTTATTTATTATGAGAATTAAATTTTTCAGTTGATTTTTCATTTTTGGGACTTAGAAAAATTTTCGATTTTTTTTCTCATATATTCTGACTTTCTATGGGATTGTTCATTTTCACACTTCTCATAATATACCTTTTAAACACATAAACAGCAAATGGCATTCTAGCGGGACTTAGAAAAATTTTCGAAATTTTCAAGAAAAAAAATTTTTCACATACACCTCAGTTTCATTGAGAAGTCTCTATTTCAAATGAATTTCACTTAAAAATCATATATATATTTTTTCCAATTGATTTTTTTATATTTCTAACTATTTCTGACTTTGAAAAAAATATCGAAATTTTTCTTTCAGTTTTTCTTTATTTATTATGAAAATTGAATTTTTCATTTTTCTTTCAACTTTTCTTTATTTATTATGAGAATTAAATTTTTCAGTTGATTTTTCATTTTTGGGACTTAGAAAAATTTTCGATTTTTTTTCTCATATATTCTGACTTTCTATGGGATTGTTCATTTACACACTTCTCATAATATACCTTTTAAACACACAAACAGCAAATGGCATTCTAGCGGGACTTAGAAAAATTTCGAAATTTTCAAGAAAAAAAATTTTTCACATACACCTCAGTTTCATTGAGAAGTCTCTATTTCAAATGAATTTCACTTAAAAATCATATATATATTTTTTCCAATTGATTTTTTTATATTTCTTACTATTTCTGACTTTGAAAAAAATATCGAAATTTTTCTTTCAATTTTTCTTTATTTATTATGAAAATTTAATTTTTCAGTTGATTTTTCATTTTTCTTTCAACTTTTCTTTATTTATTATGAGAATTAAATTTTTCAGTTGATTTTTCATTTTTGGGACTTAGAAAAATTTTCGATTTTTTTTCTCATATATTCTGACTTTCTATGGGATTGTTCATTTTCACACTTCTCATAATATACCTTTTAAACACACAAACAGCAAATGGCATTCTAGCGGGACTTAGAAAAATTTTCGAAATTTTCAAGAAAAAAAATTTTTCACATACACCTCAGTTTCATTGAGAAGTCTCTATTTCAAATGAATTTCACTTAAAAATCATATATATATTTTTTCCAATTGATTTTTTTATATTTCTAACTATTTCTGACTTTGAAAAAAATATCGAAATTTTTCTTTCAGTTTTTCTTTATTTATTATGAAAATTGAATTTTTCATTTTTCTTTCAACTTTTCTTTATTTATTATGAGAATTAAATTTTTCAGTTGATTTTTCATTTTTGGGACTTAGAAAAATTTTCGATTTTTTTTCTCATATATTCTGACTTTCTATGGGATTGTTCATTTTCACACTTCTCATAATATACCTTTTAAACACACAAACAGCAAATGGCATTCTAGCGGGACTTAGAAAAATTTTCGAAATTTTCAAGAAAAAAAATTTTTCACATACACCTCAGTTTCATTGAGAAGTCTCTATTTCAAATGAATTTCACTTAAAAATCATATATATATTTTTTCCAATTGATTTTTTTATATTTCTAACTATTTCTGACTTTGAAAAAAATATCGAAATTTTTCTTTCAGTTTTTCTTTATTTATTATGAAAATTGAATTTTTCATTTTTCTTTCAACTTTTCTTTATTTATTATGAGAATTAAATTTTTCAGTTGATTTTTCATTTTTGGGACTTAGAAAATTTTTTGATTTTTTTTCTCATATATTCTGACTTTCTGTGGGATTGTTCATTTTCACACTTCTCATAATATACCTTTTAAACACACAAACAGCAAATGGCATTATAGCGGGACTTAGAAAAATTTTCGAAATTTTCAAGAAAAAAAATTTTTCACATACACCTCAGTTTCATTGAGAAGTCTCTATTTCAAATGAATTTCACTTAAAAATCATATATATATTTTTTCCAATTGATTTTTTTATATTTCTAACTATTTCTGACTTTGAAAAAAATATCGAAATTTTTCTTTCAGTTTTTCTTTATTTATTATGAAAATTGAATTTTTCATTTTTCTTTCAACTTTTCTTTATTTATTATGAGAATTAAATTTTTCAGTTGATTTTTCATTTTTGGGACTTAGAAAAATTTTCGATTTTTTTTCTCATATATTCTGACTTTCTATGGGATTGTTCATTTTCACACTTCTCATAATATACCTTTTAAACACACAAACAGCAAATGGCATTCTAGCGGGACTTAGAAAAATTTTCGAAATTTTCAAGAAAAAAAATTTTTCACATACACCTCAGTTTCATTGAGAAGTCTCTATTTCAAATGAATTTCACTTAAAAATCATATATATATTTTTTCCAATTGATTTTTTTATATTTCTAACTATTTCTGACTTTGAAAAAAATATCGAAATTTTTCTTTCAGTTTTTCTTTATTTATTATGAAAATTGAAGTTTTCATTTTTCTTTCAACTTTTCTTTATTTATTATGAGAATTAAATTTTTCAGTTGATTTTTCATTTTTGGGACTTAGAAAAATTTTCGATTTTTTTTCTCATATATTCTGACTTTCTATGGGATTGTTCATTTTCACACTTCTCATAATATACCTTTTAAACACATAAACAGCAAATGGCATTCTAGCGGGACTTAGAAAAATTTTCGAAATTTTCAAGAAAAAAAATTTTTCACATACACCTCAGTTTCATTGAGAAGTCTCTATTTCAAATGAATTTCACTTAAAAATCATATATATATTTTTTCCAATTGATTTTTTTATATTTCTAACTATTTCTGACTTTGAAAAAAATATCGAAATTTTTCTTTCAGTTTTTCTTTATTTATTATGAAAATTGAATTTTTCATTTTTCTTTCAACTTTTCTTTATTTATTATGAGAATTAAATTTTTCAGTTGATTTTTCATTTTTGGGACTTAGAAAAATTTTCGATTTTTTTTCTCATATATTCTGACTTTCTATGGGATTGTTCATTTACACACTTCTCATAATATACCTTTTAAACACACAAACAGCAAATGGCATTCTAGCGGGACTTAGAAAAATTTCGAAATTTTCAAGAAAAAAAATTTTTCACATACACCTCAGTTTCATTGAGAAGTCTCTATTTCAAATGAATTTCACTTAAAAATCATATATATATTTTTTCCAATTGATTTTTTTATATTTCTTACTATTTCTGACTTTGAAAAAAATATCGAAATTTTTCTTTCAATTTTTCTTTATTTATTATGAAAATTTAATTTTTCAGTTGATTTTTCATTTTTCTTTCAACTTTTCTTTATTTATTATGAGAATTAAATTTTTCAGTTGATTTTTCATTTTTGGGACTTAGAAAAATTTTCGATTTTTTTTCTCATATATTCTGACTTTCTATGGGATTGTTCATTTTCACACTTCTCATAATATACCTTTTAAACACACAAACAGCAAATGGCATTCTAGCGGGACTTAGAAAAATTTTCGAAATTTTCAAGAAAAAAAATTTTTCACATACACCTCAGTTTCATTGAGAAGTCTCTATTTCAAATGAATTTCACTTAAAAATCATATATATATTTTTTCCAATTGATTTTTTTATATTTCTAACTATTTCTGACTTTGAAAAAAATATCGAAATTTTTCTTTCAGTTTTTCTTTATTTATTATGAAAATTGAATTTTTCATTTTTCTTTCAACTTTTCTTTATTTATTATGAGAATTAAATTTTTCAGTTGATTTTTCATTTTTGGGACTTAGAAAAATTTTCGATTTTTTTTCTCATATATTCTGACTTTCTATGGGATTGTTCATTTTCACACTTCTCATAATATACCTTTTAAACACACAAACAGCAAATGGCATTCTAGCGGGACTTAGAAAAATTTTCGAAATTTTCAAGAAAAAAAATTTTTCACATACACCTCAGTTTCATTGAGAAGTCTCTATTTCAAATGAATTTCACTTAAAAATCATATATATATTTTTTCCAATTGATTTTTTTATATTTCTAACTATTTCTGACTTTGAAAAAAATATCGAAATTTTTCTTTCAGTTTTTCTTTATTTATTATGAAAATTGAATTTTTCATTTTTCTTTCAACTTTTCTTTATTTATTATGAGAATTAAATTTTTCAGTTGATTTTTCATTTTTGGGACTTAGAAAATTTTTTGATTTTTTTTCTCATATATTCTGACTTTCTGTGGGATTGTTCATTTTCACACTTCTCATAATATACCTTTTAAACACACAAACAGCAAATGGCATTATAGCGGGACTTAGAAAAATTTTCGAAATTTTCAAGAAAAAAAATTTTTCACATACACCTCAGTTTCATTGAGAAGTCTCTATTTCAAATGAATTTCACTTAAAAATCATATATATATTTTTTCCAATTGATTTTTTTATATTTCTAACTATTTCTGACTTTGAAAAAAATATCGAAATTTTTCTTTCAGTTTTTCTTTATTTATTATGAAAATTGAATTTTTCATTTTTCTTTCAACTTTTCTTTATTTATTATGAGAATTAAATTTTTCAGTTGATTTTTCATTTTTGGGACTTAGAAAAATTTTCGATTTTTTTTCTCATATATTCTGACTTTCTATGGGATTGTTCATTTTCACACTTCTCATAATATACCTTTTAAACACACAAACAGCAAATGGCATTCTAGCGGGACTTAGAAAAATTTTCGAAATTTTCAAGAAAAAAAATTTTTCACATACACCTCAGTTTCATTGAGAAGTCTCTATTTCAAATGAATTTCACTTAAAAATCATATATATATTTTTTCCAATTGATTTTTTTATATTTCTAACTATTTCTGACTTTGAAAAAAATATCGAAATTTTTCTTTCAGTTTTTCTTTATTTATTATGAAAATTGAATTTTTCATTTTTCTTTCAACTTTTCTTTATTTATTATGAGAATTAAATTTTTCAGTTGATTTTTCATTTTTGGGACTTAGAAAATTTTTTGATTTTTTTTCTCATATATTCTGACTTTCTGTGGGATTGTTCATTTTCACACTTCTCATAATATACCTTTTAAACACACAAACAGCAAATGGCATTATAGCGGGACTTAGAAAAATTTTCGAAATTTTCAAGAAAAAAAATTTTTCACATACACCTCAGTTTCATTGAGAAGTCTCTATTTCAAATGAATTTCACTTAAAAATCATATATATATTTTTTCCAATTGATTTTTTTATATTTCTAACTATTTCTGACTTTGAAAAAAATATCGAAATTTTTCTTTCAGTTTTTCTTTATTTATTATGAAAATTGAATTTTTCATTTTTCTTTCAACTTTTCTTTATTTATTATGAGAATTAAATTTTTCAGTTGATTTTTCATTTTTGGGACTTAGAAAAATTTTCGATTTTTTTTCTCATATATTCTGACTTTCTATGGGATTGTTCATTTTCACACTTCTCATAATATACCTTTTAAACACATAAACAGCAAATGGCATTCTAGCGGGACTTAGAAAAATTTTCGAAATTTTCAAGAAAAAAAATTTTTCACATACACCTCAGTTTCATTGAGAAGTCTCTATTTCAAATGAATTTCACTTAAAAATCATATATATATTTTTTCCAATTGATTTTTTTATATTTCTAACTATTTCTGACTTTGAAAAAAATATCGAAATTTTTCTTTCAGTTTTTCTTTATTTATTATGAAAATTGAATTTTTCATTTTTCTTTCAACTTTTCTTTATTTATTATGAGAATTAAATTTTTCAGTTGATTTTTCATTTTTGGGACTTAGAAAAATTTTCGATTTTTTTTCTCATATATTCTGACTTTCTATGGGATTGTTCATTTACACACTTCTCATAATATACCTTTTAAACACACAAACAGCAAATGGCATTCTAGCGGGACTTAGAAAAATTTCGAAATTTTCAAGAAAAAAAATTTTTCACATACACCTCAGTTTCATTGAGAAGTCTCTATTTCAAATGAATTTCACTTAAAAATCATATATATATTTTTTCCAATTGATTTTTTTATATTTCTTACTATTTCTGACTTTGAAAAAAATATCGAAATTTTTCTTTCAATTTTTCTTTATTTATTATGAAAATTTAATTTTTCAGTTGATTTTTCATTTTTCTTTCAACTTTTCTTTATTTATTATGAGAATTATATTTTTCAGTTGATTTTTCATTTTTGGGACTTAGAAAAATTTTCGATTTTTTTTCTCATATATTCTGACTTTCTATGGGATTGTTCATTTTCACACTTCTCATAATATACCTTTTAAACACACAAACAGCAAATGGCATTCTAGCGGGACTTAGAAAAATTTCGAAATTTTCAAGAAAAAAAATTTTTCACATACACCTCAGTTTCATTGAGAAGTCTCTATTTCAAATGAATTTCACTTAAAAATCATATATATATTTTTTCCAATTGATTTTTTTATATTTCTAACTATTTCTGACTTTGAAAAAAATATCGAAATTTTTCTTTCAGTTTTTCTTTATTTATTATGAAAATTGAATTTTTCATTTTTCTTTCAACTTTTCTTTATTTATTATGAGAATTAAATTTTTCAGTTGATTTTTCATTTTTGGGACTTAGAAAAATTTTTGATTTTTTTTCTCATATATTCTGACTTTCTGTGGGATTGTTCATTTTCACGCTTCTCATAATATACCTTTTAAACACACAAACAGCAAATGGCATTATAGCGGGACTTAGAAAAATTTTCGAAATTTTCAAGAAAAAAAATTTTTCACATACACCTCAGTTTCATTGAGAAGTCTCTATTTCAAATGAATTTCACTTAAAAATCATATATATATTTTTTCCAATTGATTTTTTTATATTTCTAACTATTTCTGACTTTGAAAAAAATATCGAAATTTTTCTTTCAGTTTTTCTTTATTTATTATGAAAATTGAATTTTTCATTTTTCTTTCAACTTTTCTTTATTTATTATGAGAATTAAATTTTTCAGTTGATTTTTCATTTTTGGGACTTAGAAAAATTTTCGATTTTTTTTCTCATATATTCTGACTTTCTATGGGATTGTTCATTTTCACACTTCTCATAATATACCTTTTAAACACACAAACAGCAAATGGCATTCTAGCGGGACTTAGAAAAATTTTCGAAATTTTCAAGAAAAAAAATTTTTCACATACACCTCAGTTTCATTGAGAAGTCTCTATTTCAAATGAATTTCACTTAAAAATCATATATATATTTTTTCCAATTGATTTTTTTATATTTCTAACTATTTCTGACTTTGAAAAAAATATCGAAATTTTTCTTTCAGTTTTTCTTTATTTATTATGAAAATTGAATTTTTCATTTTTCTTTCAACTTTTCTTTATTTATTATGAGAATTAAATTTTTCAGTTGATTTTTCATTTTTGGGACTTAGAAAAATTTTCGATTTTTTTTCTCATATATTCTGACTTTCTATGGGATTGTTCATTTTCACACTTCTCATAATATACCTTTTAAACACACAAACAGCAAATGGCATTCTAGCGGGACTTAGAAAAATTTTCGAAATTTTCAAGAAAAAAAATTTTTCACATACACCTCAGTTTCATTGAGAAGTCTCTATTTCAAATGAATTTCACTTAAAAATCATATATATATTTTTTCCAATTGATTTTTTTATATTTCTAACTATTTCTGACTTTGAAAAAAATATCGAAATTTTTCTTTCAGTTTTTCTTTATTTATTATGAAAATTGAATTTTTCATTTTTCTTTCAACTTTTCTTTATTTATTATGAGAATTAAATTTTTCAGTTGATTTTTCATTTTTGGGACTTAGAAAATTTTTTGATTTTTTTTCTCATATATTCTGACTTTCTGTGGGATTGTTCATTTTCACACTTCTCATAATATACCTTTTAAACACACAAACAGCAAATGGCATTATAGCGGGACTTAGAAAAATTTTCGAAATTTTCAAGAAAAAAAATTTTTCACATACACCTCAGTTTCATTGAGAAGTCTCTATTTCAAATGAATTTCACTTAAAAATCATATATATATTTTTTCCAATTGATTTTTTTATATTTCTAACTATTTCTGACTTTGAAAAAAATATCGAAATTTTTCTTTCAGTTTTTCTTTATTTATTATGAAAATTGAATTTTTCATTTTTCTTTCAACTTTTCTTTATTTATTATGAGAATTAAATTTTTCAGTTGATTTTTCATTTTTGGGACTTAGAAAAATTTTCGATTTTTTTTCTCATATATTCTGACTTTCTATGGGATTGTTCATTTACACACTTCTCATAATATACCTTTTAAACACACAAACAGCAAATGGCATTCTAGCGGGACTTAGAAAAATTTCGAAATTTTCAAGAAAAAAAATTTTTCACATACACCTCAGTTTCATTGAGAAGTCTCTATTTCAAATGAATTTCACTTAAAAATCATATATATATTTTTTCCAATTGATTTTTTTATATTTCTTACTATTTCTGACTTTGAAAAAAATATCGAAATTTTTCTTTCAATTTTTCTTTATTTATTATGAAAATTTAATTTTTCAGTTGATTTTTCATTTTTCTTTCAACTTTTCTTTATTTATTATGAGAATTATATTTTTCAGTTGATTTTTCATTTTTGGGACTTAGAAAAATTTTCGATTTTTTTTCTCATATATTCTGACTTTCTATGGGATTGTTCATTTTCACACTTCTCATAATATACCTTTTAAACACACAAACAGCAAATGGCATTCTAGCGGGACTTAGAAAAATTTCGAAATTTTCAAGAAAAAAAATTTTTCACATACACCTCAGTTTCATTGAGAAGTCTCTATTTCAAATGAATTTCACTTAAAAATCATATATATATTTTTTCCAATTGATTTTTTTATATTTCTAACTATTTCTGACTTTGAAAAAAATATCGAAATTTTTCTTTCAGTTTTTCTTTATTTATTATGAAAATTGAATTTTTCATTTTTCTTTCAACTTTTCTTTATTTATTATGAGAATTAAATTTTTCAGTTGATTTTTCATTTTTGGGACTTAGAAAAATTTTTGATTTTTTTTCTCATATATTCTGACTTTCTGTGGGATTGTTCATTTTCACGCTTCTCATAATATACCTTTTAAACACACAAACAGCAAATGGCATTATAGCGGGACTTAGAAAAATTTTCGAAATTTTCAAGAAAAAAAATTTTTCACATACACCTCAGTTTCATTGAGAAGTCTCTATTTCAAATGAATTTCACTTAAAAATCATATATATATTTTTTCCAATTGATTTTTTTATATTTCTAACTATTTCTGACTTTGAAAAAAATATCGAAATTTTTCTTTCAGTTTTTCTTTATTTATTATGAAAATTGAATTTTTCATTTTTCTTTCAACTTTTCTTTATTTATTATGAGAATTAAATTTTTCAGTTGATTTTTCATTTTTGGGACTTAGAAAAATTTTCGATTTTTTTTCTCATATATTCTGACTTTCTATGGGATTGTTCATTTTCACACTTCTCATAATATACCTTTTAAACACATAAACAGCAAATGGCATTCTAGCGGGACTTAGAAAAATTTTCGAAATTTTCAAGAAAAAAAATTTTTCACATACACCTCAGTTTCATTGAGAAGTCTCTATTTCAAATGAATTTCACTTAAAAATCATATATATATTTTTTCCAATTGATTTTTTTATATTTCTAACTATTTCTGACTTTGAAAAAAATATCGAAATTTTTCTTTCAGTTTTTCTTTATTTATTATGAAAATTGAATTTTTCATTTTTCTTTCAACTTTTCTTTATTTATTATGAGAATTAAATTTTTCAGTTGATTTTTCATTTTTGGGACTTAGAAAAATTTTTGATTTTTTTTCTCATATATTCTGACTTTCTGTGGGATTGTTCATTTTCACGCTTCTCATAATATACCTTTTAAACACACAAACAGCAAATGGCATTATAGCGGGACTTAGAAAAATTTTCGAAATTTTCAAGAAAAAAATTTTTCACATACACCTCAGTTTCATTGAGAAGTCTCTATTTCAAATGAATTTCACTTAAAAATCATATATATATTTTTTCCAATTGATTTTTTTATATTTCTAACTATTTCTGACTTTGAAAAAAATATCGAAATTTTTCTTTCAGTTTTTCTTTATTTATTATGAAAATTGAATTTTTCATTTTTCTTTCAACTTTTCTTTATTTATTATGAGAATTAAATTTTTCAGTTGATTTTTCATTTTTGGGACTTAGAAAAATTTTCGATTTTTTTTCTCATATATTCTGACTTTCTATGGGATTGTTCATTTTCACACTTCTCATAATATACCTTTTAAACACATAAACAGCAAATGGCATTCTAGCGGGACTTAGAAAAATTTTCGAAATTTTCAAGAAAAAAAATTTTTCACATACACCTCAGTTTCATTGAGAAGTCTCTATTTCAAATGAATTTCACTTAAAAATCATATATATATTTTTTCCAATTGATTTTTTTATATTTCTAACTATTTCTGACTTTGAAAAAAATATCGAAATTTTTCTTTCAGTTTTTCTTTATTTATTATGAAAATTGAATTTTTCATTTTTCTTTCAACTTTTCTTTATTTATTATGAGAATTAAATTTTTCAGTTGATTTTTCATTTTTGGGACTTAGAAAAATTTTCGATTTTTTTTCTCATATATTCTGACTTTCTATGGGATTGTTCATTTACACACTTCTCATAATATACCTTTTAAACACACAAACAGCAAATGGCATTCTAGCGGGACTTTCGAAATTTTCAAGAAAAAAAATTTTTCACATACACCTCAGTTTCATTGAGAAGTCTCTATTTCAAATGAATTTCACTTAAAAATCATATATATATTTTTTCCAATTGATTTTTTTATATTTCTAACTATTTCTGACTTTGAAAAAAATATCGAAATTTTTCTTTCAGTTTTTCTTTATTTATTATGAAAATTGAATTTTTCATTTTTCTTTCAACTTTTCTTTATTTATTATGAGAATTATATTTTTCAGTTGATTTTTCATTTTTGGGACTTAGAAAAATTTTCGATTTTTTTTCTCATATATTCTGACTTTCTATGGGATTATTCATTTTCACACTTCTCATAATATACCTTTTAAACACACAAACAGCAAATGGCATTCTAGCGGGACTTAGAAAAATTTCGAAATTTTCAAGAAAAAAAATTTTTCACATACACCTCAGTTTCATTGAGAAGTCTCTATTTCAAATGAATTTCACTTAAAAATCATATATATATTTTTTCCAATTGATTTTTTTATATTTCTAACTATTTCTGACTTTGAAAAAAATATCGAAATTTTTCTTTCAGTTTTTCTTTATTTATTATGAAAATTGAATTTTTCATTTTTCTTTCAACTTTTCTTTATTTATTATGAGAATTAAATTTTTCAGTTGATTTTTCATTTTTGGGACTTAGAAAAATTTTTGATTTTTTTTCTCATATATTCTGACTTTCTGTGGGATTGTTCATTTTCACGCTTCTCATAATATACCTTTTAAACACACAAACAGCAAATGGCATTATAGCGGGACTTAGAAAAATTTTCGAAATTTTCAAGAAAAAAAATTTTTCACATACACCTCAGTTTCATTGAGAAGTCTCTATTTCAAATGAATTTCACTTAAAAATCATATATATATTTTTTCCAATTGATTTTTTTATATTTCTAACTATTTCTGACTTTGAAAAAAATATCGAAATTTTTCTTTCAGTTTTTCTTTATTTATTATGAAAATTGAATTTTTCATTTTTCTTTCAACTTTTCTTTATTTATTATGAGAATTAAATTTTTCAGTTGATTTTTCATTTTTGGGACTTAGAAAAATTTTCGATTTTTTTTCTCATATATTCTGACTTTCTATGGGATTGTTCATTTTCACACTTCTCATAATATACCTTTTAAACACATAAACAGCAAATGGCATTCTAGCGGGACTTAGAAAAATTTTCGAAATTTTCAAGAAAAAAAATTTTTCACATACACCTCAGTTTCATTGAGAAGTCTCTATTTCAAATGAATTTCACTTAAAAATCATATATATATTTTTTCCAATTGATTTTTTTATATTTCTAACTATTTCTGACTTTGAAAAAAATATCGAAATTTTTCTTTCAGTTTTTCTTTATTTATTATGAAAATTGAATTTTTCATTTTTCTTTCAACTTTTCTTTATTTATTATGAGAATTAAATTTTTCAGTTGACTTTTCATTTTTGGGACTTAGAAAAATTTTCGATTTTTTTTCTCATATATTCTGACTTTCTATGGGATTGTTCATTTACACACTTCTCATAATATACCTTTTAAACACACAAACAGCAAATGGCATTCTAGCGGGACTTTCGAAATTTTCAAGAAAAAAAATTTTTCACATACACCTCAGTTTCATTGAGAAGTCTCTATTTCAAATGAATTTCACTTAAAAATCATATATATATTTTTTCCAATTGATTTTTTTATATTTCTAACTATTTCTGACTTTGAAAAAAATATCGAAATTTTTCTTTCAGTTTTTCTTTATTTATTATGAAAATTGAATTTTTCATTTTTCTTTCAACTTTTCTTTATTTATTATGAGAATTAAATTTTTCAGTTGATTTTTCATTTTTGGGACTTAGAAAAATTTTCGATTTTTTTTCTCATATATTCTGACTTTCTATGGGATTGTTCATTTTCACACTTCTCATAATATACCTTTTAAACACACAAACAGCAAATGGCATTCTAGCGGGACTTAGAAAAATTTTCGAAATTTTCAAGAAAAAAAATTTTTCACATACACCTCAGTTTCATTGAGAAGTCTCTATTTCAAATGAATTTCACTTAAAAATCATATATATATTTTTTCCAATTGATTTTTTTATATTTCTAACTATTTCTGACTTTGAAAAAAATATCGAAATTTTTCTTTCAGTTTTTCTTTATTTATTATGAAAATTGAATTTTTCATTTTTCTTTCAACTTTTCTTTATTTATTATGAGAATTAAATTTTTCAGTTGATTTTTCATTTTTGGGACTTAGAAAAATTTTTGATTTTTTTTCTCATATATTCTGACTTTCTGTGGGATTGTTCATTTTCACACTTCTCATAATATACCTTTTAAACACACAAACAGCAAATGGCATTATAGCGGGACTTAGAAAAATTTTCGAAATTTTCAAGAAAAAAAATTTTTCACATACACCTCAGTTTCATTGAGAAGTCTCTATTTCAAATGAATTTCACTTAAAAATCATATATATATTTTTTCCAATTGATTTTTTTATATTTCTAACTATTTCTGACTTTGAAAAAAATATCGAAATTTTTCTTTCAGTTTTTCTTTATTTATTATGAAAATTGAATTTTTCATTTTTCTTTCAACTTTTCTTTATTTATTATGAGAATTAAATTTTTCAGTTGATTTTTCATTTTTGGGACTTAGAAAAATTTTCGATTTTTTTTCTCATATATTCTGACTTTCTATGGGATTGTTCATTTTCACACTTCTCATAATATACCTTTTAAACACATAAACAGCAAATGGCATTCTAGCGGGACTTAGAAAAATTTTCGAAATTTTCAAGAAAAAAAATTTTTCACATACACCTCAGTTTCATTGAGAAGTCTCTATTTCAAATGAATTTCACTTAAAAATCATATATATATTTTTTCCAATTGATTTTTTTATATTTCTAACTATTTCTGACTTTGAAAAAAATATCGAAATTTTTCTTTCAGTTTTTCTTTATTTATTATGAAAATTGAATTTTTCATTTTTCTTTCAACTTTTCTTTATTTATTATGAGAATTAAATTTTTCAGTTGATTTTTCATTTTTGGGACTTAGAAAAATTTTCGATTTTTTTTCTCATATATTCTGACTTTCTATGGGATTGTTCATTTACACACTTCTCATAATATACCTTTTAAACACACAAACAGCAAATGGCATTCTAGCGGGACTTAGAAAAATTTCGAAATTTTCAAGAAAAAAAATTTTTCACATACACCTCAGTTTCATTGAGAAGTCTCTATTTCAAATGAATTTCACTTAAAAATCATATATATATTTTTTCCAATTGATTTTTTTATATTTCTTACTATTTCTGACTTTGAAAAAAATATCGAAATTTTTCTTTCAATTTTTCTTTATTTATTATGAAAATTTAATTTTTCAGTTGATTTTTCATTTTTCTTTCAACTTTTCTTTATTTATTATGAGAATTATATTTTTCAGTTGATTTTTCATTTTTGGGACTTAGAAAAATTTTCGATTTTTTTTCTCATATATTCTGACTTTCTATGGGATTGTTCATTTTCACACTTCTCATAATATACCTTTTAAACACACAAACAGCAAATGGCATTCTAGCGGGACTTAGAAAAATTTTCGAAATTTTCAAGAAAAAAAATTTTTCACATACACCTCAGTTTCATTGAGAAGTCTCTATTTCAAATGAATTTCACTTAAAAATCATATATATATTTTTTCCAATTGATTTTTTTATATTTCTAACTATTTCTGACTTTGAAAAAAATATCGAAATTTTTCTTTCAGTTTTTCTTTATTTATTATGAAAATTGAATTTTTCATTTTTCTTTCAACTTTTCTTTATTTATTATGAGAATTAAATTTTTCAGTTGATTTTTCATTTTTGGGACTTAGAAAAATTTTCGATATTTTTTCTCATATATTCTGACTTTCTATGGGATTGCTCATTTTCACACTTCAGATAATATACCTTTTAAACACACAAACAGCAAATGGCATTCTAGCGGGACTTAGAAAAATTTTCGAAATTTTCAAGAAAAAAAATTTTTCACATACACCTCAGTTTCATTGAGAAGTCTCTATTTCAAATGAATTTCACTTAAAAATCATATATATATTTTTTCCAATTGATTTTTTTATATTTCTAACTATTTCTGACTTTGAAAAAAATATCGAAATTTTTCTTTCAGTTTTTCTTTATTTATTATGAAAATTGAATCTTTCATTTTTCTTTCAACTTTTCTTTATTTATTATGAGAATTAAATTTTTCAGTTGATTTTTCATTTTTGGGACTTAGAAAAATTTTCGATTTTTTTTCTCATATATTCTGACTTTCTATGGGATTGTTCATTTTCACACTTCTCATAATATACCTTTTAAACACACAAACAGCAAATGGCATTCTAGCGGGACTTAGAAAAATTTTCGAAATTTTCAAGAAAAAAAATTTTTCACATACACCTCAGTTTCATTGAGAAGTCTCTATTTCAAATGAATTTCACTTAAAAATCATATATATATTTTTTCCAATTGATTTTTTTATATTTCTAACTATTTCTGACTTTGAAAAAAATATCGAAATTTTTCTTTCAGTTTTTCTTTATTTATTATGAAAATTGAATTTTTCATTTTTCTTTCAACTTTTCTTTATTTATTATGAGAATTAAATTTTTCAGTTGATTTTTCATTTTTGGGACTTAGAAAAATTTTCGATTTTTTTTCTCATATATTCTGACTTTCTATGGGATTGTTCATTTTCACACTTCTCATAATATACCTTTTAAACACATAAACAGCAAATGGCATTCTAGCGGGACTTAGAAAAATTTTCGAAATTTTCAAGAAAAAAAATTTTTCACATACACCTCAGTTTCATTGAGAAGTCTCTATTTCAAATGAATTTCACTTAAAAATCATATATATATTTTTTCCAATTGATTTTTTTATATTTCTAACTATTTCTGACTTTGAAAAAAATATCGAAATTTTTCTTTCAGTTTTTCTTTATTTATTATGAAAATTGAATTTTTCATTTTTCTTTCAACTTTTCTTTATTTATTATGAGAATTAAATTTTTCAGTTGATTTTTCATTTTTGGGACTTAGAAAAATTTTCGATTTTTTTTCTCATATATTCTGACTTTCTATGGGATTGTTCATTTACACACTTCTCATAATATACCTTTTAAACACATAAACAGCAAATGGCATTCTAGCGGGACTTAGAAAAATTTTCGAAATTTTCAAGAAAAAAAATTTTTCACATACACCTCAGTTTCATTGAGAAGTCTCTATTTCAAATGAATTTCACTTAAAAATCATATATATATTTTTTCCAATTGATTTTTTTATATTTCTAACTATTTCTGACTTTGAAAAAAATATCGAAATTTTTCTTTCAGTTTTTCTTTATTTATTATGAAAATTGAATTTTTCATTTTTCTTTCAACTTTTCTTTATTTATTATGAGAATTAAATTTTTCAGTTGATTTTTCATTTTTGGGACTTAGAAAAATTTTTGATTTTTTTTCTCATATATTCTGACTTTCTGTGGGATTGTTCATTTTCACGCTTCTCATAATATACCTTTTAAACACACAAACAGCAAATGGCATTATAGCGGGACTTAGAAAAATTTTCGAAATTTTCAAGAAAAAAAATTTTTCACATACACCTCAGTTTCATTGAGAAGTCTCTATTTCAAATGAATTTCACTTAAAAATCATATATATATTTTTTCCAATTGATTTTTTTATATTTCTAACTATTTCTGACTTTGAAAAAAATATCGAAATTTTTCTTTCAGTTTTTCTTTATTTATTATGAAAATTGAATTTTTCATTTTTCTTTCAACTTTTCTTTATTTATTATGAGAATTAAATTTTTCAGTTGATTTTTCATTTTTGGGACTTAGAAAAATTTTCGATTTTTTTTCTCATATATTCTGACTTTCTATGGGATTGTTCATTTTCACACTTCTCATAATATACCTTTTAAACACATAAACAGCAAATGGCATTCTAGCGGGACTTAGAAAAATTTTCGAAATTTTCAAGAAAAAAAATTTTTCACATACACCTCAGTTTCATTGAGAAGTCTCTATTTCAAATGAATTTCACTTAAAAATCATATATATATTTTTTCCAATTGATTTTTTTATATTTCTAACTATTTCTGACTTTGAAAAAAATATCGAAATTTTTCTTTCAGTTTTTCTTTATTTATTATGAAAATTGAATTTTTCATTTTTCTTTCAACTTTTCTTTATTTATTATGAGAATTAAATTTTTCAGTTGATTTTTCATTTTTGGGACTTAGAAAAATTTTCGATTTTTTTTCTCATATATTCTGACTTTCTATGGGATTGTTCATTTACACACTTCTCATAATATACCTTTTAAACACACAAACAGCAAATGGCATTCTAGCGGGACTTTCGAAATTTTCAAGAAAAAAAATTTTTCACATACACCTCAGTTTCATTGAGAAGTCTCTATTTCAAATGAATTTCACTTAAAAATCATATATATATTTTTTCCAATTGATTTTTTTATATTTCTAACTATTTCTGACTTTGAAAAAAATATCGAAATTTTTCTTTCAGTTTTTCTTTATTTATTATGAAAATTGAATTTTTCATTTTTCTTTCAACTTTTCTTTATTTATTATGAGAATTATATTTTTCAGTTGATTTTTCATTTTTGGGACTTAGAAAAATTTTCGATTTTTTTTCTCATATATTCTGACTTTCTATGGGATTGTTCATTTTCACACTTCTCATAATATACCTTTTAAACACACAAACAGCAAATGGCATTCTAGCGGGACTTAGAAAAATTTCGAAATTTTCAAGAAAAAAAATTTTTCACATACACCTCAGTTTCATTGAGAAGTCTCTATTTCAAATGAATTTCACTTAAAAATCATATATATATTTTTTCCAATTGATTTTTTTATATTTCTAACTATTTCTGACTTTGAAAAAAATATCGAAATTTTTCTTTCAGTTTTTCTTTATTTATTATGAAAATTGAATTTTTCATTTTTCTTTCAACTTTTCTTTATTTATTATGAGAATTAAATTTTTCAGTTGATTTTTCATTTTTGGGACTTAGAAAAATTTTTGATTTTTTTTCTCATATATTCTGACTTTCTGTGGGATTGTTCATTTTCACGCTTCTCATAATATACCTTTTAAACACACAAACAGCAAATGGCATTATAGCGGGACTTAGAAAAATTTTCGAAATTTTCAAGAAAAAAAATTTTTCACATACACCTCAGTTTCATTGAGAAGTCTCTATTTCAAATGAATTTCACTTAAAAATCATATATATATTTTTTCCAATTGATTTTTTTATATTTCTAACTATTTCTGACTTTGAAAAAAATATCGAAATTTTTCTTTCAGTTTTTCTTTATTTATTATGAAAATTGAATTTTTCATTTTTCTTTCAACTTTTCTTTATTTATTATGAGAATTAAATTTTTCAGTTGATTTTTCATTTTTGGGACTTAGAAAAATTTTCGATTTTTTTTCTCATATATTCTGACTTTCTATGGGATTGTTCATTTACACACTTCTCATAATATACCTTTTAAACACACAAACAGCAAATGGCATTCTAGCGGGACTTTCGAAATTTTCAAGAAAAAAAATTTTTCACATACACCTCAGTTTCATTGAGAAGTCTCTATTTCAAATGAATTTCACTTAAAAATCATATATATATTTTTTCCAATTGATTTTTTTATATTTCTAACTATTTCTGACTTTGAAAAAAATATCGAAATTTTTCTTTCAGTTTTTCTTTATTTATTATGAAAATTGAATTTTTCATTTTTCTTTCAACTTTTCTTTATTTATTATGAGAATTATATTTTTCAGTTGATTTTTCATTTTTGGGACTTAGAAAAATTTTCGATTTTTTTTCTCATATATTCTGACTTTCTATGGGATTATTCATTTTCACACTTCTCATAATATACCTTTTAAACACACAAACAGCAAATGGCATTCTAGCGGGACTTAGAAAAATTTCGAAATTTTCAAGAAAAAAAATTTTTCACATACACCTCAGTTTCATTGAGAAGTCTCTATTTCAAATGAATTTCACTTAAAAATCATATATATATTTTTTCCAATTGATTTTTTTATATTTCTAACTATTTCTGACTTTGAAAAAAATATCGAAATTTTTCTTTCAGTTTTTCTTTATTTATTATGAAAATTGAATTTTTCATTTTTCTTTCAACTTTTCTTTATTTATTATGAGAATTAAATTTTTCAGTTGATTTTTCATTTTTGGGACTTAGAAAAATTTTTGATTTTTTTTCTCATATATTCTGACTTTCTGTGGGATTGTTCATTTTCACGCTTCTCATAATATACCTTTTAAACACACAAACAGCAAATGGCATTATAGCGGGACTTAGAAAAATTTTCGAAATTTTCAAGAAAAAAAATTTTTCACATACACCTCAGTTTCATTGAGAAGTCTCTATTTCAAATGAATTTCACTTAAAAATCATATATATATTTTTTCCAATTGATTTTTTTATATTTCTAACTATTTCTGACTTTGAAAAAAATATCGAAATTTTTCTTTCAGTTTTTCTTTATTTATTATGAAAATTGAATTTTTCATTTTTCTTTCAACTTTTCTTTATTTATTATGAGAATTAAATTTTTCAGTTGATTTTTCATTTTTGGGACTTAGAAAAATTTTCGATTTTTTTTCTCATATATTCTGACTTTCTATGGGATTGTTCATTTTCACACTTCTCATAATATACCTTTTAAACACATAAACAGCAAATGGCATTCTAGCGGGACTTAGAAAAATTTTCGAAATTTTCAAGAAAAAAAATTTTTCACATACACCTCAGTTTCATTGAGAAGTCTCTATTTCAAATGAATTTCACTTAAAAATCATATATATATTTTTTCCAATTGATTTTTTTATATTTCTAACTATTTCTGACTTTGAAAAAAATATCGAAATTTTTCTTTCAGTTTTTCTTTATTTATTATGAAAATTGAATTTTTCATTTTTCTTTCAACTTTTCTTTATTTATTATGAGAATTAAATTTTTCAGTTGATTTTTCATTTTTGGGACTTAGAAAAATTTTCGATTTTTTTTCTCATATATTCTGACTTTCTATGGGATTGTTCATTTACACACTTCTCATAATATACCTTTTAAACACACAAACAGCAAATGGCATTCTAGCGGGACTTTCGAAATTTTCAAGAAAAAAAATTTTTCACATACACCTCAGTTTCATTGAGAAGTCTCTATTTCAAATGAATTTCACTTAAAAATCATATATATATTTTTTCCAATTGATTTTTTTATATTTCTAACTATTTCTGACTTTGAAAAAAATATCGAAATTTTTCTTTCAGTTTTTCTTTATTTATTATGAAAATTGAATTTTTCATTTTTCTTTCAACTTTTCTTTATTTATTATGAGAATTAAATTTTTCAGTTGATTTTTCATTTTTGGGACTTAGAAAAATTTTCGATTTTTTTTCTCATATATTCTGACTTTCTATGGGATTGTTCATTTTCACACTTCTCATAATATACCTTTTAAACACACAAACAGCAAATGGCATTCTAGCGGGACTTAGAAAAATTTTCGAAATTTTCAAGAAAAAAAATTTTTCACATACACCTCAGTTTCATTGAGAAGTCTCTATTTCAAATGAATTTCACTTAAAAATCATATATATATTTTTTCCAATTGATTTTTTTATATTTCTAACTATTTCTGACTTTGAAAAAAATATCGAAATTTTTCTTTCAGTTTTTCTTTATTTATTATGAAAATTGAATTTTTCATTTTTCTTTCAACTTTTCTTTATTTATTATGAGAATTAAATTTTTCAGTTGATTTTTCATTTTTGGGACTTAGAAAAATTTTTGATTTTTTTTCTCATATATTCTGACTTTCTGTGGGATTGTTCATTTTCACACTTCTCATAATATACCTTTTAAACACACAAACAGCAAATGGCATTATAGCGGGACTTAGAAAAATTTTCGAAATTTTCAAGAAAAAAAATTTTTCACATACACCTCAGTTTCATTGAGAAGTCTCTATTTCAAATGAATTTCACTTAAAAATCATATATATATTTTTTCCAATTGATTTTTTTATATTTCTAACTATTTCTGACTTTGAAAAAAATATCGAAATTTTTCTTTCAGTTTTTCTTTATTTATTATGAAAATTGAATTTTTCATTTTTCTTTCAACTTTTCTTTATTTATTATGAGAATTAAATTTTTCAGTTGATTTTTCATTTTTGGGACTTAGAAAAATTTTCGATTTTTTTTCTCATATATTCTGACTTTCTATGGGATTGTTCATTTTCACACTTCTCATAATATACCTTTTAAACACATAAACAGCAAATGGCATTCTAGCGGGACTTAGAAAAATTTTCGAAATTTTCAAGAAAAAAAATTTTTCACATACACCTCAGTTTCATTGAGAAGTCTCTATTTCAAATGAATTTCACTTAAAAATCATATATATATTTTTTCCAATTGATTTTTTTATATTTCTAACTATTTCTGACTTTGAAAAAAATATCGAAATTTTTCTTTCAGTTTTTCTTTATTTATTATGAAAATTGAATTTTTCATTTTTCTTTCAACTTTTCTTTATTTATTATGAGAATTAAATTTTTCAGTTGATTTTTCATTTTTGGGACTTAGAAAAATTTTCGATTTTTTTTCTCATATATTCTGACTTTCTATGGGATTGTTCATTTACACACTTCTCATAATATACCTTTTAAACACACAAACAGCAAATGGCATTCTAGCGGGACTTAGAAAAATTTCGAAATTTTCAAGAAAAAAAATTTTTCACATACACCTCAGTTTCATTGAGAAGTCTCTATTTCAAATGAATTTCACTTAAAAATCATATATATATTTTTTCCAATTGATTTTTTTATATTTCTTACTATTTCTGACTTTGAAAAAAATATCGAAATTTTTCTTTCAATTTTTCTTTATTTATTATGAAAATTTAATTTTTCAGTTGATTTTTCATTTTTCTTTCAACTTTTCTTTATTTATTATGAGAATTATATTTTTCAGTTGATTTTTCATTTTTGGGACTTAGAAAAATTTTCGATTTTTTTTCTCATATATTCTGACTTTCTATGGGATTGTTCATTTTCACACTTCTCATAATATACCTTTTAAACACACAAACAGCAAATGGCATTCTAGCGGGACTTAGAAAAATTTTCGAAATTTTCAAGAAAAAAAATTTTTCACATACACCTCAGTTTCATTGAGAAGTCTCTATTTCAAATGAATTTCACTTAAAAATCATATATATATTTTTTCCAATTGATTTTTTTATATTTCTAACTATTTCTGACTTTGAAAAAAATATCGAAATTTTTCTTTCAGTTTTTCTTTATTTATTATGAAAATTGAATTTTTCATTTTTCTTTCAACTTTTCTTTATTTATTATGAGAATTAAATTTTTCAGTTGATTTTTCATTTTTGGGACTTAGAAAAATTTTCGATATTTTTTCTCATATATTCTGACTTTCTATGGGATTGCTCATTTTCACACTTCTCATAATATACCTTTTAAACACACAAACAGCAAATGGCATTCTAGCGGGACTTAGAAAAATTTTCGAAATTTTCAAGAAAAAAAATTTTTCACATACACCTCAGTTTCATTGAGAAGTCTCTATTTCAAATGAATTTCACTTAAAAATCATATATATATTTTTTCCAATTGATTTTTTTATATTTCTAACTATTTCTGACTTTGAAAAAAATATCGAAATTTTTCTTTCAGTTTTTCTTTATTTATTATGAAAATTGAATTTTTCATTTTTCTTTCAACTTTTCTTTATTTATTATGAGAATTAAATTTTTCAGTTGATTTTTCATTTTTGGGACTTAGAAAAATTTTCGATTTTTTTTCTCATATATTCTGACTTTCTATGGGATTGTTCATTTTCACACTTCTCATAATATACCTTTTAAACACACAAACAGCAAATGGCATTCTAGCGGGACTTAGAAAAATTTTCGAAATTTTCAAGAAAAAAAATTTTTCACATACACCTCAGTTTCATTGAGAAGTCTCTATTTCAAATGAATTTCACTTAAAAATCATATATATATTTTTTCCAATTGATTTTTTTATATTTCTAACTATTTCTGACTTTGAAAAAAATATCGAAATTTTTCTTTCAGTTTTTCTTTATTTATTATGAAAATTGAATTTTTCATTTTTCTTTCAACTTTTCTTTATTTATTATGAGAATTAAATTTTTCAGTTGATTTTTCATTTTTGGGACTTAGAAAAATTTTCGATTTTTTTTCTCATATATTCTGACTTTCTATGGGATTGTTCATTTTCACACTTCTCATAATATACCTTTTAAACACATAAACAGCAAATGGCATTCTAGCGGGACTTAGAAAAATTTTCGAAATTTTCAAGAAAAAAAATTTTTCACATACACCTCAGTTTCATTGAGAAGTCTCTATTTCAAATGAATTTCACTTAAAAATCATATATATATTTTTTCCAATTGATTTTTTTATATTTCTAACTATTTCTGACTTTGAAAAAAATATCGAAATTTTTCTTTCAGTTTTTCTTTATTTATTATGAAAATTGAATTTTTCATTTTTCTTTCAACTTTTCTTTATTTATTATGAGAATTAAATTTTTCAGTTGATTTTTCATTTTTGGGACTTAGAAAAATTTTCGATTTTTTTTCTCATATATTCTGACTTTCTATGGGATTGTTCATTTACACACTTCTCATAATATACCTTTTAAACACACAAACAGCAAATGGCATTCTAGCGGGACTTAGAAAAATTTCGAAATTTTCAAGAAAAAAAATTTTTCACATACACCTCAGTTTCATTGAGAAGTCTCTATTTCAAATGAATTTCACTTAAAAATCATATATATATTTTTTCCAATTGATTTTTTTATATTTCTTACTATTTCTGACTTTGAAAAAAATATCGAAATTTTTCTTTCAATTTTTCTTTATTTATTATGAAAATTTAATTTTTCAGTTGATTTTTCATTTTTCTTTCAACTTTTCTTTATTTATTATGAGAATTATATTTTTCAGTTGATTTTTCATTTTTGGGACTTAGAAAAATTTTCGATTTTTTTTCTCATATATTCTGACTTTCTATGGGATTGTTCATTTTCACACTTCTCATAATATACCTTTTAAACACACAAACAGCAAATGGCATTCTAGCGGGACTTAGAAAAATTTTCGAAATTTTCAAGAAAAAAAATTTTTCACATACACCTCAGTTTCATTGAGAAGTCTCTATTTCAAATGAATTTCACTTAAAAATCATATATATATTTTTTCCAATTGATTTTTTTATATTTCTAACTATTTCTGACTTTGAAAAAAATATCGAAATTTTTCTTTCAGTTTTTCTTTATTTATTATGAAAATTGAATTTTTCATTTTTCTTTCAACTTTTCTTTATTTATTATGAGAATTAAATTTTTCAGTTGATTTTTCATTTTTGGGACTTAGAAAAATTTTTGATTTTTTTTCTCATATATTCTGACTTTCTGTGGGATTGTTCATTTTCACACTTCTCATAATATACCTTTTAAACACACAAACAGCAAATGGCATTATAGCGGGACTTAGAAAAATTTTCGAAATTTTCAAGAAAAAAAATTTTTCACATACACCTCAGTTTCATTGAGAAGTCTCTATTTCAAATGAATTTCACTTAAAAATCATATATATATTTTTTCCAATTGATTTTTTTATATTTCTAACTATTTCTGACTTTGAAAAAAATATCGAAATTTTTCTTTCAGTTTTTCTTTATTTATTATGAAAATTGAATTTTTCATTTTTCTTTCAACTTTTCTTTATTTATTATGAGAATTAAATTTTTCAGTTGATTTTTCATTTTTGGGACTTAGAAAAATTTTTGATTTTTTTTCTCATATATTCTGACTTTCTGTGGGATTGTTCATTTTCACACTTCTCATAATATACCTTTTAAACACACAAACAGCAAATGGCATTATAGCGGGACTTAGAAAAATTTTCGAAATTTTCAAGAAAAAAAATTTTTCACATACACCTCAGTTTCATTGAGAAGTCTCTATTTCAAATGAATTTCACTTAAAAATCATATATATATTTTTTCCAATTGATTTTTTTATATTTCTAACTATTTCTGACTTTGAAAAAAATATCGAAATTTTTCTTTCAGTTTTTCTTTATTTATTATGAAAATTGAATTTTTCATTTTTCTTTCAACTTTTCTTTATTTATTATGAGAATTAAATTTTTCAGTTGATTTTTCATTTTTGGGACTTAGAAAAATTTTTGATTTTTTTTCTCATATATTCTGACTTTCTGTGGGATTGTTCATTTTCACACTTCTCATAATATACCTTTTAAACACACAAACAGCAAATGGCATTATAGCGGGACTTAGAAAAATTTTCGAAATTTTCAAGAAAAAAAATTTTTCACATACACCTCAGTTTCATTGAGAAGTCTCTATTTCAAATGAATTTCACTTAAAAATCATATATATATTTTTTCCAATTGATTTTTTTATATTTCTAACTATTTCTGACTTTGAAAAAAATATCGAAATTTTTCTTTCAGTTTTTCTTTATTTATTATGAAAATTGAATTTTTCATTTTTCTTTCAACTTTTCTTTATTTATTATGAGAATTAAATTTTTCAGTTGATTTTTCATTTTTGGGACTTAGAAAAATTTTCGATTTTTTTTCTCATATATTCTGACTTTCTATGGGATTGTTCATTTTCACACTTCTCATAATATACCTTTTAAACACACAAACAGCAAATGGCATTCTAGCGGGACTTAGAAAAATTTTCGAAATTTTCAAGAAAAAAAATTTTTCACATACACCTCAGTTTCATTGAGAAGTCTCTATTTCAAATGAATTTCACTTAAAAATCATATATATATTTTTTCCAATGGATTTTTTTATATTTCTAACTATTTCTGACTTTGAAAAAAATATCGAAATTTTTCTTTCAGTTTTTCTTTATTTATTATGAAAATTGAATTTTTCATTTTTCTTTCAACTTTTCTTTATTTATTATGAGAATTAAATTTTTCAGTTGATTTTTCATTTTTGGGACTTAGAAAAATTTTCGATTTTTTTTCTCATATATTCTGACTTTCTATGGGATTGTTCATTTTCACACTTCTCATAATATACCTTTTAAACACATAAACAGCAAATGGCATTCTAGCGGGACTTAGAAAAATTTTCGAAATTTTCAAGAAAAAAAATTTTTCACATACACCTCAGTTTCATTGAGAAGTCTCTATTTCAAATGAATTTCACTTAAAAATCATATATATATTTTTTCCAATTGATTTTTTTATATTTCTAACTATTTCTGACTTTGAAAAAAATATCGAAATTTTTCTTTCAGTTTTTCTTTATTTATTATGAAAATTGAATTTTTCATTTTTCTTTCAACTTTTCTTTATTTATTATGAGAATTAAATTTTTCAGTTGATTTTTCATTTTTGGGACTTAGAAAAATTTTCGATTTTTTTTCTCATATATTCTGACTTTCTATGGGATTGTTCATTTACACACTTCTCATAATATACCTTTTAAACACACAAACAGCAAATGGCATTCTAGCGGGACTTAGAAAAATTTCGAAATTTTCAAGAAAAAAAATTTTTCACATACACCTCAGTTTCATTGAGAAGTCTCTATTTCAAATGAATTTCACTTAAAAATCATATATATATTTTTTCCAATTGATTTTTTTATATTTCTTACTATTTCTGACTTTGAAAAAAATATCGAAATTTTTCTTTCAATTTTTCTTTATTTATTATGAAAATTTAATTTTTCAGTTGATTTTTCATTTTTCTTTCAACTTTTCTTTATTTATTATGAGAATTATATTTTTCAGTTGATTTTTCATTTTTGGGACTTAGAAAAATTTTCGATTTTTTTTCTCATATATTCTGACTTTCTATGGGATTGTTCATTTTCACACTTCTCATAATATACCTTTTAAACACACAAACAGCAAATGGCATTCTAGCGGGACTTAGAAAAATTTTCGAAATTTTCAAGAAAAAAAATTTTTCACATACACCTCAGTTTCATTGAGAAGTCTCTATTTCAAATGAATTTCACTTAAAAATCATATATATATTTTTTCCAATTGATTTTTTTATATTTCTAACTATTTCTGACTTTGAAAAAAATATCGAAATTTTTCTTTCAGTTTTTCTTTATTTATTATGAAAATTGAATTTTTCATTTTTCTTTCAACTTTTCTTTATTTATTATGAGAATTAAATTTTTCAGTTGATTTTTCATTTTTGGGACTTAGAAAAATTTTTGATTTTTTTTCTCATATATTCTGACTTTCTGTGGGATTGTTCATTTTCACACTTCTCATAATATACCTTTTAAACACACAAACAGCAAATGGCATTATAGCGGGACTTAGAAAAATTTTCGAAATTTTCAAGAAAAAAAATTTTTCACATACACCTCAGTTTCATTGAGAAGTCTCTATTTCAAATGAATTTCACTTAAAAATCATATATATATTTTTTCCAATTGATTTTTTTATATTTCTAACTATTTCTGACTTTGAAAAAAATATCGAAATTTTTCTTTCAGTTTTTCTTTATTTATTATGAAAATTGAATTTTTCATTTTTCTTTCAACTTTTCTTTATTTATTATGAGAATTAAATTTTTCAGTTGATTTTTCATTTTTGGGACTTAGAAAAATTTTCGATTTTTTTTCTCATATATTCTGACTTTCTATGGGATTGTTCATTTACACACTTCTCATAATATACCTTTTAAACACACAAACAGCAAATGGCATTCTAGCGGGACTTAGAAAAATTTCGAAATTTTCAAGAAAAAAAATTTTTCACATACACCTCAGTTTCATTGAGAAGTCTCTATTTCAAATGAATTTCACTTAAAAATCATATATATATTTTTTCCAATTGATTTTTTTATATTTCTTACTATTTCTGACTTTGAAAAAAATATCGAAATTTTTCTTTCAATTTTTCTTTATTTATTATGAAAATTTAATTTTTCAGTTGATTTTTCATTTTTCTTTCAACTTTTCTTTATTTATTATGAGAATTAAATTTTTCAGTTGATTTTTCATTTTTGGGACTTAGAAAAATTTTCGATTTTTTTTCTCATATATTCTGACTTTCTATGGGATTGTTCATTTTCACACTTCTCATAATATACCTTTTAAACACATAAACAGCAAATGGCATTCTAGCGGGACTTAGAAAAATTTTCGAAATTTTCAAGAAAAAAAATTTTTCACATACACCTCAGTTTCATTGAGAAGTCTCTATTTCAAATGAATTTCACTTAAAAATCATATATATATTTTTTCCAATTGATTTTTTTATATTTCTAACTATTTCTGACTTTGAAAAAAATATCGAAATTTTTCTTTCAGTTTTTCTTTATTTATTATGAAAATTGAATTTTTCATTTTTCTTTCAACTTTTCTTTATTTATTATGAGAATTAAATTTTTCAGTTGATTTTTCATTTTTGGGACTTAGAAAAATTTTCGATTTTTTTTCTCATATATTCTGACTTTCTATGGGATTGTTCATTTACACACTTCTCATAATATACCTTTTAAACACACAAACAGCAAATGGCATTCTAGCGGGACTTAGAAAAATTTCGAAATTTTGAAGAAAAAAAATTTTTCACATACACTTCAGTTTCATTGAGAAGTCTCTATTTCAAATGAATTTCACTTAAAAATCATATATATATTTTTTCCAATTGATTGTTTTATATTTCTTACTATTTCTGACTTTGAAAAAAATATCGAAATTTTTCTTTCAATTTTTCTTTATTTATTATGAAAATCTAATTTTTCAGTTGATTTTTCATTTTTCTTTCAACTTTTCTTTATTTATTATGAGAATTATATTTTTCAGTTGATTTTTCATTTTTGGGACTTAGAAAAATTTTCGATTTTTTTTCTCATATATTCTGACTTTCTATGGGATTGTTCATTTTCACACTTCTCATAATATACCTTTTAAACACACAAACAGCAAATGGCATTCTAGCGGGACTTAGAAAAATTTCGAAATTTTCAAGAAAAAAAATTTTTCACATACACCTCAGTTTCATTGAGAAGTCTCTATTTCAAATGAATTTCACTTAAAAATCATATATATATTTTTTCCAATTGATTTTTTTATATTTCTTACTATTTCTGACTTTGAAAAAAATATCGAAATTTTTCTTTCAGTTTTTCTTTATTTATTATGAAAATTGAATTTTTCATTTTTCTTTCAACTTTTCTTTATTTATTATGAGAATTAAATTTTTCAGTTGATTTTTCATTTTTGGGACTTAGAAAAATTTTCGATTTTTTTTCTCATATATTCTGACTTTCTATGGGATTGTTCATTTTCACACTTCTCATAATATACCTTTTAAACACACAAACAGCAAATGGCATTCTAGCGGGACTTAGAAAAATTTCGAAATTTTCAAGAAAAAAAATTTTTCACATACACCTCAGTTTCATTGAGAAGTCTCTATTTCAAATGAATTTCACTTAAAAATCATATATATATTTTTTCCAATTGATTTTTTTATATTTCTTACTATTTCTGACTTTGAAAAAAATATCGAAATTTTTCTTTCAGTTTTTCTTTATTTATTATGAAAATTGAATTTTTCATTTTTCTTTCAACTTTTCTTTATTTATTATGAGAATTAAATTTTTCAGTTGATTTTTCATTTTTGGGACTTAGAAAAATTTTCGATTTTTTTTCTCATATATTCTGACTTTCTATGGGATTGTTCATTTTCACACTTCTCATAATATAACTTTTAACCACACAAACAGCAAATGGCATTCTAGCGGGACTTAGAAAAATTTTCGAAATTTTCAAGAAAAAAAATTTTTCACATACACCTCAGTTTCATTGAGAAGTCTCTATTTCAAATGAATTTCACTTAAAAATCATATATATATTTTTTCCAATTGATTTTTTTATATTTCTAACTATTTCTGACTTTGAAAAAAATATCGAAATTTTTCTTTCAGTTTTTCTTTATTTATTATGAAAATTGAATTTTTCATTTTTCTTTCAACTTTTCTTTATTTATTATGAGAATTAAATTTTTCAGTTGATTTTTCATTTTTGGGACTTAGAAAAATTTTTGATTTTTTTTCTCATATATTCTGACTTTCTGTGGGATTGTTCATTTTCACACTTCTCATAATATACCTTTTAAACACACAAACAGCAAATGGCATTATAGCGGGACTTAGAAAAATTTTCGAAATTTTCAAGAAAAAAAATTTTTCACATACACCTCAGTTTCATTGAGAAGTCTCTATTTCAAATGAATTTCACTTAAAAATCATATATATATTTTTTCCAATTGATTTTTTTATATTTCTAACTATTTCTGACTTTGAAAAAAATATCGAAATTTTTCTTTCAGTTTTTCTTTATTTATTATGAAAATTGAATTTTTCATTTTTCTTTCAACTTTTCTTTATTTATTATGAGAATTAAATTTTTCAGTTGATTTTTCATTTTTGGGACTTAGAAAAATTTTCGATTTTTTTTCTCATATATTCTGACTTTCTATGGGATTGTTCATTTTCACACTTCTCATAATATACCTTTTAAACACACAAACAGCAAATGGCATTCTAGCGGGACTTAGAAAAATTTTCGAAATTTTCAAGAAAAAAAATTTTTCACATACACCTCAGTTTCATTGAGAAGTCTCTATTTCAAATGAATTTCACTTAAAAATCATATATATATTTTTTCCAATTGATTTTTTTATATTTCTAACTATTTCTGACTTTGAAAAAAATATCGAAATTTTTCTTTCAGTTTTTCTTTATTTATTATGAAAATTGAATTTTTCATTTTTCTTTCAACTTTTCTTTATTTATTATGAGAATTAAATTTTTCAGTTGATTTTTCATTTTTGGGACTTAGAAAAATTTTTGATTTTTTTTCTCATATATTCTGACTTTCTGTGGGATTGTTCATTTTCACACTTCTCATAATATACCTTTTAAACACACAAACAGCAAATGGCATTATAGCGGGACTTAGAAAAATTTTCGAAATTTTCAAGAAAAAAAATTTTTCACATACACCTCAGTTTCATTGAGAAGTCTCTATTTCAAATGAATTTCACTTAAAAATCATATATATATTTTTTCCAATTGATTTTTTTATATTTCTAACTATTTCTGACTTTGAAAAAAATATCGAAATTTTTCTTTCAGTTTTTCTTTATTTATTATGAAAATTGAATTTTTCATTTTTCTTTCAACTTTTCTTTATTTATTATGAGAATTAAATTTTTCAGTTGATTTTTCATTTTTGGGACTTAGAAAAATTTTCGATTTTTTTTCTCATATATTCTGACTTTCTATGGGATTGTTCATTTTCACACTTCTCATAATATACCTTTTAAACACACAAACAGCAAATGGCATTCTAGCGGGACTTAGAAAAATTTTCGAAATTTTCAAGAAAAAAAATTTTTCACATACACCTCAGTTTCATTGAGAAGTCTCTATTTCAAATGAATTTCACTTAAAAATCATATATATATTTTTTCCAATTGATTTTTTTATATTTCTAACTATTTCTGACTTTGAAAAAAATATCGAAATTTTTCTTTCAGTTTTTCTTTATTTATTATGAAAATTGAATTTTTCATTTTTCTTTCAACTTTTCTTTATTTATTATGAGAATTAAATTTTTCAGTTGATTTTTCATTTTTGGGACTTAGAAAAATTTTCGATTTTTTTTCTCATATATTCTGACTTTCTATGGGATTGTTCATTTTCACACTTCTCATAATATACCTTTTAAACACATAAACAGCAAATGGCATTCTAGCGGGACTTAGAAAAATTTTCGAAATTTTCAAGAAAAAAAATTTTTCACATACACCTCAGTTTCATTGAGAAGTCTCTATTTCAAATGAATTTCACTTAAAAATCATATATATATTTTTTCCAATTGATTTTTTTATATTTCTAACTATTTCTGACTTTGAAAAAAATATCGAAATTTTTCTTTCAGTTTTTCTTTATTTATTATGAAAATTGAATTTTTCATTTTTCTTTCAACTTTTCTTTATTTATTATGAGAATTAAATTTTTCAGTTGATTTTTCATTTTTGGGACTTAGAAAAATTTTCGATTTTTTTTCTCATATATTCTGACTTTCTATGGGATTGTTCATTTACACACTTCTCATAATATACCTTTTAAACACACAAACAGCAAATGGCATTCTAGCGGGACTTAGAAAAATTTCGAAATTTTCAAGAAAAAAGTTTTTCACATACACCTCAGTTTCATTGAGAAGTCTCTATTTCAAATGAATTTCACTTAAAAATCATATATATATTTTTTCCAATTGATTTTTTTATATTTCTTACTATTTCTGACTTTGAAAAAAATATCGAAATTTTTCTTTCAATTTTTCTTTATTTATTATGAAAATTTAATTTTTCAGTTGATTTTTCATTTTTCTTTCAACTTTTCTTTATTTATTATGAGAATTATATTTTTCAGTTGATTTTTCATTTTTGGGACTTAGAAAAATTTTCGATTTTTTTTCTCATATATTCTGACTTTCTATGGGATTGTTCATTTTCACACTTCTCATAATATACCTTTTAAACACACAAACAGCAAATGGCATTCTAGCGGGACTTAGAAAAATTTTCGAAATTTTCAAGAAAAAAAATTTTTCACATACACCTCAGTTTCATTGAGAAGTCTCTATTTCAAATGAATTTCACTTAAAAATCATATATATATTTTTTCCAATTGATTTTTTTATATTTCTAACTATTTCTGACTTTGAAAAAAATATCGAAATTTTTCTTTCAGTTTTTCTTTATTTATTATGAAAATTGAATTTTTCATTTTTCTTTCAACTTTTCTTTATTTATTATGAGAATTAAATTTTTCAGTTGATTTTTCATTTTTGGGACTTAGAAAAATTTTCGATTTTTTTTCTCATATATTCTGACTTTCTATGGGATTGTTCATTTTCACACTTCTCATAATATACCTTTTAAACACATAAACAGCAAATGGCATTCTAGCGGGACTTAGAAAAATTTTCGAAATTTTCAAGAAAAAAAATTTTTCACATACACCTCAGTTTCATTGAGAAGTCTCTATTTCAAATGAATTTCACTTAAAAATCATATATATATTTTTTCCAATTGATTTTTTTATATTTCTAACTATTTCTGACTTTGAAAAAAATATCGAAATTTTTCTTTCAGTTTTTCTTTATTTATTATGAAAATTGAATTTTTCATTTTTCTTTCAACTTTTCTTTATTTATTATGAGAATTAAATTTTTCAGTTGATTTTTCATTTTTGGGACTTAGAAAAATTTTCGATTTTTTTTCTCATATATTCTGACTTTCTATGGGATTGTTCATTTTCACACTTCTCATAATATACCTTTTAAACACATAAACAGCAAATGGCATTCTAGCGGGACTTAGAAAAATTTTCGAAATTTTCAAGAAAAAAAATTTTTCACATACACCTCAGTTTCATTGAGAAGTCTCTATTTCAAATGAATTTCACTTAAAAATCATATATATATTTTTTCCAATTGATTTTTTTATATTTCTAACTATTTCTGACTTTGAAAAAAATATCGAAATTTTTCTTTCAGTTTTTCTTTATTTATTATGAAAATTGAATTTTTCATTTTTCTTTCAACTTTTCTTTATTTATTATGAGAATTAAATTTTTCAGTTGATTTTTCATTTTTGGGACTTAGAAAAATTTTCGATTTTTTTTCTCATATATTCTGACTTTCTATGGGATTGTTCATTTACACACTTCTCATAATATACCTTTTAAACACACAAACAGCAAATGGCATTCTAGCGGGACTTAGAAAAATTTCGAAATTTTCAAGAAAAAAGTTTTTCACATACACCTCAGTTTCATTGAGAAGTCTCTATTTCAAATGAATTTCACTTAAAAATCATATATATATTTTTTCCAATTGATTTTTTTATATTTCTTACTATTTCTGACTTTGAAAAAAATATCGAAATTTTTCTTTCAATTTTTCTTTATTTATTATGAAAATTTAATTTTTCAGTTGATTTTTCATTTTTCTTTCAACTTTTCTTTATTTATTATGAGAATTATATTTTTCAGTTGATTTTTCATTTTTGGGACTTAGAAAAATTTTCGATTTTTTTTCTCATATATTCTGACTTTCTATGGGATTGTTCATTTTCACACTTCTCATAATATACCTTTTAAACACACAAACAGCAAATGGCATTCTAGCGGGACTTAGAAAAATTTTCGAAATTTTCAAGAAAAAAAATTTTTCACATACACCTCAGTTTCATTGAGAAGTCTCTATTTCAAATGAATTTCACTTAAAAATCATATATATATTTTTTCCAATTGATTTTTTTATATTTCTAACTATTTCTGACTTTGAAAAAAATATCGAAATTTTTCTTTCAGTTTTTCTTTATTTATTATGAAAATTGAATTTTTCATTTTTCTTTCAACTTTTCTTTATTTATTATGAGAATTAAATTTTTCAGTTGATTTTTCATTTTTGGGACTTAGAAAAATTTTCGATTTTTTTTCTCATATATTCTGACTTTCTATGGGATTGTTCATTTTCACACTTCTCATAATATACCTTTTAAACACATAAACAGCAAATGGCATTCTAGCGGGACTTAGAAAAATTTTCGAAATTTTCAAGAAAAAAAATTTTTCACATACACCTCAGTTTCATTGAGAAGTCTCTATTTCAAATGAATTTCACTTAAAAATCATATATATATTTTTTCCAATTGATTTTTTTATATTTCTAACTATTTCTGACTTTGAAAAAAATATCGAAATTTTTCTTTCAGTTTTTCTTTATTTATTATGAAAATTGAATTTTTCATTTTTCTTTCAACTTTTCTTTATTTATTATGAGAATTAAATTTTTCAGTTGATTTTTCATTTTTGGGACTTAGAAAAATTTTCGATTTTTTTTCTCATATATTCTGACTTTCTATGGGATTGTTCATTTACACACTTCTCATAATATACCTTTTAAACACACAAACAGCAAATGGCATTCTAGCGGGACTTAGAAAAATTTCGAAATTTTCAAGAAAAAAGTTTTTCACATACACCTCAGTTTCATTGAGAAGTCTCTATTTCAAATGAATTTCACTTAAAAATCATATATATATTTTTTCCAATTGATTTTTTTATATTTCTTACTATTTCTGACTTTGAAAAAAATATCGAAATTTTTCTTTCAATTTTTCTTTATTTATTATGAAAATTTAATTTTTCAGTTGATTTTTCATTTTTCTTTCAACTTTTCTTTATTTATTATGAGAATTATATTTTTCAGTTGATTTTTCATTTTTGGGACTTAGAAAAATTTTCGATTTTTTTTCTCATATATTCTGACTTTCTATGGGATTGTTCATTTTCACACTTCTCATAATATACCTTTTAAACACACAAACAGCAAATGGCATTCTAGCGGGACTTAGAAAAATTTTCGAAATTTTCAAGAAAAAAAATTTTTCACATACACCTCAGTTTCATTGAGAAGTCTCTATTTCAAATGAATTTCACTTAAAAATCATATATATATTTTTTCCAATTGATTTTTTTATATTTCTAACTATTTCTGACTTTGAAAAAAATATCGAAATTTTTCTTTCAGTTTTTCTTTATTTATTATGAAAATTGAATTTTTCATTTTTCTTTCAACTTTTCTTTATTTATTATGAGAATTAAATTTTTCAGTTGATTTTTCATTTTTGGGACTTAGAAAAATTTTTGATTTTTTTTCTCATATATTCTGACTTTCTGTGGGATTGTTCATTTTCACACTTCTCATAATATACCTTTTAAACACACAAACAGCAAATGGCATTATAGCGGGACTTAGAAAAATTTTCGAAATTTTCAAGAAAAAAAATTTTTCACATACACCTCAGTTTCATTGAGAAGTCTCTATTTCAAATGAATTTCACTTAAAAATCATATATATATTTTTTCCAATTGATTTTTTTATATTTCTAACTATTTCTGACTTTGAAAAAAATATCGAAATTTTTCTTTCAGTTTTTCTTTATTTATTATGAAAATTGAATTTTTCATTTTTCTTTCAACTTTTCTTTATTTATTATGAGAATTAAATTTTTCAGTTGATTTTTCATTTTTGGGACTTAGAAAAATTTTCGATTTTTTTTCTCATATATTCTGACTTTCTATGGGATTGTTCATTTACACACTTCTCATAATATACCTTTTAAACACACAAACAGCAAATGGCATTCTAGCGGGACTTAGAAAAATTTCGAAATTTTCAAGAAAAAAAATTTTTCACATACACCTCAGTTTCATTGAGAAGTCTCTATTTCAAATGAATTTCACTTAAAAATCATATATATATTTTTTCCAATTGATTGTTTTATATTTCTTACTATTTCTGACTTTGAAAAAAATATCGAAATTTTTCTTTCAATTTTTCTTTATTTATTATGAAAATCTAATTTTTCAGTTGATTTTTCATTTTTCTTTCAACTTTTCTTTATTTATTATGAGAATTATATTTTTCAGTTGATTTTTCATTTTTGGGACTTAGAAAAATTTTCGATTTTTTTTCTCATATATTCTGACTTTCTATGGGATTGTTCATTTTCACACTTCTCATAATATACCTTTTAAACACACAAACAGCAAATGGCATTCTAGCGGGACTTAGAAAAATTTCGAAATTTTCAAGAAAAAAAATTTTTCACATACACCTCAGTTTCATTGAGAAGTCTCTATTTCAAATGAATTTCACTTAAAAATCATATATATATTTTTTCCAATTGATTTTTTTATATTTCTAACTATTTCTGACTTTGAAAAAAATATCGAAATTTTTCTTTCAGTTTTTCTTTATTTATTATGAAAATTGAATTTTTCATTTTTCTTTCAACTTTTCTTTATTTATTATGAGAATTAAATTTTTCAGTTGATTTTTCATTTTTGGGACTTAGAAAAATTTTCGATTTTTTTTCTCATATATTCTGACTTTCTATGGGATTGTTCATTTACACACTTCTCATAATATACCTTTTAAACACACAAACAGCAAATGGCATTCTAGCGGGACTTAGAAAAATTTCGAAATTTTCAAGAAAAAAAATTTTTCACATACACCTCAGTTTCATTGAGAAGTCTCTATTTCAAATGAATTTCACTTAAAAATCATATATATATTTTTTCCAATTGATTGTTTTATATTTCTTACTATTTCTGACTTTGAAAAAAATATCGAAATTTTTCTTTCAATTTTTCTTTATTTATTATGAAAATCTAATTTTTCAGTTGATTTTTCATTTTTCTTTCAACTTTTCTTTATTTATTATGAGAATTATATTTTTCAGTTGATTTTTCATTTTTGGGACTTAGAAAAATTTTCGATTTTTTTTCTCATATATTCTGACTTTCTATGGGATTGTTCATTTTCACACTTCTCATAATATACCTTTTAAACACACAAACAGCAAATGGCATTCTAGCGGGACTTAGAAAAATTTCGAAATTTTCAAGAAAAAAAATTTTTCACATACACCTCAGTTTCATTGAGAAGTCTCTATTTCAAATGAATTTCACTTAAAAATCATATATATATTTTTTCCAATTGATTTTTTTATATTTCTAACTATTTCTGACTTTGAAAAAAATATCGAAATTTTTCTTTCAGTTTTTCTTTATTTATTATGAAAATTGAATTTTTCATTTTTCTTTCAACTTTTCTTTATTTATTATGAGAATTAAATTTTTCAGTTGATTTTTCATTTTTGGGACTTAGAAAAATTTTTGATTTTTTTTCTCATATATTCTGACTTTCTGTGGGATTGTTCATTTTCACACTTCTCATAATATACCTTTTAAACACACAAACAGCAAATGGCATTATAGCGGGACTTAGAAAAATTTTCGAAATTTTCAAGAAAAAAAATTTTTCACATACACCTCAGTTTCATTGAGAAGTCTCTATTTCAAATGAATTTCACTTAAAAATCATATATATATTTTTTCCAATTGATTTTTTTATATTTCTAACTATTTCTGACTTTGAAAAAAATATCGAAATTTTTCTTTCAATTTTTCTTTATTTATTATGAAAATTTAATTTTTCAGTTGATTTTTCATTTTTCTTTCAACTTTTCTTTATTTATTATGAGAATTAAATTTTTCAGTTGATTTTTCGTTTTTGGGACTTAGAAAAATTTTTGATTTTTTTTCTCATATATTCTGACTTTCTATGGGATTGTTCATTTTCACACTTCTCATAATATACCTTTTAAACACACAAACAGCAAATGGCATTATAGCGGGACTTAGAAAAATTTTCGAAATTTTCAAGAAAAAAAATTTTTCACATACACCTCAGTTTCATTGAGAAGTCTCTATTTCAAATGAATTTCACTTAAAAATCATATATATATTTTTTCCAATTGATTTTTTTATATTTCTTACTATTTCTGACTTTGAAAAAAATATCGAAATTTTTCTTTATTTATTATGAAAATTTAATTTTTCAGTTGATTTTTCATTTTTCTTTCAACTTTTCTTTATTTATTATGAGAATTATATTTTTCAGTTGATTTTTCATTTTTGGGACTTAGAAAAATTTTCGATTTTTTTTCTCATATATTCTGACTTTCTATGGGATTGTTCATTTTCACACTTCTCATAATATACCTTTTAAACACACAAACAGCAAATGGCATTCTAGCGGGACTTAGAAAAATTTTCGAAATTTTCAAGAAAAAAAATTTTTCACATACACCTCAGTTTCATTGAGAAGTCTCTATTTCAAATGAATTTCACTTAAAAATCATATATATATTTTTTCCAATTGATTTTTTTATATTTCTAACTATTTCTGACTTTGAAAAAATATCGAAATTTTTCTTTCAGTTTTTCTTTATTTATTATGAAAATTGAATTTTTCATTTTTCTTTCAACTTTTCTTTATTTATTATGAGAATTAAATTTTTCAGTTGATTTTTCATTTTTGGGACTTAGAAAAATTTTCGATTTTTTTTCTCATATATTCTGACTTTCTATGGGATTGTTCATTTTCACACTTCTCATAATATACCTTTTAAACACACAAACAGCAAATGGCATTCTAGCGGGACTTAGAAAAATTTTCGAAATTTTCAAGAAAAAAAATTTTTCACATACACCTCAGTTTCATTGAGAAGTCTCTATTTCAAATGAATTTCACTTAAAAATCATATATATATTTTTTCCAATTGATTTTTTTATATTTCTAACTATTTCTGACTTTGAAAAAAATATCGAAATTTTTCTTTCAGTTTTTCTTTATTTATTATGAAAATTGAATTTTTCATTTTTCTTTCAACTTTTCTTTATTTATTATGAGAATTAAATTTTTCAGTTGATTTTTCATTTTTGGGACTTAGAAAAATTTTCGATTTTTTTTCTCATATATTCTGACTTTCTATGGGATTGTTCATTTTCACACTTCTCATAATATACCTTTTAAACACACAAACAGCAAATGGCATTCTAGCGGGACTTAGAAAAATTTTCGAAATTTTCAAGAAAAAAAATTTTTCACATACACCTCAGTTTCATTGAGAAGTCTCTATTTCAAATGAATTTCACTTAAAAATCATATATATATTTTTTCCAATTGATTGTTTTATATTTCTTACTATTTCTGACTTTGAAAAAAATATCGAAATTTTTCTTTCAATTTTTCTTTATTTATTATGAAAATCTAATTTTTCAGTTGATTTTTCATTTTTCTTTCAACTTTTCTTTATTTATTATGAGAATTATATTTTTCAGTTGATTTTTCATTTTTGGGACTTAGAAAAATTTTCGATTTTTTTTCTCATATATTCTGACTTTCTATGGGATTGTTCATTTTCACACTTCTCATAATATACCTTTTAAACACACAAACAGCAAATGGCATTCTAGCGGGACTTAGAAAAATTTCGAAATTTTCAAGAAAAAAAATTTTTCACATACACCTCAGTTTCATTGAGAAGTCTCTATTTCAAATGAATTTCACTTAAAAATCATATATATATTTTTTCCAATTGATTTTTTTATATTTCTTACTATTTCTGACTTTGAAAAAAATATCGAAATTTTTCTTTCAGTTTTTCTTTATTTATTATGAAAATTGAATTTTTCATTTTTCTTTCAACTTTTCTTTATTTATTATGAGAATTAAATTTTTCAGTTGATTTTTCATTTTTGGGACTTAGAAAAATTTTCGATTTTTTTTCTCATATATTCTGACTTTCTATGGGATTGTTCATTTTCACACTTCTCATAATATACCTTTTAAACACACAAACAGCAAATGGCATTCTAGCGGGACTTAGAAAAATTTTCGAAATTTTCAAGAAAAAAAATTTTTCACATACACCTCAGTTTCATTGAGAAGTCTCTATTTCAAATGAATTTCACTTAAAAATCATATATATATTTTTTCCAATTGATTTTTTTATATTTCTAACTATTTCTGACTTTGAAAAAAATATCGAAATTTTTCTTTCAGTTTTTCTTTATTTATTATGAAAATTGAATTTTTCATTTTTCTTTCAACTTTTCTTTATTTATTATGAGAATTAAATTTTTCAGTTGATTTTTCATTTTTGGGACTTAGAAAAATTTTTGATTTTTTTTCTCATATATTCTGACTTTCTGTGGGATTGTTCATTTTCACACTTCTCATAATATACCTTTTAAACACACAAACAGCAAATGGCATTATAGCGGGACTTAGAAAAATTTTCGAAATTTTCAAGAAAAAAAATTTTTCACATACACCTCAGTTTCATTGAGAAGTCTCTATTTCAAATGAATTTCACTTAAAAATCATATATATATTTTTTCCAATTGATTTTTTTATATTTCTAACTATTTCTGACTTTGAAAAAAATATCGAAATTTTTCTTTCAATTTTTCTTTATTTATTATGAAAATTTAATTTTTCAGTTGATTTTTCATTTTTCTTTCAACTTTTCTTTATTTATTATGAGAATTAAATTTTTCAGTTGATTTTTCGTTTTTGGGACTTAGAAAAATTTTTGATTTTTTTTCTCATATATTCTGACTTTCTATGGGATTGTTCATTTTCACACTTCTCATAATATACCTTTTAAACACACAAACAGCAAATGGCATTATAGCGGGACTTAGAAAAATTTTCGAAATTTTCAAGAAAAAAAATTTTTCACATACACCTCAGTTTCATTGAGAAGTCTCTATTTCAAATGAATTTCACTTAAAAATCATATATATATTTTTTCCAATTGATTTTTTTATATTTCTAACTATTTCTGACTTTGAAAAAAATATCGAAATTTTTCTTTCAATTTTTCTTTATTTATTATGAAAATTTAATTTTTCAGTTGATTTTTCATTTTTCTTTCAACTTTTCTTTATTTATTATGAGAATTATATTTTTCAGTTGATTTTTCATTTTTGGGACTTAGAAAAATTTTCGATTTTTTTTCTCATATATTCTGACTTTCTATGGGATTGTTCATTTTCACACTTCTCATAATATACCTTTTAAACACACAAACAGCAAATGGCATTCTAGCGGGACTTAGAAAAATTTCGAAATTTTCAAGAAAAAAAATTTTTCACATACACCTCAGTTTCATTGAGAAGTCTCTATTTCAAATGAATTTCACTTAAAAATCATATATATATTTTTTCCAATTGATTTTTTTATATTTCTAACTATTTCTGACTTTGAAAAAAATATCGAAATTTTTCTTTCAGTTTTTCTTTATTTATTATGAAAATTGAATTTTTCATTTTTCTTTCAACTTTTCTTTATTTATTATGAGAATTAAATTTTTCAGTTGATTTTTCATTTTTGGGACTTAGAAAAATTTTTGATTTTTTTTCTCATATATTCTGACTTTCTGTGGGATTGTTCATTTTCACACTTCTCATAATATACCTTTTAAACACACAAACAGCAAATGGCATTATAGCGGGACTTAGAAAAATTTTCGAAATTTTCAAGAAAAAAAATTTTTCACATACACCTCAGTTTCATTGAGAAGTCTCTATTTCAAATGAATTTCACTTAAAAATCATATATATATTTTTTCCAATTGATTTTTTTATATTTCTAACTATTTCTGACTTTGAAAAAAATATCGAAATTTTTCTTTCAATTTTTCTTTATTTATTATGAAAATTTAATTTTTCAGTTGATTTTTCATTTTTCTTTCAACTTTTCTTTATTTATTATGAGAATTAAATTTTTCAGTTGATTTTTCGTTTTTGGGACTTAGAAAAATTTTTGATTTTTTTTCTCATATATTCTGACTTTCTATGGGATTGTTCATTTTCACACTTCTCATAATATACCTTTTAAACACACAAACAGCAAATGGCATTATAGCGGGACTTAGAAAAATTTTCGAAATTTTCAAGAAAAAAAATTTTTCACATACACCTCAGTTTCATTGAGAAGTCTCTATTTCAAATGAATTTCACTTAAAAATCATATATATATTTTTTCCAATTGATTTTTTTATATTTCTTACTATTTCTGACTTTGAAAAAAATATCGAAATTTTTCTTTATTTATTATGAAAATTTAATTTTTCAGTTGATTTTTCATTTTTCTTTCAACTTTTCTTTATTTATTATGAGAATTATATTTTTCAGTTGATTTTTCATTTTTGGGACTTAGAAAAATTTTCGATTTTTTTTCTCATATATTCTGACTTTCTATGGGATTGTTCATTTTCACACTTCTCATAATATACCTTTTAAACACACAAACAGCAAATGGCATTCTAGCGGGACTTAGAAAAATTTTCGAAATTTTCAAGAAAAAAAATTTTTCACATACACCTCAGTTTCATTGAGAAGTCTCTATTTCAAATGAATTTCACTTAAAAATCATATATATATTTTTTCCAATTGATTTTTTTATATTTCTAACTATTTCTGACTTTGAAAAAATATCGAAATTTTTCTTTCAGTTTTTCTTTATTTATTATGAAAATTGAATTTTTCATTTTTCTTTCAACTTTTCTTTATTTATTATGAGAATTAAATTTTTCAGTTGATTTTTCATTTTTGGGACTTAGAAAAATTTTCGATTTTTTTTCTCATATATTCTGACTTTCTATGGGATTGTTCATTTTCACACTTCTCATAATATACCTTTTAAACACACAAACAGCAAATGGCATTCTAGCGGGACTTAGAAAAATTTTCGAAATTTTCAAGAAAAAAAATTTTTCACATACACCTCAGTTTCATTGAGAAGTCTCTATTTCAAATGAATTTCACTTAAAAATCATATATATATTTTTTCCAATTGATTTTTTTATATTTCTAACTATTTCTGACTTTGAAAAAAATATCGAAATTTTTCTTTCAGTTTTTCTTTATTTATTATGAAAATTGAATTTTTCATTTTTCTTTCAACTTTTCTTTATTTATTATGAGAATTAAATTTTTCAGTTGATTTTTCATTTTTGGGACTTAGAAAAATTTTCGATTTTTTTTCTCATATATTCTGACTTTCTATGGGATTGTTCATTTTCACACTTCTCATAATATACCTTTTAAACACACAAACAGCAAATGGCATTCTAGCGGGACTTAGAAAAATTTTCGAAATTTTCAAGAAAAAAAATTTTTCACATACACCTCAGTTTCATTGAGAAGTCTCTATTTCAAATGAATTTCACTTAAAAATCATATATATATTTTTTCCAATTGATTGTTTTATATTTCTTACTATTTCTGACTTTGAAAAAAATATCGAAATTTTTCTTTCAATTTTTCTTTATTTATTATGAAAATCTAATTTTTCAGTTGATTTTTCATTTTTCTTTCAACTTTTCTTTATTTATTATGAGAATTATATTTTTCAGTTGATTTTTCATTTTTGGGACTTAGAAAAATTTTCGATTTTTTTTCTCATATATTCTGACTTTCTATGGGATTGTTCATTTTCACACTTCTCATAATATACCTTTTAAACACACAAACAGCAAATGGCATTCTAGCGGGACTTAGAAAAATTTCGAAATTTTCAAGAAAAAAAATTTTTCACATACACCTCAGTTTCATTGAGAAGTCTCTATTTCAAATGAATTTCACTTAAAAATCATATATATATTTTTTCCAATTGATTTTTTTATATTTCTTACTATTTCTGACTTTGAAAAAAATATCGAAATTTTTCTTTCAGTTTTTCTTTATTTATTATGAAAATTGAATTTTTCATTTTTCTTTCAACTTTTCTTTATTTATTATGAGAATTAAATTTTTCAGTTGATTTTTCATTTTTGGGACTTAGAAAAATTTTCGATTTTTTTTCTCATATATTCTGACTTTCTATGGGATTGTTCATTTTCACACTTCTCATAATATACCTTTTAAACACACAAACAGCAAATGGCATTCTAGCGGGACTTAGAAAAATTTTCGAAATTTTCAAGAAAAAAAATTTTTCACATACACCTCAGTTTCATTGAGAAGTCTCTATTTCAAATGAATTTCACTTAAAAATCATATATATATTTTTTCCAATTGATTTTTTTATATTTCTAACTATTTCTGACTTTGAAAAAAATATCGAAATTTTTCTTTCAGTTTTTCTTTATTTATTATGAAAATTGAATTTTTCATTTTTCTTTCAACTTTTCTTTATTTATTATGAGAATTAAATTTTTCAGTTGATTTTTCATTTTTGGGACTTAGAAAAATTTTTGATTTTTTTTCTCATATATTCTGACTTTCTGTGGGATTGTTCATTTTCACACTTCTCATAATATACCTTTTAAACACACAAACAGCAAATGGCATTATAGCGGGACTTAGAAAAATTTTCGAAATTTTCAAGAAAAAAAATTTTTCACATACACCTCAGTTTCATTGAGAAGTCTCTATTTCAAATGAATTTCACTTAAAAATCATATATATATTTTTTCCAATTGATTTTTTTATATTTCTAACTATTTCTGACTTTGAAAAAAATATCGAAATTTTTCTTTCAATTTTTCTTTATTTATTATGAAAATTTAATTTTTCAGTTGATTTTTCATTTTTCTTTCAACTTTTCTTTATTTATTATGAGAATTAAATTTTTCAGTTGATTTTTCGTTTTTGGGACTTAGAAAAATTTTTGATTTTTTTTCTCATATATTCTGACTTTCTATGGGATTGTTCATTTTCACACTTCTCATAATATACCTTTTAAACACACAAACAGCAAATGGCATTATAGCGGGACTTAGAAAAATTTTCGAAATTTTCAAGAAAAAAAATTTTTCACATACACCTCAGTTTCATTGAGAAGTCTCTATTTCAAATGAATTTCACTTAAAAATCATATATATATTTTTTCCAATTGATTTTTTTATATTTCTAACTATTTCTGACTTTGAAAAAAATATCGAAATTTTTCTTTCAATTTTTCTTTATTTATTATGAAAATTTAATTTTTCAGTTGATTTTTCATTTTTCTTTCAACTTTTCTTTATTTATTATGAGAATTAAATTTTTCAGTTGATTTTTCGTTTTTGGGACTTAGAAAAATTTTTGATTTTTTTTCTCATATATTCTGACTTTCTGTGGGATTGTTCATTTTCACACTTCTCATAATATACCTTTTAAACACACAAACAGCAAATGGCATTATAGCGGGACTTAGAAAAATTTTCGAAATTTTCAAGAAAAAAAATTTTTCACATACACCTCAGTTTCATTGAGAAGTCTCTATTTCAAATGAATTTCACTTAAAAATCATATATATATTTTTTCCAATTGATTTTTTTATATTTCTAACTATTTCTGACTTTGAAAAAAATATCGAAATTTTTCTTTCAATTTTTCTTTATTTATTATGAAAATTTAATTTTTCAGTTGATTTTTCATTTTTCTTTCAACTTTTCTTTATTTATTATGAGAATTAAATTTTTCAGTTGATTTTTCGTTTTTGGGACTTAGAAAAATTTTTGATTTTTTTTCTCATATATTCTGACTTTCTATGGGATTGTTCATTTTCACACTTCTCATAATATACCTTTTAAACACACAAACAGCAAATGGCATTATAGCGGGACTTAGAAAAATTTTCGAAATTTTCAAGAAAAAAAATTTTTCACATACACCTCAGTTTCATTGAGAAGTCTCTATTTCAAATGAATTTCACTTAAAAATCATATATATATTTTTTCCAATTGATTTTTTTATATTTCTAACTATTTCTGACTTTGAAAAAATATCGAAATTTTTCTTTCAGTTTTTCTTTATTTATTATGAAAATTGAATTTTTCATTTTTCTTTCAACTTTTCTTTATTTATTATGAGAATTAAATTTTTCAGTTGATTTTTCATTTTTGGGACTTAGAAAAATTTTCGATTTTTTTTCTCATATATTCTGACTTTCTATGGGATTGTTCATTTTCACACTTCTCATAATATACCTTTTAAACACACAAACAGCAAATGGCATTCTAGCGGGACTTAGAAAAATTTTCGAAATTTTCAAGAAAAAAAATTTTTCACATACACCTCAGTTTCATTGAGAAGTCTCTATTTCAAATGAATTTCACTTAAAAATCATATATATATTTTTTCCAATTGATTTTTTTATATTTCTAACTATTTCTGACTTTGAAAAAAATATCGAAATTTTTCTTTCAGTTTTTCTTTATTTATTATGAAAATTGAATTTTTCATTTTTCTTTCAACTTTTCTTTATTTATTATGAGAATTAAATTTTTCAGTTGATTTTTCATTTTTGGGACTTAGAAAAATTTTTGATTTTTTTTCTCATATATTCTGACTTTCTGTGGGATTGTTCATTTTCACACTTCTCATAATATACCTTTTAAACACACAAACAGCAAATGGCATTATAGCGGGACTTAGAAAAATTTTCGAAATTTTCAAGAAAAAAAATTTTTCACATACACCTCAGTTTCATTGAGAAGTCTCTATTTCAAATGAATTTCACTTAAAAATCATATATATATTTTTTCCAATTGATTTTTTTATATTTCTAACTATTTCTGACTTTGAAAAAAATATCGAAATTTTTCTTTCAATTTTTCTTTATTTATTATGAAAATTTAATTTTTCAGTTGATTTTTCATTTTTCTTTCAACTTTTCTTTATTTATTATGAGAATTAAATTTTTCAGTTGATTTTTCGTTTTTGGGACTTAGAAAAATTTTTGATTTTTTTTCTCATATATTCTGACTTTCTATGGGATTGTTCATTTTCACACTTCTCATAATATACCTTTTAAACACACAAACAGCAAATGGCATTATAGCGGGACTTAGAAAAATTTTCGAAATTTTCAAGAAAAAAAATTTTTCACATACACCTCAGTTTCATTGAGAAGTCTCTATTTCAAATGAATTTCACTTAAAAATCATATATATATTTTTTCCAATTGATTTTTTTATATTTCTTACTATTTCTGACTTTGAAAAAAATATCGAAATTTTTCTTTCAATTTTTCTTTATTTATTATGAAAATTTAATTTTTCAGTTGATTTTTCATTTTTCTTTCAACTTTTCTTTATTTATTATGAGAATTATATTTTTCAGTTGATTTTTCATTTTTGGGACTTAGAAAAATTTTCGATTTTTTTTCTCATATATTCTGACTTTCTATGGGATTGTTCATTTTCACACTTCTCATAATATACCTTTTAAACACACAAACAGCAAATGGCATTCTAGCGGGACTTAGAAAAATTTTCGAAATTTTCAAGAAAAAAAATTTTTCACATACACCTCAGTTTCATTGAGAAGTCTCTATTTCAAATGAATTTCACTTAAAAATCATATATATATTTTTTCCAATTGATTTTTTTATATTTCTAACTATTTCTGACTTTGAAAAAATATCGAAATTTTTCTTTCAGTTTTTCTTTATTTATTATGAAAATTGAATTTTTCATTTTTCTTTCAACTTTTCTTTATTTATTATGAGAATTAAATTTTTCAGTTGATTTTTCATTTTTGGGACTTAGAAAAATTTTCGATTTTTTTTCTCATATATTCTGACTTTCTATGGGATTGTTCATTTTCACACTTCTCATAATATACCTTTTAAACACACAAACAGCAAATGGCATTCTAGCGGGACTTAGAAAAATTTTCGAAATTTTCAAGAAAAAAAATTTTTCACATACACCTCAGTTTCATTGAGAAGTCTCTATTTCAAATGAATTTCACTTAAAAATCATATATATATTTTTTCCAATTGATTTTTTTATATTTCTAACTATTTCTGACTTTGAAAAAAATATCGAAATTTTTCTTTCAGTTTTTCTTTATTTATTATGAAAATTGAATTTTTCATTTTTCTTTCAACTTTTCTTTATTTATTATGAGAATTAAATTTTTCAGTTGATTTTTCATTTTTGGGACTTAGAAAAATTTTCGATTTTTTTTCTCATATATTCTGACTTTCTATGGGATTGTTCATTTTCACACTTCTCATAATATACCTTTTAAACACACAAACAGCAAATGGCATTCTAGCGGGACTTAGAAAAATTTTCGAAATTTTCAAGAAAAAAAATTTTTCACATACACCTCAGTTTCATTGAGAAGTCTCTATTTCAAATGAATTTCACTTAAAAATCATATATATATTTTTTCCAATTGATTTTTTTATATTTCTAACTATTTCTGACTTTGAAAAAAATATCGAAATTTTTCTTTCAGTTTTTCTTTATTTATTATGAAAATTGAATTTTTCATTTTTCTTTCAACTTTTCTTTATTTATTATGAGAATTAAATTTTTCAGTTGATTTTTCATTTTTGGGACTTAGAAAAATTTTCGATTTTTTTTCTCATATATTCTGACTTTCTATGGGATTGTTCATTTACACACTTCTCATAATATACCTTTTAAACACACAAACAGCAAATGGCATTCTAGCGGGACTTAGAAAAATTTCGAAATTTTGAAGAAAAAAAATTTTTCACATACACCTCAGTTTCATTGAGAAGTCTCTATTTCAAATGAATTTCACTTAAAAATCATATATATATTTTTTCCAATTGATTGTTTTATATTTCTTACTATTTCTGACTTTGAAAAAAATATCGAAATTTTTCTTTCAATTTTTCTTTATTTATTATGAAAATCTAATTTTTCAGTTGATTTTTCATTTTTCTTTCAACTTTTCTTTATTTATTATGAGAATTATATTTTTCAGTTGATTTTTCATTTTTGGGACTTAGAAAAATTTTCGATTTTTTTTCTCATATATTCTGACTTTCTATGGGATTGTTCATTTTCACACTTCTCATAATATACCTTTTAAACACACAAACAGCAAATGGCATTCTAGCGGGACTTAGAAAAATTTTCGAAATTTTCAAGAAAAAAAATTTTTCACATACACCTCAGTTTCATTGAGAAGTCTCTATTTCAAATGAATTTCACTTAAAAATCATATATATATTTTTTCCAATTGATTTTTTTATATTTCTAACTATTTCTGACTTTGAAAAAAATATCGAAATTTTTCTTTCAGTTTTTCTTTATTTATTATGAAAATTGAATTTTTCATTTTTCTTTCAACTTTTCTTTATTTATTATGAGAATTAAATTTTTCAGTTGATTTTTCATTTTTGGGACTTAGAAAAATTTTTGATTTTTTTTCTCATATATTCTGACTTTCTGTGGGATTGTTCATTTTCACACTTCTCATAATATACCTTTTAAACACACAAACAGCAAATGGCATTATAGCGGGACTTAGAAAAATTTTCGAAATTTTCAAGAAAAAAAATTTTTCACATACACCTCAGTTTCATTGAGAAGTCTCTATTTCAAATGAATTTCACTTAAAAATCATATATATATTTTTTCCAATTGATTTTTTTATATTTCTAACTATTTCTGACTTTGAAAAAAATATCGAAATTTTTCTTTCAATTTTTCTTTATTTATTATGAAAATTTAATTTTTCAGTTGATTTTTCATTTTTCTTTCAACTTTTCTTTATTTATTATGAGAATTAAATTTTTCAGTTGATTTTTCGTTTTTGGGACTTAGAAAAATTTTTGATTTTTTTTCTCATATATTCTGACTTTCTATGGGATTGTTCATTTTCACACTTCTCATAATATACCTTTTAAACACACAAACAGCAAATGGCATTATAGCGGGACTTAGAAAAATTTTCGAAATTTTCAAGAAAAAAAATTTTTCACATACACCTCAGTTTCATTGAGAAGTCTCTATTTCAAATGAATTTCACTTAAAAATCATATATATATTTTTTCCAATTGATTTTTTTATATTTCTTACTATTTCTGACTTTGAAAAAAATATCGAAATTTTTCTTTCAATTTTTCTTTATTTATTATGAAAATTTAATTTTTCAGTTGATTTTTCATTTTTCTTTCAACTTTTCTTTATTTATTATGAGAATTATATTTTTCAGTTGATTTTTCATTTTTGGGACTTAGAAAAATTTTCGATTTTTTTTCTCATATATTCTGACTTTCTATGGGATTGTTCATTTTCACACTTCTCATAATATACCTTTTAAACACACAAACAGCAAATGGCATTCTAGCGGGACTTAGAAAAATTTTCGAAATTTTCAAGAAAAAAAATTTTTCACATACACCTCAGTTTCATTGAGAAGTCTCTATTTCAAATGAATTTCACTTAAAAATCATATATATATTTTTTCCAATTGATTTTTTTATATTTCTAACTATTTCTGACTTTGAAAAAATATCGAAATTTTTCTTTCAGTTTTTCTTTATTTATTATGAAAATTGAATTTTTCATTTTTCTTTCAACTTTTCTTTATTTATTATGAGAATTAAATTTTTCAGTTGATTTTTCATTTTTGGGACTTAGAAAAATTTTCGATTTTTTTTCTCATATATTCTGACTTTCTATGGGATTGTTCATTTTCACACTTCTCATAATATACCTTTTAAACACACAAACAGCAAATGGCATTCTAGCGGGACTTAGAAAAATTTTCGAAATTTTCAAGAAAAAAAATTTTTCACATACACCTCAGTTTCATTGAGAAGTCTCTATTTCAAATGAATTTCACTTAAAAATCATATATATATTTTTTCCAATTGATTTTTTTATATTTCTAACTATTTCTGACTTTGAAAAAAATATCGAAATTTTTCTTTCAGTTTTTCTTTATTTATTATGAAAATTGAATTTTTCATTTTTCTTTCAACTTTTCTTTATTTATTATGAGAATTAAATTTTTCAGTTGATTTTTCATTTTTGGGACTTAGAAAAATTTTCGATTTTTTTTCTCATATATTCTGACTTTCTATGGGATTGTTCATTTTCACACTTCTCATAATATACCTTTTAAACACACAAACAGCAAATGGCATTCTAGCGGGACTTAGAAAAATTTTCGAAATTTTCAAGAAAAAAAATTTTTCACATACACCTCAGTTTCATTGAGAAGTCTCTATTTCAAATGAATTTCACTTAAAAATCATATATATATTTTTTCCAATTGATTTTTTTATATTTCTAACTATTTCTGACTTTGAAAAAAATATCGAAATTTTTCTTTCAGTTTTTCTTTATTTATTATGAAAATTGAATTTTTCATTTTTCTTTCAACTTTTCTTTATTTATTATGAGAATTAAATTTTTCAGTTGATTTTTCATTTTTGGGACTTAGAAAAATTTTCGATTTTTTTTCTCATATATTCTGACTTTCTATGGGATTGTTCATTTACACACTTCTCATAATATACCTTTTAAACACACAAACAGCAAATGGCATTCTAGCGGGACTTAGAAAAATTTCGAAATTTTGAAGAAAAAAAATTTTTCACATACACCTCAGTTTCATTGAGAAGTCTCTATTTCAAATGAATTTCACTTAAAAATCATATATATATTTTTTCCAATTGATTGTTTTATATTTCTTACTATTTCTGACTTTGAAAAAAATATCGAAATTTTTCTTTCAATTTTTCTTTATTTATTATGAAAATCTAATTTTTCAGTTGATTTTTCATTTTTCTTTCAACTTTTCTTTATTTATTATGAGAATTATATTTTTCAGTTGATTTTTCATTTTTGGGACTTAGAAAAATTTTCGATTTTTTTTCTCATATATTCTGACTTTCTATGGGATTGTTCATTTTCACACTTCTCATAATATACCTTTTAAACACACAAACAGCAAATGGCATTCTAGCGGGACTTAGAAAAATTTTCGAAATTTTCAAGAAAAAAAATTTTTCACATACACCTCAGTTTCATTGAGAAGTCTCTATTTCAAATGAATTTCACTTAAAAATCATATATATATTTTTTCCAATTGATTTTTTTATATTTCTAACTATTTCTGACTTTGAAAAAAATATCGAAATTTTTCTTTCAGTTTTTCTTTATTTATTATGAAAATTGAATTTTTCATTTTTCTTTCAACTTTTCTTTATTTATTATGAGAATTAAATTTTTCAGTTGATTTTTCATTTTTGGGACTTAGAAAAATTTTCGATTTTTTTTCTCATATATTCTGACTTTCTATGGGATTGTTCATTTTCACACTTCTCATAATATAACTTTTAAACACACAAACAGCAAATGGCATTCTAGCGGGACTAAGAAAAATTTTCGAAATTTTCAAGAAAAAAATTTTTTCACATACACCTCAGTTTCATTGAGAAGTCTCTATTTCAAATGAATTTCACTTAAAAATCATATATATATTTTTTCCAATTGATTTTTTTATATTTCTAACTATTTCTGACTTTGAAAAAAATATCGAAATTTTTCTTTCAGTTTTTCTTTATTTATTATGAAAATTGAATTTTTCATTTTTCTTTCAACTTTTCTTTATTTATTATGAGAATTAAATTTTTCAGTTGATTTTTCATTTTTGGGACTTAGAAAAATTTTCGATTTTTTTTCTCATATATTCTGACTTTCTATGGGATTGTTCATTTTCACACTTCTCATAATATAACTTTTAAACACACAAACAGCAAATGGCATTCTAGCGGGACTAAGAAAAATTTTCGAAATTTTCAAGAAAAAAAATTTTTCACATACACCTCAGTTTCATTGAGAAGTCTCTATTTCAAATGAATTTCACTTAAAAATCATATATATATTTTTTCCAATTGATTTTTTTATATTTCTAACTATTTCTGACTTTGAAAAAAATATCGAAATTTTTCTTTCAGTTTTTCTTTATTTATTATGAAAATTGAATTTTTCATTTTTCTTTCAACTTTTCTTTATTTATTATGAGAATTAAATTTTTCAGTTGATTTTTCATTTTTGGGACTTAGAAAAATTTTCGATTTTTTTTCTCATATATTCTGACTTTCTATGGGATTGTTCATTTACACACTTCTCATAATATACCTTTTAAACACACAAACAGCAAATGGCATTATAGCGGGACTTAGAAAAATTTCGAAATTTTCAAGAAAAAAAATTTTTCACATACACCTCAGTTTCATTGAGAAGTCTCTATTTCAAATGAATTTCACTTAAAAATCATATATATATTTTTTCCAATTGATTTTTTTATATTTCTTACTATTTCTGACTTTGAAAAAAATATCGAAATTTTTCTTTCAATTTTTCTTTATTTATTATGAAAATTTAATTTTTCAGTTGATTTTTCATTTTTCTTTCAACTTTTCTTTATTTATTATGAGAATTATATTTTTCAGTTGATTTTTCATTTTTGGGACTTAGAAAAATTTTCGATTTTTTTTCTCATATATTCTGACTTTCTATGGGATTGTTCATTTTCACACTTCTCATAATATACCTTTTAAACACACAAACAGCAAATGGCATTCTAGCGGGACTTAGAAAAATTTTCGAAATTTTCAAGAAAAAAAATTTTTCACATACACCTCAGTTTCATTGAGAAGTCTCTATTTCAAATGAATTTCACTTAAAAATCATATATATATTTTTTCCAATGGATTTTTTTATATTTCTAACTATTTCTGACTTTGAAAAAAATATCGAAATTTTTCTTTCAGTTTTTCTTTATTTATTATGAAAATTGAATTTTTCATTTTTCTTTCAACTTTTCTTTATTTATTATGAGAATTAAATTTTTCAGTTGATTTTTCATTTTTGGGACTTAGAAAAATTTTTGATTTTTTTTCTCATATATTCTGACTTTCTGTGGGATTGTTCATTTTCACACTTCTCATAATATACCTTTTAAACACACAAACAGCAAATGGCATTATAGCGGGACTTAGAAAAATTTTCGAAATTTTCAAGAAAAAAAATTTTTCACATACACCTCAGTTTCATTGAGAAGTCTCTATTTCAAATGAATTTCACTTAAAAATCATATATATATTTTTTCCAATTGATTTTTTTATATTTCTAACTATTTCTGACTTTGAAAAAAATATCGAAATTTTTCTTTCAATTTTTCTTTATTTATTATGAAAATTTAATTTTTCAGTTGATTTTTCATTTTTCTTTCAACTTTTCTTTATTTATTATGAGAATTAAATTTTTCAGTTGATTTTTCGTTTTTGGGACTTAGAAAAATTTTTGATTTTTTTTCTCATATATTCTGACTTTCTATGGGATTGTTCATTTTCACACTTCTCATAATATACCTTTTAAACACACAAACAGCAAATGGCATTATAGCGGGACTTAGAAAAATTTTCGAAATTTTCAAGAAAAAAAATTTTTCACATACACCTCAGTTTCATTGAGAAGTCTCTATTTCAAATGAATTTCACTTAAAAATCATATATATATTTTTTCCAATTGATTTTTTTATATTTCTTACTATTTCTGACTTTGAAAAAAATATCGAAATTTTTCTTTCAATTTTTCTTTATTTATTATGAAAATTTAATTTTTCAGTTGATTTTTCATTTTTCTTTCAACTTTTCTTTATTTATTATGAGAATTATATTTTTCAGTTGATTTTTCATTTTTGGGACTTAGAAAAATTTTCGATTTTTTTTCTCATATATTCTGACTTTTTATGGGATTGTTCATTTTCACACTTCTCATAATATACCTTTTAAACACACAAACAGCAAATGGCATTCTAGCGGGACTTAGAAAAATTTTCGAAATTTTCAAGAAAAAAAATTTTTCACATACACCTCAGTTTCATTGAGAAGTCTCTATTTCAAATGAATTTCACTTAAAAATCATATATATATTTTTTCCAATTGATTTTTTTATATTTCTAACTATTTCTGACTTTGAAAAAATATCGAAATTTTTCTTTCAGTTTTTCTTTATTTATTATGAAAATTGAATTTTTCATTTTTCTTTCAACTTTTCTTTATTTATTATGAGAATTAAATTTTTCAGTTGATTTTTCATTTTTGGGACTTAGAAAAATTTTCGATTTTTTTTCTCATATATTCTGACTTTCTATGGGATTGTTCATTTTCACACTTCTCATAATATACCTTTTAAACACACAAACAGCAAATGGCATTCTAGCGGGACTTAGAAAAATTTTCGAAATTTTCAAGAAAAAAAATTTTTCACATACACCTCAGTTTCATTGAGAAGTCTCTATTTCAAATGAATTTCACTTAAAAATCATATATATATTTTTTCCAATTGATTGTTTTATATTTCTTACTATTTCTGACTTTGAAAAAAATATCGAAATTTTTCTTTCAATTTTTCTTTATTTATTATGAAAATCTAATTTTTCAGTTGATTTTTCATTTTTCTTTCAACTTTTCTTTATTTATTATGAGAATTATATTTTTCAGTTGATTTTTCATTTTTGGGACTTAGAAAAATTTTCGATTTTTTTTCTCATATATTCTGACTTTCTATGGGATTGTTCATTTTCACACTTCTCATAATATACCTTTTAAACACACAAACAGCAAATGGCATTCTAGCGGGACTTAGAAAAATTTTCGAAATTTTCAAGAAAAAAAATTTTTCACATACACCTCAGTTTCATTGAGAAGTCTCTATTTCAAATGAATTTCACTTAAAAATCATATATATATTTTTTCCAATTGATTTTTTTATATTTCTAACTATTTCTGACTTTGAAAAAAATATCGAAATTTTTCTTTCAGTTTTTCTTTATTTATTATGAAAATTGAATTTTTCATTTTTCTTTCAACTTTTCTTTATTTATTATGAGAATTAAATTTTTCAGTTGATTTTTCATTTTTGGGACTTAGAAAAATTTTCGATTTTTTTTCTCATATATTCTGACTTTCTATGGGATTGTTCATTTTCACACTTCTCATAATATACCTTTTAAACACACAAACAGCAAATGGCATTCTAGCGGGACTTAGAAAAATTTTCGAAATTTTCAAGAAAAAAAATTTTTCACATACACCTCAGTTTCATTGAGAAGTCTCTATTTCAAATGAATTTCACTTAAAAATCATATATATATTTTTTCCAATTGATTTTTTTATATTTCTAACTATTTCTGACTTTGAAAAAAATATCGAAATTTTTCTTTCAGTTTTTCTTTATTTATTATGAAAATTGAATTTTTCATTTTTCTTTCAACTTTTCTTTATTTATTATGAGAATTAAATTTTTCAGTTGATTTTTCATTTTTGGGACTTAGAAAAATTTTCGATTTTTTTTCTCATATATTCTGACTTTCTATGGGATTGTTCATTTACACACTTCTCATAATATACCTTTTAAACACACAAACAGCAAATGGCATTCTAGCGGGACTTAGAAAAATTTCGAAATTTTGAAGAAAAAAAATTTTTCACATACACCTCAGTTTCATTGAGAAGTCTCTATTTCAAATGAATTTCACTTAAAAATCATATATATATTTTTTCCAATTGATTGTTTTATATTTCTTACTATTTCTGACTTTGAAAAAAATATCGAAATTTTTCTTTCAATTTTTCTTTATTTATTATGAAAATCTAATTTTTCAGTTGATTTTTCATTTTTCTTTCAACTTTTCTTTATTTATTATGAGAATTATATTTTTCAGTTGATTTTTCATTTTTGGGACTTAGAAAAATTTTCGATTTTTTTTCTCATATATTCTGACTTTCTATGGGATTGTTCATTTTCACACTTCTCATAATATACCTTTTAAACACACAAACAGCAAATGGCATTCTAGCGGGACTTAGAAAAATTTTCGAAATTTTCAAGAAAAAAAATTTTTCACATACACCTCAGTTTCATTGAGAAGTCTCTATTTCAAATGAATTTCACTTAAAAATCATATATATATTTTTTCCAATTGATTTTTTTATATTTCTAACTATTTCTGACTTTGAAAAAAATATCGAAATTTTTCTTTCAGTTTTTCTTTATTTATTATGAAAATTGAATTTTTCATTTTTCTTTCAACTTTTCTTTATTTATTATGAGAATTAAATTTTTCAGTTGATTTTTCATTTTTGGGACTTAGAAAAATTTTCGATTTTTTTTCTCATATATTCTGACTTTCTATGGGATTGTTCATTTTCACACTTCTCATAATATAACTTTTAAACACACAAACAGCAAATGGCATTCTAGCGGGACTAAGAAAAATTTTCGAAATTTTCAAGAAAAAAAATTTTTCACATACACCTCAGTTTCATTGAGAAGTCTCTATTTCAAATGAATTTCACTTAAAAATCATATATATATTTTTTCCAATTGATTTTTTTATATTTCTAACTATTTCTGACTTTGAAAAAAATATCGAAATTTTTCTTTCAGTTTTTCTTTATTTATTATGAAAATTGAATTTTTCATTTTTCTTTCAACTTTTCTTTATTTATTATGAGAATTAAATTTTTCAGTTGATTTTTCATTTTTGGGACTTAGAAAAATTTTCGATTTTTTTTCTCATATATTCTGACTTTCTATGGGATTGTTCATTTTCACACTTCTCATAATATAACTTTTAAACACACAAACAGCAAATGGCATTCTAGCGGGACTAAGAAAAATTTTCGAAATTTTCAAGAAAAAAAATTTTTCACATACACCTCAGTTTCATTGAGAAGTCTCTATTTCAAATGAATTTCACTTAAAAATCATATATATATTTTTTCCAATTGATTTTTTTATATTTCTAACTATTTCTGACTTTGAAAAAAATATCGAAATTTTTCTTTCAGTTTTTCTTTATTTATTATGAAAATTGAATTTTTCATTTTTCTTTCAACTTTTCTTTATTTATTATGAGAATTAAATTTTTCAGTTGATTTTTCATTTTTGGGACTTAGAAAAATTTTCGATTTTTTTTCTCATATATTCTGACTTTCTATGGGATTGTTCATTTACACACTTCTCATAATATACCTTTTAAACACACAAACAGCAAATGGCATTCTAGCGGGACTTAGAAAAATTTCGAAATTTTCAAGAAAAAAAATTTTTCACATACACCTCAGTTTCATTGAGAAGTCTCTATTTCAAATGAATTTCACTTAAAAATCATATATATATTTTTTCCAATTGATTTTTTTATATTTCTTACTATTTCTGACTTTGAAAAAAATATCGAAATTTTTCTTTCAATTTTTCTTTATTTATTATGAAAATTTAATTTTTCAGTTGATTTTTCATTTTTCTTTCAACTTTTCTTTATTTATTATGAGAATTATATTTTTCAGTTGATTTTTCATTTTTGGGACTTAGAAAAATTTTCGATTTTTTTTCTCATATATTCTGACTTTCTATGGGATTGTTCATTTTCACACTTCTCATAATATACCTTTTAAACACACAAACAGCAAATGGCATTCTAGCGGGACTTAGAAAAATTTTCGAAATTTTCAAGAAAAAAAATTTTTCACATACACCTCAGTTTCATTGAGAAGTCTCTATTTCAAATGAATTTCACTTAAAAATCATATATATATTTTTTCCAATGGATTTTTTTATATTTCTAACTATTTCTGACTTTGAAAAAAATATCGAAATTTTTCTTTCAGTTTTTCTTTATTTATTATGAAAATTGAATTTTTCATTTTTCTTTCAACTTTTCTTTATTTATTATGAGAATTAAATTTTTCAGTTGATTTTTCATTTTTGGGACTTAGAAAAATTTTTGATTTTTTTTCTCATATATTCTGACTTTCTGTGGGATTGTTCATTTTCACACTTCTCATAATATACCTTTTAAACACACAAACAGCAAATGGCATTATAGCGGGACTTAGAAAAATTTTCGAAATTTTCAAGAAAAAAAATTTTTCACATACACCTCAGTTTCATTGAGAAGTCTCTATTTCAAATGAATTTCACTTAAAAATCATATATATATTTTTTCCAATTGATTTTTTTATATTTCTAACTATTTCTGACTTTGAAAAAAATATCGAAATTTTTCTTTCAATTTTTCTTTATTTATTATGAAAATTTAATTTTTCAGTTGATTTTTCATTTTTCTTTCAACTTTTCTTTATTTATTATGAGAATTAAATTTTTCAGTTGATTTTTCGTTTTTGGGACTTAGAAAAATTTTTGATTTTTTTTCTCATATATTCTGACTTTCTATGGGATTGTTCATTTTCACACTTCTCATAATATACCTTTTAAACACACAAACAGCAAATGGCATTATAGCGGGACTTAGAAAAATTTTCGAAATTTTCAAGAAAAAAAATTTTTCACATACACCTCAGTTTCATTGAGAAGTCTCTATTTCAAATGAATTTCACTTAAAAATCATATATATATTTTTTCCAATTGATTTTTTTATATTTCTTACTATTTCTGACTTTGAAAAAAATATCGAAATTTTTCTTTCAATTTTTCTTTATTTATTATGAAAATTTAATTTTTCAGTTGATTTTTCATTTTTCTTTCAACTTTTCTTTATTTATTATGAGAATTATATTTTTCAGTTGATTTTTCATTTTTGGGACTTAGAAAAATTTTCGATTTTTTTTCTCATATATTCTGACTTTTTATGGGATTGTTCATTTTCACACTTCTCATAATATACCTTTTAAACACACAAACAGCAAATGGCATTCTAGCGGGACTTAGAAAAATTTTCGAAATTTTCAAGAAAAAAAATTTTTCACATACACCTCAGTTTCATTGAGAAGTCTCTATTTCAAATGAATTTCACTTAAAAATCATATATATATTTTTTCCAATTGATTTTTTTATATTTCTAACTATTTCTGACTTTGAAAAAATATCGAAATTTTTCTTTCAGTTTTTCTTTATTTATTATGAAAATTGAATTTTTCATTTTTCTTTCAACTTTTCTTTATTTATTATGAGAATTAAATTTTTCAGTTGATTTTTCATTTTTGGGACTTAGAAAAATTTTCGATTTTTTTTCTCATATATTCTGACTTTCTATGGGATTGTTCATTTTCACACTTCTCATAATATACCTTTTAAACACACAAACAGCAAATGGCATTCTAGCGGGACTTAGAAAAATTTTCGAAATTTTCAAGAAAAAAAATTTTTCACATACACCTCAGTTTCATTGAGAAGTCTCTATTTCAAATGAATTTCACTTAAAAATCATATATATATTTTTTCCAATTGATTGTTTTATATTTCTTACTATTTCTGACTTTGAAAAAAATATCGAAATTTTTCTTTCAATTTTTCTTTATTTATTATGAAAATTTAATTTTTCAGTTGATTTTTCATTTTTCTTTCAACTTTTCTTTATTTATTATGAGAATTATATTTTTCAGTTGATTTTTCATTTTTGGGACTTAGAAAAATTTTCGATTTTTTTTCTCATATATTCTGACTTTCTATGGGATTGTTCATTTTCACACTTCTCATAATATACCTTTTAAACACACAAACAGCAAATGGCATTCTAGCGGGACTTAGAAAAATTTTCGAAATTTTCAAGAAAAAAAATTTTTCACATACACCTCAGTTTCATTGAGAAGTCTCTATTTCAAATGAATTTCACTTAAAAATCATATATATATTTTTTCCAATTGATTTTTTTATATTTCTAACTATTTCTGACTTTGAAAAAAATATCGAAATTTTTCTTTCAGTTTTTCTTTATTTATTATGAAAATTGAATTTTTCATTTTTCTTTCAACTTTTCTTTATTTATTATGAGAATTAAATTTTTCAGTTGATTTTTCATTTTTGGGACTTAGAAAAATTTTTGATTTTTTTTCTCATATATTCTGACTTTCTGTGGGATTGTTCATTTTCACACTTCTCATAATATACCTTTTAAACACACAAACAGCAAATGGCATTATAGCGGGACTTAGAAAAATTTTCGAAATTTTCAAGAAAAAAAATTTTTCACATACACCTCAGTTTCATTGAGAAGTCTCTATTTCAAATGAATTTCACTTAAAAATCATATATATATTTTTTCCAATTGATTTTTTTATATTTCTAACTATTTCTGACTTTGAAAAAAATATCGAAATTTTTCTTTCAATTTTTCTTTATTTATTATGAAAATTTAATTTTTCAGTTGATTTTTCATTTTTCTTTCAACTTTTCTTTATTTATTATGAGAATTAAATTTTTCAGTTGATTTTTCGTTTTTGGGACTTAGAAAAATTTTTGATTTTTTTTCTCATATATTCTGACTTTCTATGGGATTGTTCATTTTCACACTTCTCATAATATACCTTTTAAACACACAAACAGCAAATGGCATTATAGCGGGACTTAGAAAAATTTTCGAAATTTTCAAGAAAAAAAATTTTTCACATACACCTCAGTTTCATTGAGAAGTCTCTATTTCAAATGAATTTCACTTAAAAATCATATATATATTTTTTCCAATTGATTTTTTTATATTTCTTACTATTTCTGACTTTGAAAAAAATATCGAAATTTTTCTTTCAATTTTTCTTTATTTATTATGAAAATTTAATTTTTCAGTTGATTTTTCATTTTTCTTTCAACTTTTCTTTATTTATTATGAGAATTATATTTTTCAGTTGATTTTTCATTTTTGGGACTTAGAAAAATTTTCGATTTTTTTTCTCATATATTCTGACTTTCTATGGGATTGTTCATTTTCACACTTCTCATAATATACCTTTTAAACACACAAACAGCAAATGGCATTCTAGCGGGACTTAGAAAAATTTTCGAAATTTTCAAGAAAAAAAATTTTTCACATACACCTCAGTTTCATTGAGAAGTCTCTATTTCAAATGAATTTCACTTAAAAATCATATATATATTTTTTCCAATTGATTTTTTTATATTTCTAACTATTTCTGACTTTGAAAAAAATATCGAAATTTTTCTTTCAGTTTTTCTTTATTTATTATGAAAATTGAATTTTTCATTTTTCTTTCAACTTTTCTTTATTTATTATGAGAATTAAATTTTTCAGTTGATTTTTCATTTTTGGGACTTAGAAAAATTTTCGATTTTTTTTCTCATATATTCTGACTTTCTATGGGATTGTTCATTTTCACACTTCTCATAATATACCTTTTAAACACACAAACAGCAAATGGCATTCTAGCGGGACTTAGAAAAATTTTCGAAATTTTCAAGAAAAAAAATTTTTCACATACACCTCAGTTTCATTGAGAAGTCTCTATTTCAAATGAATTTCACTTAAAAATCATATATATATTTTTTCCAATTGATTTTTTTATATTTCTAACTATTTCTGACTTTGAAAAAAATATCGAAATTTTTCTTTCAGTTTTTCTTTATTTATTATGAAAATTGAATTTTTCATTTTTCTTTCAACTTTTCTTTATTTATTATGAGAATTAAATTTTTCAGTTGATTTTTCATTTTTGGGACTTAGAAAAATTTTCGATTTTTTTTCTCATATATTCTGACTTTCTAAGGGATTGTTCATTTTCACACTTCTCATAATATACCTTTTAAACACACAAACAGCAAATGGCATTCTAGCGGGACTTAGAAAAATTTTCGAAATTTTCAAGAAAAAAAATTTTTCACATACACCTCAGTTTCATTGAGAAGTCTCTATTTCAAATGAATTTCACTTAAAAATCATATATATATTTTTTCCAATTGATTTTTTTATATTTCTAACTATTTCTGACTTTGAAAAAAATATCGAAATTTTTCTTTCAGTTTTTCTTTATTTATTATGAAAATTGAATTTTTCATTTTTCTTTCAACTTTTCTTTATTTATTATGAGAATTAAATTTTTCAGTTGATTTTTCATTTTTGGGACTTAGAAAAATTTTCGATTTTTTTTCTCATATATTCTGACTTTCTATGGGATTGTTCATTTTCACACTTCTCATAATATACCTTTTAAACACACAAACAGCAAATGGCATTCTAGCGGGACTTAGAAAAATTTTCGAAATTTTCAAGAAAAAAAATTTTTCACATACACCTCAGTTTCATTGAGAAGTCTCTATTTCAAATGAATTTCACTTAAAAATCATATATATATTTTTTCCAATTGATTTTTTTATATTTCTAACTATTTCTGACTTTGAAAAAAATATCGAAATTTTTCTTTCAGTTTTTCTTTATTTATTATGAAAATTGAATTTTTCATTTTTCTTTCAACTTTTCTTTATTTATTATGAGAATTAAATTTTTCAGTTGATTTTTCATTTTTGGGACTTAGAAAAATTTTCGATTTTTTTTCTCATATATTCTGACTTTCTATGGGATTGTTCATTTACACACTTCTCATAATATACCTTTTAAACACACAAACAGCAAATGGCATTCTAGCGGGACTTAGAAAAATTTTCGAAATTTTCAAGAAAAAAAATTTTTCACATACACCTCAGTTTCATTGAGAAGTCTCTATTTCAAATGAATTTCACTTAAAAATCATATATATATTTTTTCCAATTGATTTTTTTATATTTCTAACTATTTCTGACTTTGAAAAAAATATCGAAATTTTTCTTTCAGTTTTTCTTTATTTATTATGAAAATTGAATTTTTCATTTTTCTTTCAACTTTTCTTTATTTATTATGAGAATTAAATTTTTCAGTTGATTTTTCATTTTTGGGACTTAGAAAAATTTTCGATTTTTTTTCTCATATATTCTGACTTTCTAAGGGATTGTTCATTTTCACACTTCTCATAATATACCTTTTAAACACACAAACAGCAAATGGCATTCTAGCGGGACTTAGAAAAATTTTCGAAATTTTCAAGAAAAAAAATTTTTCACATACACCTCAGTTTCATTGAGAAGTCTCTATTTCAAATGAATTTCACTTAAAAATCATATATATATTTTTTCCAATTGATTTTTTTATATTTCTAACTATTTCTGACTTTGAAAAAAATATCGAAATTTTTCTTTCAGTTTTTCTTTATTTATTATGAAAATTGAATTTTTCATTTTTCTTTCAACTTTTCTTTATTTATTATGAGAATTAAATTTTTCAGTTGATTTTTCATTTTTGGGACTTAGAAAAATTTTCGATTTTTTTTCTCATATATTCTGACTTTCTATGGGATTGTTCATTTTCACACTTCTCATAATATACCTTTTAAACACACAAACAGCAAATGGCATTCTAGCGGGACTTAGAAAAATTTTCGAAATTTTCAAGAAAAAAAATTTTTCACATACACCTCAGTTTCATTGCGAAGTCTCTATTTCAAATGAATTTCACTTAAAAATCATATATATATTTTTTCCAATTGATTTTTTTATATTTCTAACTATTTCTGACTTTGAAAAAAATATCGAAATTTTTCTTTCAGTTTTTCTTTATTTATTATGAAAATTGAATTTTTCATTTTTCTTTCAACTTTTCTTTATTTATTATGAGAATTAAATTTTTCAGTTGATTTTTCATTTTTGGGACTTAGAAAAATTTTCGATTTTTTTTCTCATATATTCTGACTTTCTATGGGATTGTTCATTTTCACACTTCTCATAATATACCTTTTAAACACACAAACAGCAAATGGCATTCTAGCGGGACTTAGAAAAATTTTCGAAATTTTCAAGAAAAAAAATTTTTCACATACACCTCAGTTTCATTGAGAAGTCTCTATTTCAAATGAATTTCACTTAAAAATCATATATATATTTTTTCCAATTGATTTTTTTATATTTCTAACTATTTCTGACTTTGAAAAAAATATCGAAATTTTTCTTTCAGTTTTTCTTTATTTATTATGAAAATTGAATTTTTCATTTTTCTTTCAACTTTTCTTTATTTATTATGAGAATTAAATTTTTCAGTTGATTTTTCATTTTTGGGACTTAGAAAAATTTTCGATTTTTTTTCTCATATATTCTGACTTTCTATGGGATTGTTCATTTACACACTTCTCATAATATACCTTTTAAACACACAAACAGCAAATGGCATTCTAGCGGGACTTAGAAAAATTTTCGAAATTTTCAAGAAAAAAAATTTTTCACATACACCTCAGTTTCATTGAGAAGTCTCTATTTCAAATGAATTTCACTTAAAAATCATATATATATTTTTTCCAATTGATTTTTTTATATTTCTAACTATTTCTGACTTTGAAAAAAATATCGAAATTTTTCTTTCAGTTTTTCTTTATTTATTATGAAAATTGAATTTTTCATTTTTCTTTCAACTTTTCTTTATTTATTATGAGAATTAAATTTTTCAGTTGATTTTTCATTTTTGGGACTTAGAAAAATTTTCGATTTTTTTTCTCATATATTCTGACTTTCTATGGGATTGTTCATTTTCACACTTCTCATAATATACCTTTTAAACACACAAACAGCAAATGGCATTCTAGCGGGACTTAGAAAAATTTTCGAAATTTTCAAGAAAAAAAATTTTTCACATACACCTCAGTTTCATTGAGAAGTCTCTATTTCAAATGAATTTCACTTAAAAATCATATATATATTTTTTCCAATTGATTTTTTTATATTTCTAACTATTTCTGACTTTGAAAAAAATATCGAAATTTTTCTTTCAGTTTTTCTTTATTTATTATGAAAATTGAATTTTTCATTTTTCTTTCAACTTTTCTTTATTTATTATGAGAATTAAATTTTTCAGTTGATTTTTCATTTTTGGGACTTAGAAAAATTTTCGATTTTTTTTCTCATATATTCTGACTTTCTAAGGGATTGTTCATTTTCACACTTCTCATAATATACCTTTTAAACACACAAACAGCAAATGGCATTCTAGCGGGACTTAGAAAAATTTTCGAAATTTTCAAGAAAAAAAATTTTTCACATACACCTCAGTTTCATTGAGAAGTCTCTATTTCAAATGAATTTCACTTAAAAATCATATATATATTTTTTCCAATTGATTTTTTTATATTTCTAACTATTTCTGACTTTGAAAAAAATATCGAAATTTTTCTTTCAGTTTTTCTTTATTTATTATGAAAATTGAATTTTTCATTTTTCTTTCAACTTTTCTTTATTTATTATGAGAATTAAATTTTTCAGTTGATTTTTCATTTTTGGGACTTAGAAAAATTTTCGATTTTTTTTCTCATATATTCTGACTTTCTATGGGATTGTTCATTTTCACACTTCTCATAATATACCTTTTAAACACACAAACAGCAAATGGCATTCTAGCGGGACTTAGAAAAATTTTCGAAATTTTCAAGAAAAAAAATTTTTCACATACACCTCAGTTTCATTGAGAAGTCTCTATTTCAAATGAATTTCACTTAAAAATCATATATATATTTTTTCCAATTGATTTTTTTATATTTCTAACTATTTCTGACTTTGAAAAAAATATCGAAATTTTTCTTTCAGTTTTTCTTTATTTATTATGAAAATTGAATTTTTCATTTTTCTTTCAACTTTTCTTTATTTATTATGAGAATTAAATTTTTCAGTTGATTTTTCATTTTTGGGACTTAGAAAAATTTTCGATTTTTTTTCTCATATATTCTGACTTTCTAAGGGATTGTTCATTTTCACACTTCTCATAATATACCTTTTAAACACACAAACAGCAAATGGCATTCTAGCGGGACTTAGAAAAATTTTCGAAATTTTCAAGAAAAAAAATTTTTCACATACACCTCAGTTTCATTGAGAAGTCTCTATTTCAAATGAATTTCACTTAAAAATCATATATATATTTTTTCCAATTGATTTTTTTATATTTCTAACTATTTCTGACTTTGAAAAAAATATCGAAATTTTTCTTTCAGTTTTTCTTTATTTATTATGAAAATTGAATTTTTCATTTTTCTTTCAACTTTTCTTTATTTATTATGAGAATTAAATTTTTCAGTTGATTTTTCATTTTTGGGACTTAGAAAAATTTTCGATTTTTTTTCTCATATATTCTGACTTTCTATGGGATTGTTCATTTTCACACTTCTCATAATATACCTTTTAAACACACAAACAGCAAATGGCATTCTAGCGGGACTTAGAAAAATTTTCGAAATTTTCAAGAAAAAAAATTTTTCACATACACCTCAGTTTCATTGAGAAGTCTCTATTTCAAATGAATTTCACTTAAAAATCATATATATATTTTTTCCAATTGATTTTTTTATATTTCTAACTATTTCTGACTTTGAAAAAAATATCGAAATTTTTCTTTCAGTTTTTCTTTATTTATTATGAAAATTGAATTTTTCATTTTTCTTTCAACTTTTCTTTATTTATTATGAGAATTAAATTTTTCAGTTGATTTTTCATTTTTGGGACTTAGAAAAATTTTCGATTTTTTTTCTCATATATTCTGACTTTCTATGGGATTGTTCATTTTCACACTTCTCATAATATACCTTTTAAACACACAAACAGCAAATGGCATTCTAGCGGGACTTAGAAAAATTTTCGAAATTTTCAAGAAAAAAAATTTTTCACATACACCTCAGTTTCATTGAGAAGTCTCTATTTCAAATGAATTTCACTTAAAAATCATATATATATTTTTTCCAATTGATTTTTTTATATTTCTAACTATTTCTGACTTTGAAAAAAATATCGAAATTTTTCTTTCAGTTTTTCTTTATTTATTATGAAAATTGAATTTTTCATTTTTCTTTCAACTTTTCTTTATTTATTATGAGAATTAAATTTTTCAGTTGATTTTTCATTTTTGGGACTTAGAAAAATTTTCGATTTTTTTTCTCATATATTCTGACTTTCTATGGGATTGTTCATTTACACACTTCTCATAATATACCTTTTAAACACACAAACAGCAAATGGCATTCTAGCGGGACTTAGAAAAATTTTCGAAATTTTCAAGAAAAAAAATTTTTCACATACACCTCAGTTTCATTGAGAAGTCTCTATTTCAAATGAATTTCACTTAAAAATCATATATATATTTTTTCCAATTGATTTTTTTATATTTCTAACTATTTCTGACTTTGAAAAAAATATCGAAATTTTTCTTTCAGTTTTTCTTTATTTATTATGAAAATTGAATTTTTCATTTTTCTTTCAACTTTTCTTTATTTATTATGAGAATTAAATTTTTCAGTTGATTTTTCATTTTTGGGACTTAGAAAAATTTTCGATTTTTTTTCTCATATATTCTGACTTTCTAAGGGATTGTTCATTTTCACACTTCTCATAATATACCTTTTAAACACACAAACAGCAAATGGCATTCTAGCGGGACTTAGAAAAATTTTCGAAATTTTCAAGAAAAAAAATTTTTCACATACACCTCAGTTTCATTGAGAAGTCTCTATTTCAAATGAATTTCACTTAAAAATCATATATATATTTTTTCCAATTGATTTTTTTATATTTCTAACTATTTCTGACTTTGAAAAAAATATCGAAATTTTTCTTTCAGTTTTTCTTTATTTATTATGAAAATTGAATTTTTCATTTTTCTTTCAACTTTTCTTTATTTATTATGAGAATTAAATTTTTCAGTTGATTTTTCATTTTTGGGACTTAGAAAAATTTTCGATTTTTTTTCTCATATATTCTGACTTTCTATGGGATTGTTCATTTTCACACTTCTCATAATATACCTTTTAAACACACAAACAGCAAATGGCATTCTAGCGGGACTTAGAAAAATTTTCGAAATTTTCAAGAAAAAAAATTTTTCACATACACCTCAGTTTCATTGAGAAGTCTCTATTTCAAATGAATTTCACTTAAAAATCATATATATATTTTTTCCAATTGATTTTTTTATATTTCTAACTATTTCTGACTTTGAAAAAAATATCGAAATTTTTCTTTCAGTTTTTCTTTATTTATTATGAAAATTGAATTTTTCATTTTTCTTTCAACTTTTCTTTATTTATTATGAGAATTAAATTTTTCAGTTGATTTTTCATTTTTGGGACTTAGAAAAATTTTCGATTTTTTTTCTCATATATTCTGACTTTCTATGGGATTGTTCATTTACACACTTCTCATAATATACCTTTTAAACACACAAACAGCAAATGGCATTCTAGCGGGACTTAGAAAAATTTTCGAAATTTTCAAGAAAAAAAATTTTTCACATACACCTCAGTTTCATTGAGAAGTCTCTATTTCAAATGAATTTCACTTAAAAATCATATATATATTTTTTCCAATTGATTTTTTTATATTTCTAACTATTTCTGACTTTGAAAAAAATATCGAAATTTTTCTTTCAGTTTTTCTTTATTTATTATGAAAATTGAATTTTTCATTTTTCTTTCAACTTTTCTTTATTTATTATGAGAATTAAATTTTTCAGTTGATTTTTCATTTTTGGGACTTAGAAAAATTTTCGATTTTTTTTCTCATATATTCTGACTTTCTAAGGGATTGTTCATTTTCACACTTCTCATAATATACCTTTTAAACACACAAACAGCAAATGGCATTCTAGCGGGACTTAGAAAAATTTTCGAAATTTTCAAGAAAAAAAATTTTTCACATACACCTCAGTTTCATTGAGAAGTCTCTATTTCAAATGAATTTCACTTAAAAATCATATATATATTTTTTCCAATTGATTTTTTTATATTTCTAACTATTTCTGACTTTGAAAAAAATATCGAAATTTTTCTTTCAGTTTTTCTTTATTTATTATGAAAATTGAATTTTTCATTTTTCTTTCAACTTTTCTTTATTTATTATGAGAATTAAATTTTTCAGTTGATTTTTCATTTTTGGGACTTAGAAAAATTTTCGATTTTTTTTCTCATATATTCTGACTTTCTATGGGATTGTTCATTTTCACACTTCTCATAATATACCTTTTAAACACACAAACAGCAAATGGCATTCTAGCGGGACTTAGAAAAATTTTCGAAATTTTCAAGAAAAAAAATTTTTCACATACACCTCAGTTTCATTGAGAAGTCTCTATTTCAAATGAATTTCACTTAAAAATCATATATATATTTTTTCCAATTGATTTTTTTATATTTCTAACTATTTCTGACTTTGAAAAAAATATCGAAATTTTTCTTTCAGTTTTTCTTTATTTATTATGAAAATTGAATTTTTCATTTTTCTTTCAACTTTTCTTTATTTATTATGAGAATTAAATTTTTCAGTTGATTTTTCATTTTTGGGACTTAGAAAAATTTTCGATTTTTTTTCTCATATATTCTGACTTTCTATGGGATTGTTCATTTACACACTTCTCATAATATACCTTTTAAACACACAAACAGCAAATGGCATTCTAGCGGGACTTAGAAAAATTTCGAAATTTTCAAGAAAAAAAATTTTTCACATACACCTCAGTTTCATTGAGAAGTCTCTATTTCAAATGAATTTCACTTAAAAATCATATATATATTTTTTCCAATTGATTTTTTTATATTTCTTACTATTTCTGACTTTGAAAAAAATATCGAAATTTTTCTTTCAATTTTTCTTTATTTATTATGAAAATTTAATTTTTCAGTTGATTTTTCATTTTTCTTTCAACTTTTCTTTATTTATTATGAGAATTATATTTTTCAGTTGATTTTTCATTTTTGGGACTTAGAAAAATTTTCGATTTTTTTTCTCATATATTCTGACTTTCTATGGGATTGTTCATTTTCACACTTCTCATAATATACCTTTTAAACACACAAACAGCAAATGGCATTCTAGCGGGACTTAGAAAAATTTTCGAAATTTTCAAGAAAAAAAATTTTTCACATACACCTCAGTTTCATTGAGAAGTCTCTATTTCAAATGAATTTCACTTAAAAATCATATATATATTTTTTCCAATTGATTTTTTTATATTTCTAACTATTTCTGACTTTGAAAAAAATATCGAAATTTTTCTTTCAGTTTTTCTTTATTTATTATGAAAATTGAATTTTTCATTTTTCTTTCAACTTTTCTTTATTTATTATGAGAATTAAATTTTTCAGTTGATTTTTCATTTTTGGGACTTAGAAAAATTTTCGATTTTTTTTCTCATATATTCTGACTTTCTATGGGATTGTTCATTTTCACACTTCTCATAATATACCTTTTAAACACACAAACAGCAAATGGCATTCTAGCGGGACTTAGAAAAATTTTCGAAATTTTCAAGAAAAAAAATTTTTCACATACACCTCAGTTTCATTGAGAAGTCTCTATTTCAAATGAATTTCACTTAAAAATCATATATATATTTTTTCCAATTGATTTTTTTATATTTCTAACTATTTCTGACTTTGAAAAAAATATCGAAATTTTTCTTTCAGTTTTTCTTTATTTATTATGAAAATTGAATTTTTCATTTTTCTTTCAACTTTTCTTTATTTATTATGAGAATTAAATTTTTCAGTTGATTTTTCATTTTTGGGACTTAGAAAAATTTTCGATTTTTTTTCTCATATATTCTGACTTTCTAAGGGATTGTTCATTTTCACACTTCTCATAATATACCTTTTAAACACACAAACAGCAAATGGCATTCTAGCGGGACTTAGAAAAATTTTCGAAATTTTCAAGAAAAAAAATTTTTCACATACACCTCAGTTTCATTGAGAAGTCTCTATTTCAAATGAATTTCACTTAAAAATCATATATATATTTTTTCCAATTGATTTTTTTATATTTCTAACTATTTCTGACTTTGAAAAAAATATCGAAATTTTTCTTTCAGTTTTTCTTTATTTATTATGAAAATTGAATTTTTCATTTTTCTTTCAACTTTTCTTTATTTATTATGAGAATTAAATTTTTCAGTTGATTTTTCATTTTTGGGACTTAGAAAAATTTTCGATTTTTTTTCTCATATATTCTGACTTTCTATGGGATTGTTCATTTTCACACTTCTCATAATATACCTTTTAAACACACAAACAGCAAATGGCATTCTAGCGGGACTTAGAAAAATTTTCGAAATTTTCAAGAAAAAAAATTTTTCACATACACCTCAGTTTCATTGAGAAGTCTCTATTTCAAATGAATTTCACTTAAAAATCATATATATATTTTTTCCAATTGATTTTTTTATATTTCTAACTATTTCTGACTTTGAAAAAAATATCGAAATTTTTCTTTCAGTTTTTCTTTATTTATTAGGAAAATTGAATTTTTCATTTTTCTTTCAACTTTTCTTTATTTATTATGAGAATTAAATTTTTCAGTTGATTTTTCATTTTTGGGACTTAGAAAAATTTTCGATTTTTTTTCTCATATATTCTGACTTTCTATGGGATTGTTCATTTACACACTCTCATAATATACCTTTTAAACACACAAACAGCAAATGGCATTCTAGCGGGACTTAGAAAAATTTTCGAAATTTTCAAGAAAAAAAATTTTTCACATACACCTCAGTTTCATTGAGAAGTCTCTATTTCAAATGAATTTCACTTAAAAATCATATATATATTTTTTCCAATTGATTTTTTTATATTTCTAACTATTTCTGACTTTGAAAAAAATATCGAAATTTTTCTTTCAGTTTTTCTTTATTTATTATGAAAATTGAATTTTTCATTTTTCTTTCAACTTTTCTTTATTTATTATGAGAATTAAATTTTTCAGTTGATTTTTCATTTTTGGGACTTAGAAAAATTTTCGATTTTTTTTCTCATATATTCTGACTTTCTAAGGGATTGTTCATTTTCACACTTCTCATAATATACCTTTTAAACACACAAACAGCAAATGGCATTCTAGCGGGACTTAGAAAAATTTTCGAAATTTTCAAGAAAAAAAATTTTTCACATACACCTCAGTTTCATTGAGAAGTCTCTATTTCAAATGAATTTCACTTAAAAATCATATATATATTTTTTCCAATTGATTTTTTTATATTTCTAACTATTTCTGACTTTGAAAAAAATATCGAAATTTTTCTTTCAGTTTTTCTTTATTTATTATGAAAATTGAATTTTTCATTTTTCTTTCAACTTTTCTTTATTTATTATGAGAATTAAATTTTTCAGTTGATTTTTCATTTTTGGGACTTAGAAAAATTTTCGATTTTTTTTCTCATATATTCTGACTTTCTATGGGATTGTTCATTTTCACACTTCTCATAATATACCTTTTAAACACACAAACAGCAAATGGCATTCTAGCGGGACTTAGAAAAATTTTCGAAATTTTCAAGAAAAAAAATTTTTCACATACACCTCAGTTTCATTGAGAAGTCTCTATTTCAAATGAATTTCACTTAAAAATCATATATATATTTTTTCCAATTGATTTTTTTATATTTCTAACTATTTCTGACTTTGAAAAAAATATCGAAATTTTTCTTTCAGTTTTTCTTTATTTATTATGAAAATTGAATTTTTCATTTTTCTTTCAACTTTTCTTTATTTATTATGAGAATTAAATTTTTCAGTTGATTTTTCATTTTTGGGACTTAGAAAAATTTTCGATTTTTTTTCTCATATATTCTGACTTTCTATGGGATTGTTCATTTTCACACTTCTCATAATATACCTTTTAAAACACACAAACAGCAAATGGCATTCTAGCGGGACTTAGAAAATTTTCGAAATTTTCAAGAAAAAAAATTTTTCACATACACCTCAGTTTCATTGAGAAGTCTCTATTTCAAATGAATTTCACTTAAAAATCATATATATATTTTTTCCAATTGATTTTTTTATATTTCTAACTATTTCTGACTTTGAAAAAAATATCGAAATTTTTCTTTCAGTTTTTCTTTATTTATTATGAAAATTGAATTTTTCATTTTTCTTTCAACTTTTCTTTATTTATTATGAGAATTAAATTTTTCAGTTGATTTTTCATTTTTGGGACTTAGAAAAATTTTCGATTTTTTTTCTCATATATTCTGACTTTCTATGGGATTGTTCATTTACACACTTCTCATAATATACCTTTTAAACACACAAACAGCAAATGGCATTCTAGCGGGACTTAGAAAAATTTCGAAATTTTCAAGAAAAAAAATTTTTCACATACACCTCAGTTTCATTGAGAAGTCTCTATTTCAAATGAATTTCACTTAAAAATCATATATATATTTTTTCCAATTGATTTTTTTATATTTCTTACTATTTCTGACTTTGAAAAAAATATCGAAATTTTTCTTTCAATTTTTCTTTATTTATTATGAAAATTTAATTTTTCAGTTGATTTTTCATTTTCTTTCAACTTTTCTTTATTTATTATGAGAATTATATTTTTCAGTTGATTTTTCATTTTTGGGACTTAGAAAAATTTTCGATTTTTTTTCTCATATATTCTGACTTTCTATGGGATTGTTCATTTTCACACTTCTCATAATATACCTTTTAAACACACAAACAGCAAATGGCATTCTAGCGGGACTTAGAAAAATTTTCGAAATTTTCAAGAAAAAAAATTTTTCACATACACCTCAGTTTCATTGAGAAGTCTCTATTTCAAATGAATTTCACTTAAAAATCATATATATATTTTTTCCAATTGATTTTTTTATATTTCTAACTATTTCTGACTTTGAAAAAAATATCGAAATTTTTCTTTCAGTTTTTCTTTATTTATTATGAAAATTGAATTTTTCATTTTTCTTTCAACTTTTCTTTATTTATTATGAGAATTAAATTTTTCAGTTGATTTTTCATTTTTGGGACTTAGAAAAATTTTCGATTTTTTTTCTCATATATTCTGACTTTCTATGGGATTGTTCATTTACACACTTCTCATAATATACCTTTTAAACACACAAACAGCAAATGGCATTCTAGCGGGACTTAGAAAAATTTCGAAATTTTCAAGAAAAAAAATTTTTCACATACACCTCAGTTTCATTGAGAAGTCTCTATTTCAAATGAATTTCACTTAAAAATCATATATATATTTTTTCCAATTGATTTTTTTATATTTCTTACTATTTCTGACTTTGAAAAAAATATCGAAATTTTTCTTTCAATTTTTCTTTATTTATTATGAAAATTTAATTTTTCAGTTGATTTTTCATTTTTCTTTCAACTTTTCTTTATTTATTATGAGAATTATATTTTTCAGTTGATTTTTCATTTTTGGGACTTAGAAAAATTTTCGATTTTTTTTCTCATATATTCTGACTTTCTATGGGATTGTTCATTTTCACACTTCTCATAATATACCTTTTAAACACACAAACAGCAAATGGCATTCTAGCGGGACTTAGAAAAATTTTCGAAATTTTCAAGAAAAAAAATTTTTCACATACACCTCAGTTTCATTGAGAAGTCTCTATTTCAAATGAATTTCACTTAAAAATCATATATATATTTTTTCCAATTGATTTTTTTATATTTCTAACTATTTCTGACTTTGAAAAAAATATCGAAATTTTTCTTTCAGTTTTTCTTTATTTATTATGAAAATTGAATTTTTCATTTTTCTTTCAACTTTTCTTTATTTATTATGAGAATTAAATTTTTCAGTTGATTTTTCATTTTTGGGACTTAGAAAAATTTTCGATTTTTTTTCTCATATATTCTGACTTTCTATGGGATTGTTCATTTTCACACTTCTCATAATATACCTTTTAAACACACAAACAGCAAATGGCATTCTAGCGGGACTTAGAAAAATTTTCGAAATTTTCAAGAAAAAAAATTTTTCACATACACCTCAGTTTCATTGAGAAGTCTCTATTTCAAATGAATTTCACTTAAAAATCATATATATATTTTTTCCAATTGATTTTTTTATATTTCTAACTATTTCTGACTTTGAAAAAAATATCGAAATTTTTCTTTCAGTTTTTCTTTATTTATTATGAAAATTGAATTTTTCATTTTTCTTTCAACTTTTCTTTATTTATTATGAGAATTAAATTTTTCAGTTGATTTTTCATTTTTGGGACTTAGAAAAATTTTCGATTTTTTTTCTCATATATTCTGACTTTCTAAGGGATTGTTCATTTTCACACTTCTCATAATATACCTTTTAAACACACAAACAGCAAATGGCATTCTAGCGGGACTTAGAAAAATTTTCGAAATTTTCAAGAAAAAAAATTTTTCACATACACCTCAGTTTCATTGAGAAGTCTCTATTTCAAATGAATTTCACTTAAAAATCATATATATATTTTTTCCAATTGATTTTTTTATATTTCTAACTATTTCTGACTTTGAAAAAAATATCGAAATTTTTCTTTCAGTTTTTCTTTATTTATTATGAAAATTGAATTTTTCATTTTTCTTTCAACTTTTCTTTATTTATTATGAGAATTAAATTTTCAGTTGATTTTTCATTTTTGGGACTTAGAAAAATTTTCGATTTTTTTTCTCATATATTCTGACTTTCTATGGGATTGTTCATTTTCACACTTCTCATAATATACCTTTTAAACACACAAACAGCAAATGGCATTCTAGCGGGACTTAGAAAAATTTTCGAAATTTTCAAGAAAAAAAATTTTTCACATACACCTCAGTTTCATTGAGAAGTCTCTATTTCAAATGAATTTCACTTAAAAATCATATATATATTTTTTCCAATTGATTTTTTTATATTTCTAACTATTTCTGACTTTGAAAAAAATATCGAAATTTTTCTTTCAGTTTTTCTTTATTTATTATGAAAATTGAATTTTTCATTTTTCTTTCAACTTTTCTTTATTTATTATGAGAATTAAATTTTTCAGTTGATTTTTCATTTTTGGGACTTAGAAAAATTTTCGATTTTTTTTCTCATATATTCTGACTTTCTATGGGATTGTTCATTTACACACTTCTCATAATATACCTTTTAAACACACAAACAGCAAATGGCATTCTAGCGGGACTTAGAAAAATTTTCGAAATTTTCAAGAAAAAAAATTTTTCACATACACCTCAGTTTCATTGAGAAGTCTCTATTTCAAATGAATTTCACTTAAAAATCATATATATATTTTTTCCAATTGATTTTTTTATATTTCTAACTATTTCTGACTTTGAAAAAAATATCGAAATTTTTCTTTCAGTTTTTCTTTATTTATTATGAAAATTGAATTTTTCATTTTTCTTTCAACTTTTCTTTATTTATTATGAGAATTAAATTTTTCAGTTGATTTTTCATTTTTGGGACTTAGAAAAATTTTCGATTTTTTTTCTCATATATTCTGACTTTCTAAGGGATTGTTCATTTTCACACTTCTCATAATATACCTTTTAAACACACAAACAGCAAATGGCATTCTAGCGGGACTTAGAAAAATTTTCGAAATTTTCAAGAAAAAAAATTTTTCACATACACCTCAGTTGCATTGAGAAGTCTCTATTTCAAATGAATTTCACTTAAAAATCATATATATATTTTTTCCAATTGATTTTTTTATATTTCTAACTATTTCTGACTTTGAAAAAAATATCGAAATTTTTCTTTCAGTTTTTCTTTATTTATTATGAAAATTGAATTTTTCATTTTTCTTTCAACTTTTCTTTATTTATTATGAGAATTAAATTTTTCAGTTGATTTTTCATTTTTGGGACTTAGAAAAATTTTCGATTTTTTTTCTCATATATTCTGACTTTCTATGGGATTGTTCATTTTCACACTTCTCATAATATACCTTTTAAACACACAAACAGCAAATGGCATTCTAGCGGGACTTAGAAAAATTTTCGAAATTTTCAAGAAAAAAAATTTTTCACATACACCTCAGTTTCATTGAGAAGTCTCTATTTCAAATGAATTTCACTTAAAAATCATATATATATTTTTTCCAATTGATTTTTTTATATTTCTAACTATTTCTGACTTTGAAAAAAATATCGAAATTTTTCTTTCAGTTTTTCTTTATTTATTATGAAAATTGAATTTTTCATTTTTCTTTCAACTTTTCTTTATTTATTATGAGAATTAAATTTTTCAGTTGATTTTTCATTTTTGGGACTTAGAAAAATTTTCGATTTTTTTTCTCATATATTCTGACTTTCTATGGGATTGTTCATTTTCACACTTCTCATAATATACCTTTTAAACACACAAACAGCAAATGGCATTCTAGCGGGACTTAGAAAAATTTTCGAAATTTTCAAGAAAAAAAATTTTTCACATACACCTCAGTTTCATTGAGAAGTCTCTATTTCAAATGAATTTCACTTAAAAATCATATATATATTTTTTCCAATTGATTTTTTTATATTTCTAACTATTTCTGACTTTGAAAAAAATATCGAAATTTTTCTTTCAGTTTTTCTTTATTTATTATGAAAATTGAATTTTTCATTTTTCTTTCAACTTTTCTTTATTTATTATGAGAATTAAATTTTTCAGTTGATTTTTCATTTTTGGGACTTAGAAAAATTTTCGATTTTTTTTCTCATATATTCTGACTTTCATGGGATTGTTCATTTACACACTTCTCATAATATACCTTTTAAACACACAAACAGCAAATGGCATTCTAGCGGGACTTAGAAAAATTTTCGAAATTTTCAAGAAAAAAAATTTTTCACATACACCTCAGTTTCATTGAGAAGTCTCTATTTCAAATGAATTTCACTTAAAAATCATATATATATTTTTTCCAATTGATTTTTTTATATTTCTAACTATTTCTGACTTTGAAAAAAATATCGAAATTTTTCTTTCAGTTTTTCTTTATTTATTATGAAAATTGAATTTTTCATTTTTCTTTCAACTTTTCTTTATTTATTATGAGAATTAAATTTTTCAGTTGATTTTTCATTTTTGGGACTTAGAAAAATTTTCGATTTTTTTTCTCATATATTCTGACTTTCTAAGGGATTGTTCATTTTCACACTTCTCATAATATACCTTTTAAACACACAAACAGCAAATGGCATTCTAGCGGGACTTAGAAAAATTTCGAAATTTTCAAGAAAAAAAATTTTTCACATACACCTCAGTTTCATTGAGAAGTCTCTATTTCAAATGAATTTCACTTAAAAATCATATATATATTTTTTCCAATTGATTTTTTTATATTTCTTACTATTTCTGACTTTGAAAAAAATATCGAAATTTTTCTTTCAATTTTTCTTTATTTATTATGAAAATTTAATTTTTCAGTTGATTTTTCATTTTTCTTTCAACTTTTCTTTATTTATTATGAGAATTATATTTTTCAGTTGATTTTTCATTTTTGGGACTTAGAAAAATTTTCGATTTTTTTTCTCATATATTCTGACTTTCTATGGGATTGTTCATTTTCACACTTCTCATAATATACCTTTTAAACACACAAACAGCAAATGGCATTCTAGCGGGACTTAGAAAAATTTTCGAAATTTTCAAGAAAAAAATTTTTCACATACACCTCAGTTTCATTGAGAAGTCTCTATTTCAAATGAATTTCACTTAAAAATCATATATATATTTTTTCCAATGATTTTTTTATATTTCTAACTATTTCTGACTTTGAAAAAAATATCGAAATTTTTCTTTCAGTTTTTCTTTATTTATTATGAAAATTGAATTTTTCATTTTTCTTTCAACTTTTCTTTATTTATTATGAGAATTAAATTTTTCAGTTGATTTTTCATTTTTGGGACTTAGAAAAATTTTCGATTTTTTTTCTCATATATTCTGACTTTCTATGGATTGTTCATTTTCACACTTCTCATAATATACCTTTTAAACACACAAACAGCAAATGGCATTCTAGCGGGACTTAGAAAAATTTTCGAAATTTTCAAGAAAAAAAATTTTTCACATACACCTCAGTTTCATTGAGAAGTCTCTATTTCAAATGAATTTCACTTAAAAATCATATATATATTTTTTCCAATTGATTTTTTTATATTTCTAACTATTTCTGACTTTGAAAAAAATATCGAAATTTTTCTTTCAGTTTTTCTTTATTTATTATGAAAATTGAATTTTTCATTTTTCTTTCAACTTTTCTTTATTTATTATGAGAATTAAATTTTTCAGTTGATTTTTCATTTTTGGGACTTAGAAAAATTTTCGATTTTTTTTCTCATATATTCTGACTTTCTAAGGGATTGTTCATTTTCACACTTCTCATAATATACCTTTTAAACACACAAACAGCAAATGGCATTCTAGCGGGACTTAGAAAAATTTTCGAAATTTTCAAGAAAAAAAATTTTTCACATACACCTCAGTTTCATTGAGAAGTCTCTATTTCAAATGAATTTCACTTAAAAATCATATATATATTTTTTCCAATTGATTTTTTTATATTTCTAACTATTTCTGACTTTGAAAAAAATATCGAAATTTTTCTTTCAGTTTTTCTTTATTTATTATGAAAATTGAATTTTTCATTTTTCTTTCAACTTTTCTTTATTTATTATGAGAATTAAATTTTTCAGTTGATTTTTCATTTTGGGACTTAGAAAAATTTTCGATTTTTTTTCTCATATATTCTGACTTTCTATGGGATTGTTCATTTTCACACTTCTCATATATACCTTTTAAACACACAAACAGCAAATGGCATTCTAGCGGGACTTAGAAAAATTTTCGAAATTTTCAAGAAAAAAAATTTTTCACATACACCTCAGTTTCATTGAGAAGTCTCTATTTCAAATGAATTTCACTTAAAAATCATATATATATTTTTTCCAATTGATTTTTTTATATTTCTAACTATTTCTGACTTTGAAAAAAATATCGAAATTTTTCTTTCAGTTTTTCTTTATTTATTATGAAAATTGAATTTTTCATTTTTCTTTCAACTTTTCTTTATTTATTATGAGAATTAAATTTTTCAGTTGATTTTTCATTTTGGGACTTAGAAAAATTTTCGATTTTTTTTCTCATATATTCTGACTTTCTATGGGATTGTTCATTTACACACTTCTCATAATATACCTTTTAAACACACAAACAGCAAATGGCATTCTAGCGGGACTTAGAAAAATTTTCGAAATTTTCAAGAAAAAAAATTTTTCACATACACCTCAGTTTCATTGAGAAGTCTCTATTTCAAATGAATTTCACTTAAAAATCATATATATATTTTTTCCAATTGATTTTTTTATATTTCTAACTATTTCTGACTTTGAAAAAAATATCGAAATTTTTCTTTCAGTTTTTCTTTATTTATTATGAAAATTGAATTTTTCATTTTTCTTTCAACTTTTCTTTATTTATTATGAGAATTAAATTTTTCAGTTGATTTTTCATTTTTGGGACTTAGAAAAATTTTCGATTTTTTTTCTCATATATTCTGACTTTCTAAGGGATTGTTCATTTCACACTTCTCATAATATACCTTTTAAACACACAAACAGCAAATGGCATTCTAGCGGGACTTAGAAAAATTTCGAAATTTTCAAGAAAAAAAATTTTTCACATACACCTCAGTTTCATTGAGAAGTCTCTATTTCAAATGAATTTCACTTAAAAATCATATATATATTTTTTCCAATTGATTTTTTTATATTTCTTACTATTTCTGACTTTGAAAAAAATATCGAAATTTTTCTTTCAATTTTTCTTTATTTATTATGAAAATTTAATTTTTCAGTTGATTTTTCATTTTTCTTTCAACTTTTCTTTATTTATTATGAGAATTATATTTTTCAGTTGATTTTTCATTTTTGGGACTTAGAAAAATTTTCGATTTTTTTTCTCATATATTCTGACTTTCTATGGGATTGTTCATTTTCACACTTCTCATAATATACCTTTTAAACACACAAACAGCAAATGGCATTCTAGCGGGACTTAGAAAAATTTTCGAAATTTTCAAGAAAAAAAATTTTTCACATACACCTCAGTTTCATTGAGAAGTCTCTATTTCAAATGAATTTCACTTAAAAATCATATATATATTTTTTCCAATTGATTTTTTTATATTTCTAACTATTTCTGACTTTGAAAAAAATATCGAAATTTTTCTTTCAGTTTTTCTTTATTTATTATGAAAATTGAATTTTTCATTTTTCTTTCAACTTTTCTTTATTTATTATGAGAATTAAATTTTTCAGTTGATTTTTCATTTTTGGGACTTAGAAAAATTTTCGATTTTTTTCTCATATATTCTGACTTTCTATGGGATTGTTCATTTTCACACTTCTCATAATATACCTTTTAAACACACAAACAGCAAATGGCATTCTAGCGGGACTTAGAAAAATTTTCGAAATTTTCAAGAAAAAAAATTTTTCACATACACCTCAGTTTCATTGAGAAGTCTCTATTTCAAATGAATTTCACTTAAAAATCATATATATATTTTTTCCAATTGATTTTTTTATATTTCTAACTATTTCTGACTTTGAAAAAAATATCGAAATTTTTCTTTCAGTTTTTCTTTATTTATTATGAAAATTGAATTTTTCATTTTTCTTTCAACTTTTCTTTATTTATTATGAGAATTAAATTTTTCAGTTGATTTTCATTTTGGGACTTAGAAAAATTTTCGATTTTTTTTCTCATATATTCTGACTTTCTATGGGATTGTTCATTTACACACTTCTCATAATATACCTTTTAAACACACAAACAGCAAATGGCATTCTAGCGGGACTTAGAAAAATTTTCGAAATTTTCAAGAAAAAAAATTTTTCACATACACCTCAGTTTCATTGAGAAGTCTCTATTTCAAATGAATTTCACTTAAAAATCATATATATATTTTTTCCAATTGATTTTTTTATATTTCTAACTATTTCTGACTTTGAAAAAAATATCGAAATTTTTCTTTCAGTTTTTCTTTATTTATTATGAAAATTGAATTTTTCATTTTTCTTTCAACTTTTCTTTATTTATTATGAGAATTAAATTTTTCAGTTGATTTTTCATTTTTGGGACTTAGAAAAATTTTCGATTTTTTTTCTCATATATTCTGACTTTCTATGGGATTGTTCATTTTCACACTTCTCATAATATACCTTTTAAACACACAAACAGCAAATGGCATTCTAGCGGGACTTAGAAAAATTTTCGAAATTTTCAAGAAAAAAAATTTTTCACATACACCTCAGTTTCATTGAGAAGTCTCTATTTCAAATGAATTTCACTTAAAAATCATATATATATTTTTTCCAATTGATTTTTTTATATTTCTAACTATTTCTGACTTTGAAAAAAATATCGAAATTTTTCTTTCAGTTTTTCTTTATTTATTATGAAAATTGAATTTTTCATTTTTCTTTCAACTTTTCTTTATTTATTATGAGAATTAAATTTTTCAGTTGATTTTTCATTTTTGGGACTTAGAAAAATTTTCGATTTTTTTTCTCATATATTCTGACTTTCTATGGGATTGTTCATTTTCACACTTCTCATAATATACCTTTTAAACACACAAACAGCAAATGGCATTCTAGCGGGACTTAGAAAAATTTTCGAAATTTTCAAGAAAAAAAATTTTTCACATACACCTCAGTTTCATTGAGAAGTCTCTATTTCAAATGAATTTCACTTAAAAATCATATATATATTTTTTCCAATTGATTTTTTTATATTTCTAACTATTTCTGACTTTGAAAAAAATATCGAAATTTTTCTTTCAGTTTTTCTTTATTTATTATGAAAATTGAATTTTTCATTTTTCTTTCAACTTTTCTTTATTTATTATGAGAATTAAATTTTTCAGTTGATTTTTCATTTTTGGGACTTAGAAAAATTTTCGATTTTTTTTCTCATATATTCTGACTTTCTAAGGGATTGTTCATTTTCACACTTCTCATAATATACCTTTTAAACACACAAACAGCAAATGGCATTCTAGCGGGACTTAGAAAAATTTTCGAAATTTTCAAGAAAAAAAATTTTTCACATACACCTCAGTTTCATTGAGAAGTCTCTATTTCAAATGAATTTCACTTAAAATCATATATATATTTTTTCCAATTGATTTTTTTATATTTCTAACTATTTCTGACTTTGAAAAAAATATCGAAATTTTTCTTTCAGTTTTTCTTTATTTATTATGAAAATTGAATTTTTCATTTTTCTTTCAACTTTTCTTTATTTATTATGAGAATTAAATTTTTCAGTTGATTTTTCATTTTTGGGACTTAGAAAAATTTTCGATTTTTTTTCTCATATATTCTGACTTTCTAAGGGATTGTTCATTTTCACACTTCTCATAATATACCTTTTAAACACACAAACAGCAAATGGCATTCTAGCGGGACTTAGAAAAATTTTCGAAATTTTCAAGAAAAAAATTTTTCACATACACCTCAGTTTCATTGAGAAGTCTCTATTTCAAATGAATTTCACTTAAAAATCATATATATATTTTTTCCAATTGATTTTTTTATATTTCTAACTATTTCTGACTTTGAAAAAAATATCGAAATTTTTCTTTCAGTTTTTCTTTATTTATTATGAAAATTGAATTTTTCATTTTTCTTTCAACTTTTCTTTATTTATTATGAGAATTAAATTTTTCAGTTGATTTTTCATTTTTGGGACTTAGAAAAATTTTCGATTTTTTTTCTCATATATTCTGACTTTCTATGGGATTGTTCATTTTCACACTTCTCATAATATACCTTTTAAACACACAAACAGCAAATGGCATTCTAGCGGGACTTAGAAAAATTTTCGAAATTTTCAAGAAAAAAATTTTTCACATACACCTCAGTTTCATTGAGAAGTCTCTATTTCAAATGAATTTCACTTAAAAATCATATATATATTTTTTCCAATTGATTTTTTTATATTTCTAACTATTTCTGACTTTGAAAAAAATATCGAAATTTTTCTTTCAGTTTTTCTTTATTTATTATGAAAATTGAATTTTTCATTTTTCTTTCAACTTTTCTTTATTTATTATGAGAATTAAATTTTTCAGTTGATTTTTCATTTTTGGGACTTAGAAAAATTTTCGATTTTTTTTCTCATATATTCTGACTTTCTATGGGATTGTTCATTTACACACTTCTCATAATATACCTTTTAAACACACAAACAGCAAATGGCATTCTAGCGGGACTTAGAAAAATTTTCGAAATTTTCAAGAAAAAAAATTTTTCACATACACCTCAGTTTCATTGAGAAGTCTCTATTTCAAATGAATTTCACTTAAAAATCATATATATATTTTTTCCAATTGATTTTTTTATATTTCTAACTATTTCTGACTTTGAAAAAAATATCGAAATTTTTCTTTCAGTTTTTCTTTATTTATTATGAAAATTGAATTTTTCATTTTTCTTTCAACTTTTCTTTATTTATTATGAGAATTAAATTTTTCAGTTGATTTTTCATTTTTGGGACTTAGAAAAATTTTCGATTTTTTTTTCTCATATATTCTGACTTTCTAAGGGATTGTTCATTTTCACACTTCTCATAATATACCTTTTAAACACACAAACAGCAAATGGCATTCTAGCGGGACTTAGAAAAATTTTCGAAATTTTCAAGAAAAAAAATTTTTCACATACACCTCAGTTTCATTGAGAAGTCTCTATTTCAAATGAATTTCACTTAAAAATCATATATATATTTTTTCCAATTGATTTTTTTATATTTCTAACTATTTCTGACTTTGAAAAAATATCGAAATTTTTCTTTCAGTTTTTCTTTATTTATTATGAAAATTGAATTTTTCATTTTTCTTTCAACTTTTCTTTATTTATTATGAGAATTAAATTTTTCAGTTGATTTTTCATTTTTGGGACTTAGAAAAATTTTCGATTTTTTTTCTCATATATTCTGACTTTCTATGGGATTGTTCATTTTCACACTTCTCATAATATACCTTTTAAACACACAAACAGCAAATGGCATTCTAGCGGGACTTAGAAAAATTTTCGAAATTTTCAAGAAAAAAAATTTTTCACATACACCTCAGTTTCATTGAGAAGTCTCTATTTCAAATGAATTTCACTTAAAAATCATATATATATTTTTTCCAATTGATTTTTTTATATTTCTAACTATTTCTGACTTTGAAAAAAATATCGAAATTTTTCTTTCAGTTTTTCTTTATTTATTATGAAAATTGAATTTTTCATTTTTCTTTCAACTTTTCTTTATTTATTATGAGAATTAAATTTTTCAGTTGATTTTTCATTTTTGGGACTTAGAAAAATTTTCGATTTTTTTTCTCATATATTCTGACTTTCTATGGGATTGTTCATTTACACACTTCTCATAATATACCTTTTAAACACACAAACAGCAAATGGCATTCTAGCGGGACTTAGAAAAATTTTCGAAATTTTCAAGAAAAAAAATTTTTCACATACACCTCAGTTTCATTGAGAAGTCTCTATTTCAAATGAATTTCACTTAAAAATCATATATATATTTTTTCCAATTGATTTTTTTATATTTCTAACTATTTCTGACTTTGAAAAAAATATCGAAATTTTTCTTTCAGTTTTTCTTTATTTATTATGAAAATTGAATTTTTCATTTTTCTTTCAACTTTTCTTTATTTATTATGAGAATTAAATTTTTCAGTTGATTTTTCATTTTTGGGACTTAGAAAAATTTTCGATTTTTTTTCTCATATATTCTGACTTTCTAAGGGATTGTTCATTTTCACACTTCTCATAATATACCTTTTAAACACACAAACAGCAAATGGCATTCTAGCGGGACTTAGAAAAATTTTCGAAATTTTCAAGAAAAAAAATTTTTCACATACACCTCAGTTTCATTGAGAAGTCTCTATTTCAAATGAATTCACTTAAAAATCATATATATATTTTTTCCAATTGATTTTTTTATATTTCTAACTATTTCTGACTTTGAAAAAAATATCGAAATTTTTCTTTCAGTTTTTCTTTATTTATTATGAAAATTGAATTTTTCATTTTTCTTTCAACTTTTCTTTATTTATTATGAGAATTAAATTTTTCAGTTGATTTTTCATTTTTGGGACTTAGAAAAATTTTCGATTTTTTTTCTCATATATTCTGACTTTCTATGGGATTGTTCATTTTCACACTTCTCATAATATACCTTTTAAACACACAAACAGCAAATGGCATTCTAGCGGGACTTAGAAAAATTTTCGAAATTTTCAAGAAAAAAAATTTTTCACATACACCTCAGTTTCATTGAGAAGTCTCTATTTCAAATGAATTTCACTTAAAAATCATATATATATTTTTTCCAATTGATTTTTTTATATTTCTAACTATTTCTGACTTTGAAAAAAATATCGAAATTTTTCTTTCAGTTTTTCTTTATTTATTATGAAAATTGAATTTTTCATTTTTCTTTCAACTTTTCTTTATTTATTATGAGAATTAAATTTTTCAGTTGATTTTTCATTTTTGGGACTTAGAAAAATTTTCGATTTTTTTTCTCATATATTCTGACTTTCTATGGGATTGTTCATTTTCACACTTCTCATAATATACCTTTTAAACACACAAACAGCAAATGGCATTCTAGCGGGACTTAGAAAAATTTTCGAAATTTTCAAGAAAAAAAATTTTTCACATACACCTCAGTTTCATTGAGAAGTCTCTATTTCAAATGAATTTCACTTAAAAATCATATATATATTTTTTCCAATTGATTTTTTTATATTTCTAACTATTTCTGACTTTGAAAAAAATATCGAAATTTTTCTTTCAGTTTTTCTTTATTTATTATGAAAATTGAATTTTTCATTTTTCTTTCAACTTTTCTTTATTTATTATGAGAATTAAATTTTTCAGTTGATTTTTCATTTTTGGGACTTAGAAAAATTTTCGATTTTTTTTCTCATATATTCTGACTTTCTAAGGGATTGTTCATTTTCACACTTCTCATAATATACCTTTTAAACACACAAACAGCAAATGGCATTCTAGCGGGACTTAGAAAAATTTTCGAAATTTTCAAGAAAAAAAATTTTTCACATACACCTCAGTTTCATTGAGAAGTCTCTATTTCAAATGAATTTCACTTAAAATCATATATATATTTTTTCCAATTGATTTTTTTATATTTCTAACTATTTCTGACTTTGAAAAAAATATCGAAATTTTTCTTTCAGTTTTTCTTTATTTATTATGAAAATTGAATTTTTCATTTTTCTTTCAACTTTTCTTTATTTATTATGAGAATTAAATTTTTCAGTTGATTTTTCATTTTTGGGACTTAGAAAAATTTTCGATTTTTTTTCTCATATATTCTGACTTTCTATGGGATTGTTCATTTTCACACTTCTCATAATATACCTTTTAAAC